>JAJJMC010020972.1:5362473-5440813 GCA_023531435.1 Papaver californicum | reverse complement strand
AAATCGAGTGAAATTGATGAAAAATTGATATAATTTGAGTAAGATCGATCAAAATTGAGTGTATTCAAGTCGGTTCGATAAAAAATTGAGTGAATTTTAGTGAGATTGATGAAATCATAGTTTCGTACCGTTAGATTTGTTAGATAGATAAAAAAAATGAATAAGTTTGATTGAGATTGAATTTTTTGTGCAAACCATCAATAATTATTCGTACTAACTACAATCTAATGATATCGAGTATGATCTAGTAATTTTGATAAAATTAAATAAATTTGGATTTAATTAAATTGAATTTTTAGATAATAAATCAAAAATAAATTGAATCTGAGAGAAATTGATCGAGGTCAACCGATATTAGATATTGATATGTAACCATATAAACACATGAAATTTATGATAAATATAGTGAGGTCGAGCGGTATTTGATAAGATTGATAGGTAACCGATAAAATTAACTAGGATCGATATATAATCTTTTAAAATGATGGATAACTAGATAAACCTCTTACCCGATGTTTGTCATATTATCTTTAGATAATAACCTCTTACCCTAAGTCGAAATCTTCACCGGTACCCTAACCCTACTTATATTTCTCATTTTCCCGATAAACTGGAGAAATCGATTGAATTTGGGATAAATGGAGTAATCAATGTCATCCATAAATTCGACCTAATTCGACATCCTTGGAAATTCACATGAGTTTATTCTTGTATGTACAAATCAATCCGACTCTAAAGATCATTCAATCTAATTGGATATACTTACATAATTCATTTCCATAAATATTTTTTGGATATGTCATATGTAGGTTTGATGATAATCTCCTTTTTAATAAGAATAAAACTGACTAAATTCAAAATAGATCGAAGATTAATCAGTGAGTTTGAACTCAATTTTAGTTGAATGCACAAATTTTTTCTTAATTTGTGTTCACTCTTCTCACTCAATTTCACTTTAAATTAGTCAGTCTCGTTCAATTTTGCTCTTTATTTTTCAATATTCTTGAATTTCACTTAAATTTTTTCGATCTCATTTAGTTTTATCATATGTGTATTAACATGTTTAGATTTTGGGTAAATCATTTTTATTGCTTTGAGGGGCTCACTGTATGATTTTGGGTAATTTATATCGGGTGAACCACTGTATGCCTCGTGTCATCTCCGATTAGCCGAAATATCTATTTTTGGGTTTGCGTTAATATTCGTCGGATCTAAAACTTTGATTATATTGTTTGAATTATATCATTTGTGGATATCATTTGAGATTGATCTAAGTATATATTACTTAATAACTTATATGTGAGATTGATCTAAGTCTATGTTCGCTCCTATATGATGGTTATTCAAGAGAGTCCCTCTTGGCCAAACGACATAACTAATTCTAAATGCAGAAAGGCCTGCAGTTACACTCGAATGTATCTTATGTTATAAAATCACTCTTAGCTTAACTACGCTGAAGAGGCAAGAAGTAAACTTAACTAAAATAAAAACACAAATGATTAAATAAAAAATTAAAATTTGTAGAATATATGAAATTATACTGTGTTGTTTGCTAAAGAAGATAAACTTATTTTTATGAAGTTAGTAACCGTTCATGTTCTTTTGATCGTTGGACCTGTATATATTGAGAGACGTATGTTGTATTGGGCGTTCTGGTTGTGGCTCGTATATAAAAAAGATGTTAAATTTGGTCCGTCAGATTCGTGATCCGTATGAGCATAAGATGTGAATTTTGAACCGTCAGATTGACGATCCGTATGAGTAGAAGATGAAAAACCTAGGACCATCCGATCAGCGTAAATTTTTAATCTTGAACCGTCAGATGAATCTATTGACCACGAAGTTTCTGTTATTTACGTTTAGTACCCTTATATATAAACACCCAAACCCTAAGTTATTTCATCACTTCTCATGTCCAAAGCCTCCTTCCTAATCTCTCTGCCTCACTCACTGAATCTCTTTTTCTTTCTGCAACCAAGCTACCTGGTTACTTTTAAAGAAAATGAAGTAGAAGAAAGAGATAAAACCCTAACCTCTAAAATCCTAACCCTCTCTTCAAAAAGTTTCTCTCTCGTAAAAACCACCTTCTGTAATTTCTACAATTTTTCTTTGTTTGGATTCGCTCTCAACTTCAGAAGTTGCTGCTAATGGAGTTGTTGTTTTGAACCTCTTTGACTGCGTGGAAAGATATCTCCATAGTTAGGGTTTCAGGAAAACAAATCTCTGTGTTGTTGATTCAATTTTTCAGTTTCACTATGAGGAACTAAGGTTTGGACATAACTATTTCTATCTCTCAAACCCTAGATTTTATTTTCATATCAAACGCTATTGATTTTGGTTTTGTTTTTGTTTTATAGAAGTACCGCGAGATCATCTAGCATGTTAAGTACAAATCTAGCAAATGATGGCTAACTTCGGTGAAGTTACATTAAGTACTGCTGATGGTACACATACATGTCTCAAAATGGATCAGGTAGAATACTCTGAACCTCTAGAGCCTGCATACTTTTCCTGCACAATGAAATTGGGTACCTATGTGAACGGGGGAACCAGGTATAATACCAATTACAACTTGCAGGTTACATTTTTTGTTTTGGGGGATTTTGACAGGTAAAGTTGTATGATAAATCCCTTTTGGTTGCAGATGGAGAGATGTTTGAGGATACAACATATGATATATTGTCGGAAGCTGGTGAATTTGAGATGTCGCACTCGTTGTTGTTTTGGATCCTTTCGAGTATGCTCCAATTTCTGTGGTTTTCAGGTTTATGTGAAATGTCAACAACTAAATCATTGAAATGAGTTATTTAGAGTTCTAAATTTCTGAATTTGTTGTATAAATAGTAACAGAATGTGATAGGTGACCAAGCTTATTGTTGAATATGTAGAGTTTGAATATAATCTTTCGCCAGTCTACCTCTCTAAATGGAGATGCCCAAATGTTAGTTAAGTAATTGCTTCCAAGTATTTCACAATAGTTTTTGTTTTGATTTACAGTTCAATAACATTTTGAATAAAACATTCTCTTCGGCCCCAACTCTGGTAACGGCATTTGGGACATTACTCGATAATATACTTGCAGTATTTTTTTTCCTCTATGTAAAAAGTGTCATTTTTTTAAGAACTGTTATAAATTGAATTATGTGATACAATAAAATTTAATTTTGTTCATAATTTTTTTTTATATTAATTTTAATTAAATTTTAGAATTATCTAAATTATAATTTGTTTTTAATGAACACAAAATTTAATAGTTTAAAATTTTAAACATGCCAATTAAAATCTGAATTCCAAGATAATTTAGAAGCTCAAAAGCTTAAGCAATTAACTTGAGTAAAAAATTTGATAGCTCAAAAGCTTAAGCAATCAACTTAAGACAAATCATAATCAGAAATCACTTGTAGCGAGCAAAATCATTTAATCGTTTAAAACTTTAGCCAAGCAACTTAAGGCTAAGTTGTTCCATGTATCTAGAAACTAGGTAGTTCAATATCTCCTGAGTCGCAAATGGCTTTAGTAAAAGAATTCGGAGCTTAAAACCTTAAGCAACCAACTTTAGGCCAATCAAAATCAGAAATCGCTTTTAGCGAACAAAACTATTTGATCGCTTAAAACCTTAACCAAGAAATTTCAGGAAGAGTTGCTCCATGTATCTATCAATTAAGTAGTTTACTTGCTTTAGAATGATTGATATATCTAAAGCAATTGATATTTTACTTGCTATATTGGTTGGTCTAGATGTTAAGCGATCACAATTTTATTTGCTCCATGTTAGTTGGTCTAAATGTTAAGCAATGAGAAAAGTACTCGCTGTAGGTTAGTTGGTTTATTACTAAAGCGATTGCGTGGTCGCTCAAAGCTTTGACATACATGGCTTTGGGCAACCAACGGAGCGAGTGCCACTTTTAATCGCTATAACGGTATAGCGACTTAAAAGGAGCTTTAAGCGACTTACACGAGTAGTCGTTTAAACCCATTTTTTTATAGTGTGAACCAGGTGTATTTTAATTTGTATGTCAGATAGGACATAAAAATGGTTGAAGAACTTCCTGATTACATGAAGGTATGTTTTTTGGCTCTCCATAACACCACTAATGAAATGGCCTACTAGAACAAGAAGGTCTATGGTCGGAACACCATACCGTACTTACATAAAGCGGTATTTATTTTTTCCTTCATTTCATTTATTTTTCAGTTTTAATATCTATGTATATAGATGATTTGGATCCAGTTTCATTCAGAATTTGAAGTTTGATTCTCATTTGAAGCGTTTATTTTACCTGGTTTTTTTAGGGCCATCAAATACTAATTAGGGGCGACTAATAAAATAAAATAGAGTCATTTTGAAGTAATTTCAATACATCCTGTATCTAACTATTTTCTATAATGGTTAATCTATCCTTGTTTAATTAGTGTTAATTTTGATTAATTAGTTAATTAATTAGGTTGTTAGAAAATTATTTGAGTTAGTTTTGGATTAGAAATCGAGAGTGTTTTAGATTGATTTTTCGAGTTTTAGTTTTAAACAATCGGTAGGATCGTGATTTATATTCCTACCGATTGTACAATCGGCAGTTTAACGGAGTACTTAAACTACCGATTGAAAATTTATATCTACCCGATTGTAGCCTGAATTGAATTAAACTTTAAAATTTCAAACTTTATAATCGGTAGTTTAAAGATCAATTTTATCTATCGATTATAATGGTTTTATTGTCCAGGAATTTTCTTGGCACAATCAGTAGTTAGTGAACATAAATAACTACTGATTGTGGATAATCGGTAGCACGGGAAATAAATAACTACCGATTGTACGTAATCGGTAGTTTAGAAACATAGTTATCTGCCGAATATGCCGATTTTACTTGACATCTAACTTCATAAAACTATTTCAACATCCGAAGAAAAACTTGTTCAAATAAACTTACTACATATTGTTCATTAAATTTGTTCAAAAAAGCTAAAAACATCCGAAAAAACGAAAAAAACACATCATAGAAATTCAAAGTGATTAATCTCATTGATCTCATGAAATTTTTCCACTCCTTGTTACTCTCGAGTTGGTCCTAGTTTCAACCGGCTTTTTCTTCCTCTTCTCGTCCCCCTTAGGATCAGCCCGAAGTGAACCTATGTACTCTCCAGCTTCATTGTAGTATGGGTTTATGCTTGAAAAGTCTTTGTCCCTTAAAATGCACCGAGGATCTAAAACATAGTAAGTTGTCTCAGAATCGTTTGACGAATTGATTTCAATGGTTTTAGACTCCTCTATCACCATCTTTTCCTTTCCCTTCTTTGGTTGTCTAGGTAAAGATTTTGGAGCCATTTTGAATGGAATACTTAAGGGTAAAATGAGTAGAAGAATCGGTAGAGGAAAAGAAATGAAAAAAGTTGATGTTTTAGTTGAGAGTAGGTTGAGCCACTAATCTATACGGTTATTTCTTCGAAGTTGGTGCATAAATGAGAAGATGTCACCCTCCTTATATAGATTATAATCTTAACGATTCTTTTTTAAAAAAGAAAAACCGTTGAGGCCTGGTGTAACAAGAGTGTACAGAAAATATGTACACTAAGTTCGAACTAATATTAGCAATCAGAAGTTTTGGGTACACCATTATCTATCGATTCTCCTAATCGGTAGTTTAAGAAATTCTTAAACTACAGGTTCTAATAAGTAACTCCAAATTGAATTTCTTAATTTTTTTTATAAATCATTTCATTGAATCGAAAAGGCTTACATCGCGTAACATTAAAGGAAATGAAATATAATAAATCAGCAGATTACACTTAAATACTTAAGCAAACCTATTATCAAACCTTCAACGGGGCGTATGACGACCGGGACGACGTTCTTCACTTCTTGGGAGAATAATCAACACAAAAGGATTGTATTCTTCCATCACCCTTAGGATCTCGAAATGAGGTTGGTACCTGAAATCTGAACGTTTCCATCTTCTCCATTCCTCAAGAGATCTGGTGACAACTTCATCATCAGTTTCATTCATAAGTCTTCTTTTATTCACCTTAAAGGTTAAAGAAGAAAATTCTAGTACTTCCTTTGTGATTTGCACATATCGACAAAAAAGGCATGTTATGTTCCGGTTATTGGGGTTACCGGTTTCATTACAAAAGTTAGCATGGATATCTTATAACCATTGCATGCTCATTGGACCATTCATCCAACGTTCATGACCCCTTGCTGGATAATGTAATACTATGTTTCGATATAGGGATAAATCTTCCTCTAGGGTAAAATTCTCTGCATTAAGCCTAAAATTTTCGTAACCCGACATAAATGAAAACAAGATATTAGAAATTTTCTCTGAAATGTAAAAGATTTGTATTTGAAATGGGAATGATATATATATATATATATATATATATATATATATATATATATTTATAGGTGTATCAGAATATAAATTACAGTCGTTCATCAACGGTAACAAAATTTGAAATCGAGATTTTTTAAAAAAATTCAACATTTTGTACAAACACAATCGGTAGTTTAAATTTTTAAACTACCGATTATGATTAGTAGCCCCAAATTGGAAATCGAGATTTTTTTAAAAATTTCAACATTTTATACAAACACAATCAGAAGTTTATATTTTTTTAAACTATCGATTATGATTAGTAGCCCCAAATTGGAAATCGAGATTTTTTAAAAAATTTTGACATTTTGTACAAACTCCTGGACACTCGCAATCGGTAGATTAAAATTTGTACAAACTACCGATTATGACTAGTAACCCCAAATTGGATTTTGGAATTTTTTTGGAAAACTCCTGGACACTCACAATCGGTAGTTAAAATTTTGTACAAACGATCGATTGTCGCTGAATGTACATATATCGGTAGTTTAGGTAATTCTTAAACTACCGATTACTGATGAATTTACTCAATTGGTAGTTTGTTCAAACCCGCTAACTACCGATTGTACATGTAAAATTTGAAAAACATAACTTGTTAAATGAAATATATTTTGATAAATAAAAGGTATTTTGGTAATAATTAGATTAATGAAAGGTTTTATGATAATTTTATATACCCCTAGGTTGCCCCTTAGCTTCTCCCCTTGATGATCAGTGGATAGATTTATGTAAAGCGTATCTGGTAGAAGCAACATGGTTCTGCAGTGGTTACACACCAACATTTGAAGAATACATGAGCAATGCATGGGTTTCAATATCAGGGCCAACAGTACAATTTATTGCTTATTTTCTATTAACTGATGAGATTACGGAAGACGCTTTGTAAAGCATATGGAAGCATACAGATCTCATGCTTTGGTCATCCACCAGTTTTCGCCTTGTGGATGACTTGGAAACTTCTAAGGTATGCTCATTATATCCATGAGTCCAATACAGAATTATTTTTTTCTTTTTCCCTTCGCTTATCATATGTAGAAATATAAAATGATGTAGGATGAGCTCGCAAGGTATGATATACCAAAAGCAATCCAATGTTGCATGCATCAGACTGGTGCTGATGAGCGCGCTGCACATGAGCACATCAACCATTGTACTAATGATAATTGGAAGAGGATGAATAAAGAGCGGCTTGGTGAACGCTCTATACTTCCACAGGCCTTTATAGAAAGCATGTCTAATATGACTCGGATGGATCAACATATGTACCAGCATGGTGAACCAAAGATGAGATCATGTCAATTGTTGTAGTACCCATTCAAAATTGAAGACGCAGAAGATAATACCTGCTGTTATGGATCATTTATCAGTGTTGTAACTTAAAATTCATAGAACATAAACTGGAAATGGGATGCTTTATTAACATCAGGATATATCAGAACTATATTGTCATAGAAATAAAAGAGAATTCGCTTTATATAGACTAAACTAACTTGACATTATAGACATTATCATGAACCAAGACCAAACGTCAAAAAGCAAGATCTATTATTGTTGGCTCTTCTTAGATTTGAGTTCCTTCACCCTCTCTTCTGTAGCTCTCAGTGCTTCTCCATAGATCGATATTAACTGAAACATAAATGACCGCAACTATTAGAGGTATCAAAATGGATGAGATAAATAACTAAATCTGGCAAAACCAATTTGTAGGCTTTACAAAGAATTATGTTTTGCGGCTCAAAATGAGTCTTAACTGAAGCCTAATAATATTAACAGACATGAGATAAAAGGAGTCTCTTACTTGATCGATTTCTTCAGGTGTAATTATAAATGGAGGGCACATCATTATGTTGTCTCCAGCAACCCGTACCAACATTCCACGCTTCTCACACTCTGCTCCAAAATACGCCCCTATTCCTGCAATGTTATCATTGATACTTGTGACGATTATGCATAACTAAGGTGATGTTACAGTTCATATTGGCTTTTGTAAACAGTGTATATCCTGACAACAGCTCAAGCTTGAAAAATACAGACATCGCTTGTGTTTCTGGGAAATTTTTATCTGCAAACTCACTTCCAAGTTTCCGAATATAGTGTTTCTATGGGTTGCTTAGAACATCACAACAGCTTGAATATGTAAAGGTAGCTTTTAAAAATTATATGACGTGGATTCAGTCCAAAGATTGGCATATGGCACAAATGTTTAACATACCCCATTCTGGAGGAAACAAATCACTGGGCGATTTGTTGTCAGTAAATTCAGTCCCTATAATCAATCCGGTTCCTCGAATCTGAATAATCAAATGAATCAATATATGAAAAATCTGTACAGACCAAACAAAAGCTGATGATGCCTAAGTAAAAATTTCGAAACTTAAATGCATACAATACCTCTCCAATAATGGGACTGTCAGAAAACGCTTTAAGGCCATCTTGAAACCTTGGAGCAAGTTTCTGGACTTGCTCAACAATATTTCTTTCTCTGAAAACAAGTTAGATAATATAAACTCACAAGTGATAACAACTAAAACATGCCAAATTTTCATTTAGACAATGTTACGAGGATTTACTTGTAGATTTTGAGTGCTTCCAGCGCAACAGCACATGATACCGGGTGCCCAGAATATGTAAAGCCATGTGAGAACGCACCTGGCAACAAATTCAGTTCATCTCTTAGCTTTTAGCCCAGTACTGTGGAATGCATACAACTAAAATGTTTCGGACGACCGACTAAAAGTATCTGTTTGGAGAAAGGAATACCTAGTTTGCTACTTTGGGCATGTATGACATCAGAAATTTCAGGACTCACGAGAACAGCACCAATAGGTAAGTATCCAGACGAGAGAGCCTGGGAAATCAGAAGTTTTAACAAAAAAATAAAATAACATAAATATTTGGAATGATAGATTTAAATATACCTTTCTATAAGTTCAGGAAATTCAGTTGATCTAGTCCTTCTTTGATGTTTTACCTTTGCTATGGAAACCAGATCTGGCTTAATGCCGTACTTGTCACAGCCAAACATTGTACCAAGCCTTCCGAAGGCGCATATAACCTATAAGGAAAGGGTCAGACTTCTTGTAAAAAGATATATCTGGGTATATTCTAAGAACACAATAAGTAGATCATTACAGTACCTCATCCGCAATGAAGAGGATATCGTATTTCTTTACGACGGCTTGAACCTATACAGCATTGAAATTGAGATGTGGATTAGTTAGTTTTCAATTACAAAGCAGCAGCAGGAAAAAATTACATTAACTTGATTCAAGTTCAAGGTTCTTTAAGTTTCATGGCATAACCTCAACTGCAGAAACATAGTAGCATGTGCTATTGAGTTGGTACATACATCAGTTATGCGTAAGATATGTAATCTCTGAATACATTTGCAAAAATAAGCATGCAAAGGAGCACCAGGAGGTATAACTCAACATATACGCAAATGGGACACAGAAGTCGGAGGTAAAAGAGTAAAAATGATTACCTTTTCGAAATAAGTTGCCGGGGGAGGGATCACTCCACCAGCACCCATGACAGGCTCTGCAATGAATGCTGCAATCTGACAATACCAAAAACAAAAATCAGCCTGATTACTATAGGACAAGGACCTTGCTTCAATTTATTTAATAGAAAGATATGTTCCTACCTAAGCATTTCAATACATGAAAAAGTGATAGTATATCTTTTCCAGAACCGGAGGTAGTATTATTTAGTGAAGGCAAGAGTAAAGTTAGAAACACCTACTGTCTCTGGTCCCTCTTTAAGAATGAGTTTTTCCAAGTTATCAGCTAATCTGGTCGCAAATTCCTCCTCCGTCTCGCCTAGCAATATAAAATCACACATTCTTACTACTAACATTCTAGTTGAAAATAAACAGCAAGATACCAATGTGTAAGATTAAAACCTGGTAAGTGGAATCGCCAGTAATGTGGGCAGTCAGTGTGCAAGACAAAGGATACTGGCAAATCAAATTTTTGATGTAGAGCTGGAAGACTGAGAGAAATATCCTTGTTAGTGATTGGAATAACTTTATTTTACATGTTTTTCATAATCAAGACAATATAATCTGGAACCCCTAAAGCTTAGTACAACAACACCGGGAACCTTTACATGTGTGTCCAATTTGATAATAGTTCCAAAAGTTCCAGGTATAAGTGAAGAAAGCTTTTTCTCTTTCTCATTTTAAGTTATAGATGGAAAAACAATATCTTTGAAATGTTCGCATTACCCAGAAAGGCTAGCCGCTATCAAAGTTGATCCGTGGTATCTGTCAAAAGACCGCACAACACATGTTACCATAATTGCTTAACATACTACAAAAAAGCATTACATACTAATAAGACATGATTGATTGATTGATTGACTTACGACTTAGCACGTGCTATGAATTTCTTTTTATTCGGCCTTCCAAGTGCATTGTTGTAATACCAAACCAGCTTCACCTAGAAGACAAATAAACCAGCGTTATGCTAAGTCAAAGAACATAAGCTACCCAATTAATGTACTGTATTTAATCCAATATCATAGATAAATTTTGTGGTGTCAACTTGCATGAATTATCTGATGCAAGCCACCAAGTACAATTAGGTCTATCTAAAAGTAGTATCACACATCCGGGTGTCTGCAATTACATGCATCATATGAAGGAGTCATGGAAATTAATAGTTCTCCACCTGTCCTGCCTTTTTACTCATAAACATGAACTCTACAGTTTTCTCAGAAGGAGATGAAGTCCTCGAAGAGAATACTTTAACATCAGCAGATATCCGGCACCTGAGTATCATTAGCTTCGGAACCACTATTTGTAAAAAAGACTTTTCCCATTTTCCTCGCGGTAAATGTCTCCAAAAGTTCCTTGGCAAGATCCTGTCCCATCAGAGATTAAACTATTCATACACATTCAAATGACACCAGTATAGCCCATGATAAGGAATGACGATTTCAGATGTAGCTAATAGGATAAGAATAACAAAATAAAACCTAAATAGTCCATCATACCAGGGATGGTTTAGTGGTGCGATTCCAAAATGAGTGGTAGAATGGCAAAGTACTTAATTGTTTATTTGCAGCTTCAACAAGTCTTGCTTCATTCCCACCTGCAAATTCCCAGAAAAATATATAAGCACTAAAACTGGACAACTATCAAGCACCTGACCAACTCAATTGATTAACACCAACTCAATTGTTGGACACCTGCAGATACACTAACTTCAAACAAACAGTGCCAGTGCATTCGAACCCTAGACTTCTTTTTACAACTACCAAGGGCCTGACCAAGTTAATGCAGATAGACTAACTAAAAAAAATTGAGGTAAGATGATTGTTTATACCTAAAGCTGTGCACCACAGACCAGCAAGGGAATCAAGATATTTCCGCCCGTTGGTGTCATAAACATAAGAACCCTGCACCAATCAGCCAAGAAATAGTTAGGGTCTTAGCCATGCAATCCAAAACCTTGACACCTATATGTTCCAAATTAAATCACGTAAAACTTTGGAAAAAGATAGTGAACAGAGTACCTCAGATCTCTCAATCACCAAAGGATGCAAATCTGTAGTCTGCCAACCAGCAGTAAAGGGTGCCAACATATCATGTCCTTTAAAACTGAGAATTTTTGGTACATAAAAAAACATATTAAAACCATATTACATGAGAATAAGTTTCACATGGTGTGGTGTGGCATGTGGATAAAACATACAACCCCAAAAGTCCAAATCACACAGTAGAAAAAGCAAGCTTACCCTTTATCGGCCAACTCTTGCGCAGTTAACTCCTCCTTCTGCTCGGCTGATGTAGTACTGTTCCATCGAGTGATAGCACGAAACTGATGCAAATATTCATGCAAACTCCCAGAGCTTACGGCATTCCTTACACGTGCTGCACCCTATAATCACACAAAAGTGCCGATCAAAAAAATAATCACATAAAAGTGAAAATATAATAAACATTGACAATTTTATCTTATGTATTTATTTTTGATGAAATTGACAACTTTATTAACAAATAAAAGTCATCTAGTTATGCACTGTTCTATTTCATCATATCATATTATTCATAGTAATACCAAAATTTACCATAAAGCTTTCAAGTTGTTATTCTTATTAAATCAAAATAAAAGATTATTCACGAAAAGAAAATTAAAAAAATTACATCGTGTAAGAGATTAAACCTAAAAACCGATGAAAACCCAGATTGAAGAAAACAAAATCAATTGTGATTTAGGGTTCTACGGATATTTCCAAAGAAAAAACAGATTGAAGAACAAAGATTACGTGACAACTATTAACTTTTTATAGGAATTCTAAAACACTGATCCATAAACCCCAATCCTCAATTCTACAGAGATTCCCAAAAAAGAGAAAGAAAAAAAAACATCAACCGAAAAGACAATGAGTAAATAGATAATTAAACAAAAGAGAACTGGAAATTAAAACAAAACCTGAGTGGTAAGATTTGATCCAAGCAGATTCCTGAAAATCATCTTTTTTTTCTTTTTCCTCTCTTTAGTCTCACTAGCGTCTTTAAGACTGAAACGAAATCTTCTTTTTTTCCAGGAATCAAGCAAAGGGAAGAAGAAAAGATTACAGAGATATATATAGAAAGAAGGATTTGGATATATTATAAACTCTCCAAATTCCAGTACAATCAATCAATCACTCACTCAGTGATCCTATGGATCACATTATATAAGCAGTGGGACCCACTCACAATCAGTCCTAGGATAAACTCTCGGTGTAGTTGTCGCTATCACCCAATGTTTTTGTTTCTCCGGGAACAGAAGTAGTTGCCTGAAGCCGGAAGCAAGTGGGCTCAGGCTGTACGGTGATTTAATTTGGGTAAATAGGGAATTGAAATCTGTAACATGGGTAAATGGGCACAAAACTGAATGGGTTGGGTTGTTTGTTATTTGTAGCGGGTCTACAGGAGCTCTTCTTGGCTTTTGGTGGCTGTTGCCTACTTTTACTCTTGTCTCTACTTTTTTATTCTTTGGCCAAATTTTGGGAAAATCATATGCAAAACTCACCTTCATACAGGTCATTATTGTAAAGCAAGATGCGATATGCTAAATTGCACAAATAAGTAATGGTTCTGACTCTGAGAATACTTGTTTGTTGTGTTCAAAATGGTAGTTCAGAAAAGAATGGGTCAGAATATATACAGTGGAAAATAATGGACTTAGAATAAACAAATTTACAAAAGATAGTCGCTGCTTTCTGTAACTTGAGAGATCTGTGACTGTACGTGTGTGTACAAGTATTGACTCATCAACACAGATTCACAGTTACTTAGAGATCAGTTTTCTAATTTACAATAAGTTAATATATCCCGATACATAATTACTGCAGCTCGTATGCATTTTGACAAAAGAATCGATCAATTTGAAAATTATACATAGCCATTCCTTCAGAAACTGGAGCGTAATTGAAAAGGTTGACAACTTAGCTTTTTTCCGACTGCATTATATCAACCCCATGGCTGCTGCAAATTGCAAGATTTCTAGCTGTCAGCCCACAACACAAAACACCAGCTTAGCAAGAGTTGGTTAGAATGCACGCAAGACACCGTTCTCCCCTAGCTTCTCTCTATCATGGCACTGATCAGTTGCCAAAAGTTTTCAAGTCGGTGAACTCCAGTCGAGTATGCCAACCTATTTTCTTGCTCTTGATAGTGGTGGATTACGTACAGAAGTAGAACCTCCTGGGAGGAACACAGGGAACTGGCTTGATGCTGAGTTCCTTCCTCCTCTATTTTCAGGTCTATATCCTGTATTTGCCTCACTTCTTGGACCATCCCCGACTGATGGGACACTCAAAATAGGGCCACCAAAAAATATACTCTCACCAGTGTACAAAAGGTTCTCAGATTGCTGTGCAGGAGGCAGAACCCTTGTACCTGAAGTAGATTCTGGTGGGGGAACAAATTGCGGTATTCTATTCGAACTGCTTCCCTCTGGAGGTACTGTTCTAGGTCCAACTTGTGATGAAGAAGGTCCATTTCGTGCTTCGTGGGATGCTTCAGTAGTTCTAGCTGTAACAGGGACTGATACATACCTTCCAGCTTCCTGATCCCAAACAACAGAGGCCCTTCTACTGTCCCGAAGCCCAAGAAGAGATGTAGTTGTTGGAGCCGTTGATAATGGATTTGTAATGTTGCCCTTCGGCAAAATATTTTCATCAAATCTTGAGGTTGAAGAATGGAAAACTGGGTTGTTGTTAAGAATGGAAGTGGATGAAACAGCCCTAGAATTAAAAGGTCGATCATGAATAAACGCAGGAACAGTTCTTGACGGATTATGAGGACCCAAAGGTTGTTCTAGTGGAAGTGGACTTAAACTAACTGATTCATGAACATGGCTTGAACTGCTGAAGCTACTCTCGCTTGGAGTTCCGATATCATAGTCATCTCGGCTACCATAACTCGGTGCATAAGAGTTTCCCAGAGGAGAAAGTTGCAGTTCACTTTTGTTATCTTTGACAATTCCAACGCCGGTGCTCATGCTACTTCTACAGCTCATGTTGTCACTGGAACTGATATCAGGGTCTTCTAAACGGCGGTTATCAACTGGACGGAGAACAGAAGAGGATGCCCTAGCTCTTGCTGCTGCTCTCATGGCCTCATTGGAATCTAACTTTGCCAGCTTCCAAGCGCTTATACGCACAGGCCTTTTTGTCGGCTTGTTTCCTCTTTCCGCAACTGGAGCTGCATCTGGATCTATTGTTGATGGTACCATACCAGGCTCCAAGTGGGGGATAACTTCGTCCTAGAATAATTAGTTTCGAATGAGTACTATGCCAAAAACACATTGCTAGGCCTAGTTAAATAACAACATACAGACAACTAGAGAAGGCTTGGCCGACTGGTAACCTGTCTTACTGACTCAAGGACCTGAAATTCAAAGAGATGTGTTCAAATCCTGAAAGAACTGTACCTGATAATCCACAAACACCCTAGGTGGGGTACACCAGGCACCCTTATACTGTAGCCCAAGAGAACTTCCGCCACTCATGCCAGTTGTAGCAGACCCTGATGGAGAGTAAAGAACGGTTGGAAACTCCTCATCCACAGAAGGTCCAGCGGGTGCCTCACTCATGGCCCTCATGGCCACCACAAACTCATATGTCGTAATACCCTATTATGGACAAAAGACCAAATTTGAAAAGGAAACGGAAGGGAAATGTTTTTGAAATAAAAGAAGCATATCTTAAAATCTATTTTCTCCCAATAACAAACTGTAATTTTCAAAGCCAAGTTTTCTGGAATACTGACCTTTCTTATGAGAATTATGTGGAAAAAGAAAAGTTCGCACAAAGGTATACAAGCAAGTAATGAAACCACAGAACATAGTGCCTGCAAAACAAACTTAATATTAGATTGATCAAAAAAAAAAACTTGACAATAGATGCTGGCTGTGGTAACCATGTAGTCATGAGCTTAGACTTTGTTTACCAAAGTTTAACAAGGGTTGAAGAGCCCAGTGGGGTATTCTGGACCCACAACAAAATGCCAGTTAACACAGCTGAAATTCTGCCTGTGCAGTCTACCTAGTCAAATTTAAGGTCTAGAATATTGATATAGAGGTATACCACAACAGCTGCAAAAGGGGCACGAGAGAAACCATTTCCCAGCCTATCAATGATTTGTCTTTCCAAGTCTTTCCTATCAGCAAAGCAACGGACAAAAACAGCAATACCAGCCCCAGCTTCAATAACAAGCTACACAAGGAAAAGAATTGGATGCATAAGATCAATTGATGCCTTCATCATTTCATAGAAAAGATAGAGCTTTGGTGCAATACCCAAACGAGACTTGTAGCCATAAGCGATATAAAAGTTATGTAATTTTTTCTCCCCACGCAATTATTGAGCCACTGCAGAAAATAACATATAACATTCATTTAGAAACCAGAAATAAGGAATACATGAAGTTCATTTCCTAAAAAGAATCGCAGTTGTTCTACTGTGTATAAAATGAACTAGTTTGGAGATAAAATACCCGGCAGTGATGGTCAAATCCATCCACGCATTTATCACAACTTCTACAGTGTTTGCTGAATTTCCGCACCTGCAAAGTAACCCAAAAAAACCTTCCACATTAGATCAACTTGTGAAAAATATTATTATAAACTAGCACAGAAGACACTGTTCGGAGTTAAACTGCGGTGAGAATTTTGAATAAGAGCACAACAACTCGTTTTTTAGTCTTGTCATCCTAATTCTATTTAGGAATATATATATGCCGATGTTATAGTAGTAGAAAACTTATAAGCCTGCAAAGTAACCCAAAAAAGCCTTCCACATTGGATAAACTTGTGAAAAATATTATCATACACTAGCACAGAACACTTTGTTCGGAGTTAAGCAGTGAGAATTTTGAATAAGGGTACAACATCTCCACAAAAAGTAGAATGGTTTTGGTTGAAAACTGTATTTCAGGTCAGCCCTAACTGACTGGGTATGCCTTAATTCAGGCTTATAAGTTTTCAACTACTATAACATCAGCAAATGTATTTTCCTAAATAGGTAAGATTAAGATGACAAGACTAAAAAACCTGTGGTTAAGAAATGTGAAAGAGCAACTTCTGCCTTTTTGACGCTATGGTTCATTTCATGTATATCCTAGATTTCACTTTCCAGTTTAAACATCCAAGATAACCTAGAAAAACACAAAATGAACCATAATATCAATAATATTACTCAAACTTAATACGCACTATTAGTGGCCCTTACGGTCTTACCTCAGCATTGCATAATGTACAGAATAATGCTTCTTCCTCACTGGTTATATGTTCTGCAATCCCACCACGTGTGCAGCAATCTTCGTATACAAATACAGCACAAAAGAAATTCCCAATCAGTGAGGAATTTCGTCTTGAAGAGCCAGCCAAATTTTCAGCTCTCCCATCTTCTCTAACTGAGGCTGATGATGGTGAGGAATGAGTCCTATTGCCAATTTCGTGATAATTCTCGGGAAGGTCAAGACCAGATAATGAATTTGCATTGTGCTTATTAGCCTCTACTTCACCATCAAGTTCCAGTAACACACCCGGATCAGCAGGGTTGATTGCCGTACAGCGGATGTACAGAATAAAAACAAGGAGTGCCTGCAAAAGAATAAGCATTAGCTTGCTAAATAAGACAACAAACTGAATTACCTGCACCCCATATGGAATAGTTAGAGAGTGGGAGAGAGAGAGATAAAGAAAAAGGAGGCTTATAAGCTCTCAGTTTGGAGAGAACATACCACGGGAGTATAAGTTGCAATTGCAGCATATTCCAATATACGACCTCCAAGAAACGGAGCAAAAAAAGCATAGAATGCAACAACCAGCAAGAAGAACACAGTAATGGCCACGACCTATCCAAGAAAAGGAAATCAAAAGTCAAGTTGAATTACTGACATATGATTAGTAGAAAACCGATAAATTTGAAGAAAAAAAAACATCACACATATTAAAATGCATTTTAGATACAAATACTAAAAATAACGCAATTACTAATATTTATACAGCTGATAAAACAAACTACAATAAGTAAGCAAGACTTCTTGATCTCGTGATTTCTTCTAGCAAATGGGATTTCTGAAGCAAAGGTCAATTCGAGATAAACTTAGGTCTTATTATCTATTTGATCGAAGGTCATTGCACCAAATAGTTCATATAACCTACTATAGTCCATTATTTCTGAAAACTTTCCATGCCAACTCGCGTCCAACACTTGGGAATACTAGGCCATGTACTTGCACATATTAATGGTAGATAATTAGCGTATAAGCTGAGTGTGCTGGCTTTCTTGGAAGTAGCAATAGTCTAGTGTAGTTCATATCTACAAGGAAAACGGCTACATTACACTTTTTATGTGTGTTTTTATGGATTGCACAAGAAATCTAACTTAGCTTAAGCCATCCTTGATTAGATTAAGTTAAGCCGGACTAGTGGTAATCCATAATATAGTGTGTTTATGGTTTAATCATGCACTAAAGACTAGCTTAAGTTTAATGGTAGATAAGCTAAATATAACTAGTGAGCTGTCTCATATACCCATGAGGTGTGTCTCTCTAACTCATGATGGAAAGGTTAGAGAAACATGTGGCAAGCATGTCAAAGACTTTCTTCTAGCCTCTTGCAATATAAAGAAATCAGTTTTATCTATCATTCAAGCATGAGGAACTAGAAGTACAAGCCTAAGTCATTAACTTATTAGTAAAGATATTATCTATCTATTCCTTCTTCCAAATCAATTCATGCTAATTGTGTTGAAGCTAAAGAACATGTTTAGTGCTGTGCAGTTTGTTTATGAACTGATCGTGAACATATAAATACTAGGGTAAATCTGTTTTCAGCATATGGATAAGTTAATATCATGTTTAGGTCTAAGTAAAGATGAATAACAGAGGGTACTTGCACATGATCGTTAAAACATAATATTGCATTCTCTTGATTAGCTGTGTGTGTATTATGTAGCAGTTATAGCTTTGAAGCACATGTCACACCTTAGTAAACAAGAATATCAATTCTAAACTATGTTGGCTTTACAAACTCGCCATGTCCACTTGCATACTTGCTATTGCTATACAGGCTGAAAATTGAGAAGAACAGTTTCTTCGTGCCACTGGAATATCTAAGATCCAGAGCTAGGTTTTATTCAAGGGTCGGAAGACTCGGAACTGTGGGACTACATTATATAGTATAGCTGTAGAAAAGACGAGGAATTCTAACAAAATGGCTCTTAACAGACGTTGCGCTAAGCAAGTATGGTCTTATAAGATGGAAAGAAAGCAGTTTCGAGTGAAAATACCAACTGCCAAATCGTTTACGACTTCATCTCAGCTAAGTAACAAGCTACGAACACTCATAGATATTCTGATAAACTTTTAAGTAGCCGTTTAGATGCCAATTTCACTATTTACAAACTAATATTTTACATAATATGTTCACCATTTGGGGTATTCATCTTAATTAAGAACCCAATTTCACTAACTTATTGGCTAATCTGATAAGGAATAAGTATAGTCAAAAAATAAATCACTTTTGGGACACAGTAAAACAGAAGTAAACAGCCCATACAAATTAAAGATTTGTGTAAACCCTAATTAATCAAATTTTATAGTTTAAAAATAGAAAGAATGATGGAAGGAAGTAAAAATTCAAAGAATGTGCTATATCACAGACCTGAAAAGTGTGTGCAGGCAGTTGCCATCCATGTCTTCTCACCATAACTACTACTCAGATCACAGAAGAAGAAGATAAGCTTAGACTAGTAAGAGTTACAACTGAAGAAGAAGACTGAAACAGTGTGTCAGTTCTAGAAGAGAAAACAGAAACGGAAAGAGTTTGACGTTCTGATTTTTTATTTTCTTCCGATTCAGGAAAAGGGTAGAGTCGGTCGACTCGGCAGAGTTTGAAGTGGGACCCAGTAAAAAGTTGGTATAATTCCGTCTACTTTTTGTTTTTATAGAAAAAAGAAATAAAAAGTGGGTTTACTGCTCCTGCTTTAGTTGGTTGTTGCTGTTGGGGTTTGGTTTTTACAGGCTGTGTTTAACGAGCATACAAAAGGCACTTACGATAACGGACACGGAAATGCCAGCACGGCTCATGAAAGTTAGTTCATGCTAACGTTCCACTGATCCGGGCCGATTCGCGTGATTTCCCTTTCCAAAATTGTTATTCTACTTCCTAAACACCTTTTCACCCTCTCATTAATTTAGGTATCATCCAATGTAGTCAATCTCGCCGTTACGACCGAGATTGCGGCGATTTTCAAGGTATCGGTCATTTTCCTTGACGATATCCGAGATCTCGTTCCCCACGATTTGAACGTGAATATCGGCCGCGACGTCCGTATCTCGGCTGCGACGCCCGTATCTCGGTCGACATTGGACCCAAAAGCTCTTTTTTGAAAAAAAAAAATTGAATTTTTTTTTTTGATTTTTTTTTTGATTTTTTATTGACAAAAAAGTTGGACCCAAAGCTACTAATGACATCACGGCTCTCAAAATCTGATTTATAAAAAAAAACTTATGCTACCAAAATTCTAGATGAATTCCATCACCAAACCCGAGCCAATGATCTAACCCTTCCTTTGTCTTTGATTCGAATGCACGAAACTTCGAATCTTGTCTGCATTGTTCTTCTTCTTCTTCCCGAATTGTGACCCAATCAAGTCAAGCAAGGTAGGATGATAGCTTTGAAAGGAAAAATTGGTTTAGGTTGATTCTTATTTTTGTTTCATGAATGAATTGAATGTATGGCTTCCGAATGATGGATTTATCTTAAGCTTATCTTTGCAAGAACTAGAAAGAATTTAGAAGTTATGAAAATCTGCATCTGTAGTGAATGAAAAATGGTACATAACATGTTTGTGTTATTGCCTGAGTGACCATCTCTTTTTTGCCTCCAGCACATAGCTTGTTGTTTAATTAGAGTTGGTCAAACTTGGTCTTAAACTTTGAAATTAGAGTTGTAATATGCTCGTTGTTTAACTCATTATTTGTTTTTCTTTCTTAAAATTTATGTTTATGTATTATATTTGAAATAAATATAACATTTACATTTATCCGATATTTCACCGATAATCTCCCCGAGATCAAGGTGTCAAGGTGTCAAGGTCCCGGCCGCGACGCGACCGAGATCCGAGATTGACTACATTGGTATCATCACAGTCAGTTCCGTAAGATTTCACCATTCATCCGAAAAGTTTAGTATTTTAAGGATGATATCTAAACTTAGTGGAAGAGCTAATATCTTTTTTTATATGACATAAAATTTTATCAATAAAAAATTTAATCATATACAGAGAAAGCTAGGGATTGAATCTAGCCATATTCCAGAACTTTTAAACCTTCTATAGAACTTTACCACTTTATCAACTAAGAATTACAGTGTTTCTTTAAAAAATCTACCTAGGAAAAACTAAAATCTTTGAAGATAACCTTATAATCTTCTATAACAGAGTTATTGTACCAGAACAATTGGTTATTATTCAAGCTCAATGCCTCGATAACTAGTTTAGCATCACTTATTAAGCAGACTTTACGTAATCCTCTTTCCTTTGCTCAGCTTCTAGCTTCTAGTAGAGCAATATTCTCTGTTTCTTCAACATTTCTTGCTAATTCCAAGATGATTTTGCAACCAAGGAAGGTACTTGTAATATCATTCATAATTAAACCAATTTCCGACAATTAGAATCTTTATCAAAAGAGGCATCACAGTAAATGATCACGTAATCTTGTGAAAGAAAACTAGTTACATCACTTAAATTTCTATCCTGGTTTAATCGTCACTCAGTGTTAATATGAGGAGAACCACGGTTCAAATAAGTATCAGTATCATTGACAAGCTTAAGAGCTAGACAAGCAGTAATATAATGATTTAGAGTCTTTTCCTGGAAACATGAAAACACCTATCTCTCCAAATACTCCAAGCAATAGTAAATATTGTAGAAGCATACTCTTTAGATGAGAAGTATTTAACCAATGAGCAATTCAACTTTGCAAATTGAAATTCAAACTATTATTTTCAGCGGTAAGATCGTTATAAGGAGTAAAAGACCAGACAATCTTAGCAAAAGGACAATGCCATAAAATATGTTCAGGAGTTTCTATTGAAGATTGATCACACATACTGAAACAACGTGAAGTCAATGGTTTGCCATAAAATATGTTCAGGAGTTTCTATGGTACTGGTACCCAATATGTTCAGGAAATCTTCTTCACATTTAGAGACCTAATTAGTGAAACAACGTGATCAGGATGAACATTGTTGCTGAAGAAACAACCTAAATTTTAAAAATTGATAACTTGACCATAGACAATTCTGAAATCCTTAATCAAACTCATAAGATTACTCGCATCCGAATGAGAGGCTTTAGCAAAGATAAGACAATCATCTGCAAAGAGCAAATGACTAATACTTGATACATGCACAATTTATACATATTTACCGTCTAATTTATATTTGCTAATACTTGATTTTGTATTATTTTTGTTATTTTTATGCTTTTATAGGTAGTGTACATAAAACCCAAAGTTATGAGGAAATTTGACTTAATAGACAAGTTACATCGAAGTACGAAAACCAACTGTCTCGGAGTTGCTTGGGCTTGAAAATGAAGCTGCGTGGAGTTCTTTTTACTTGTGGCTAAGCATACAAATGTGATCTATAACGAAGCGGATATTGGCTGACAGAATTGGCTCGGTCAAAGAAGTGAGAGTTGTTTTTTGGTTGGCTAGATTGAAAGGACTGTTGGTTTGCTAGGTTTGGTAGGTAGACGTGGCAAAGAGAAAAGTGTGTACAGGCTTTGATTTTAGTTTTGGAGTCTATTAACAAAACTCTGGACGGAGATGCAAAGAGGTGTGTAGTGGCCGGTGGTGAGTTTAAAACAAAACCAATGGTGGACGTGGCTGAATTAGTGGTGTATGTTAACCAAAAGGAAGTTGAAGTGGCTCGGTTAGTGAGTTTGGTTTTCCATTAAAGATTGATCACGCCAAACCATTAACTTCATAAAATTTGGCGTTTTCTTCAGCCCAAAAGTCCGGCTAGGATGTGTAGGACTCTAATCCACACCCCCAGGTTTAAAAAAATCAACTTCAAAGATCAGTATCTTGGAGCCCCACTCTTCTAGATAGGGTCGTCAGAAAACTCTAAGTTTTGCTAACCTAGTTACTAAATTTAGAGTCAGACTCAAAGGTTAGAAGAGATCGTCCTTGTCTCAAGCAGGTCGGGCAACTTTGGTATCCTCCACTCTCAACACTATCCCAAATTATTTCATGTCTTGTTTCCATATTCCTTAAAAGATCTCTCATCAACTTACCTGTCTCACTCAAGGCTTTTGGTGGGAAAAAGATGAAGGTTCAAAAGGACTTTATCTCAAAGCTTGGGATCCCATCTGTTGTCCTAAAGATTAAGGGGGGTCTAAGGTTTAAAAAGCTTTAAAAGATGAATGAATCTTTACTTGCTAAGCTGGTTCAGAGACTTGTCTCGAATAAAGATACTTTATGGGACCAAATCATAATCCCTAAGTATTGTAGGGGATCCCACCCCCTTAAGATGAGAAACTCAAAACCACCAGGATCCTTTGTTTGTAAAGGTATCAAGAAATGGCTAGAGTTAATCAAAGATTCTGTTTTCTAGACTATAGGAGATGGTTTTAATACTAATATCTGGGAGGACTGCTGGGTTCCTACTCTGGATCACAAGTTAGTTCCCCCTTCCCAAGATTGCCTTGTTCAGTACTCCTTAGTGGGCCATCTTATTGATTTCAAAAAAAAAGTTGGGATATGGATCCTTCGCTCCATCTTCCCTGCGGTTTTATCTAGTCTAATATCTAGGATCAAATCAATTTTGACTCTCCGAACTCTCTGAAATGGTCCCATACCAAAAATGGTACTCGCTCCTTTTATAAAATGGACCACCATCAATTGAAGCAACTTTCCAACCCCCTGTTTCAGAAAATATGGAATTTGAATGTGATCCCTATAATTCAACTTTTTGTCTAGAAGTGTTTTACAAATATTATGCCGATTAGGTCGATAATTGTCTCTCGAATTCAAATAGATAATATTTTGTGTCGTTTTCGTGATAACCATGAAGAAACAATAATGCATTTGCTAAACCATTATTTTTTTGCGAGAGCATTCTGTTTCGGGTTGGGTAAAGTGGTTAGAAGTTACAACTGTAATGAAATTAACTCTTGGTTCCAGACATGCAATCATGGATTAAATTTCTTTGCCATACCAATCATTTAAGGTGATTGATAAGACCTGAACTGTACAAGTAAAGCAAACCATAAACTCATGGGGATTTGAGATAACAAGAGAACTCATGTAAAATAAAAAAGAATAGTTTTGTTCATGCCCCATATTTTTGTGGAAGGATTTTGTCTTGGTAAGGAAGTTCATGAAGTAAATTTGTAAATGTTTTAGCAGTCAGATATAAGTATTTAAACATAGTAATGCTTTCTTTATTATTTAGAAAGTTCGACATACTCAGTTTATATGATCCTAATAGAAGTGAGCTAGTCAGGGACGGAACCAGGAGTTTTTGTTTGGGGGTACAAATATGTTCACTAAAAGGTAATATTATTGTACGAAAATAAGCGGTCGAAGGGCCATTGAAATTTTTTAAACTTTAATTACGTAAAATTTATAGAATTCAAACGTATTATTAACAGTTTTTAAAATAAATTTTACGTAAAATCTTACGTGGTTCAAGCCAATTTAAGTAATTTTAAAATCAAAGAGGGGACAATTTCGTAAAAAACTATATTTTTTAAGTTTAAATTCGTAATTTTAAAAATTAAAGGGGGGGGGGGGGGACTGTCTCCACTTGGCTCTATGTAGCTCCGTCCCTGGAACTAGTGAAGTATGATTCTGTTGCTGAATTAACTTGTGGGTTTAGTTGGTTTTCAAAGAGTTTGGGTTTTGGTCAAACTCTATTTGTGTAAACTTGTTCCTAAAGTTTATGAATTTAAGAGACACGTTAGGAAAATTTGTTCCATAAGTTAAGGTTTAATTCTTAAGGGATAAGTTTGTGTTCCCTATATATATATATATAAGAGTAGAATTGGAGGTATGTAATTGTCCAACCTATAAGAGTGGTAAAACCTTGTGCTTAGGTTTTTGGTCTCTTTGTTATGAAGGGTCGAGTGATATCCTGAGGGTCAATATCCGTGTGAGAGAAAAACTTGTAGAGAGGGTTTTGGTGTTCTAGGGTTTAGGGATTTTCCCTAAACCAAGTTTCTAGAAAGTTTCCATGTTTCTCCTCTATTACTAGCAACTGTGAAAAAGGCGTGGAAGAGAAGACATGAAGCTGATTTGCAGAATGATTTAGAGAGTTGATTTCTAAGGTTTCTCAATGGTGTTCTCGGGTATGTCTTGTTAACGTTTTTTATTTTATTTTCTTTTGTGGGTTGCGAAAACAACATGCAATAAACTTGATATAATAAAGTCTTTCTGGTAGTGTTGGTCGTGGATGTAGCCTGCAAAGGTGAACCACGTATATATTGTGTTGTAGTTGTGTACTTATTTATCTTTAGTCCCACTTATTATTTCTCCATGTTTAGTTTGAATCACCAATTGCTCTTTGTGATCCTGTGTTTCGCTGCGCTCGGGGTGCCAATTTCCTCAACATAGTTGAGCTTCTTTCTCAAAGGAAAGTCATAGTGGGGTTCAATCAACTAGCATGTGCGACCCATGAAAAAATATAGGTGATATGCATGTGTTAATCGTGCTGCTACTTAAGTTCTTTAGATCCCAGACCTCAAAGTGTTTATTTATGGGAAAACATAGTGACAAGATAAAGTACAATTAAACATAGTATATGTGAACTACAAAACAACATATCCATCAAAAATACCTTTGAAATATGAATATGAAGACTTCGGTGCACACCATAGCATTACAAGCATAAAAATGCTCCAATATTTGTTGACTTAAAGAAAGAGAAATATAAATTTCACCAATAAAAAAGTCGTACTATATATCAACCTCTACTTCCTCAAGCTAAATCTATGAAATTATCTATAATGGCATTTTTTCTTTTGTTGATCTGTTCTACTCTTTAACTTATCTCCAAGAGATTCATTAAAGAAGACAATTCATGTGTGGGATTCCCTGACACTCACCTAATCTATGATCATCCACTATAAGTTCCTCTAGAGTTTCGGTTTTATTTTCATAACAACCGATACCTCTTTTAATTATCCATATTAAAACCTCATTATTTTTTGTGAGGGCAAAAGGCTCATATTGATTATTCACGTCAAAAATTAAAGATGGTATACGAAATTCCAAACTTCAATCCCAATATTGATATCCACAGTCTTTTTTAACATCATCTCCGTTCTCTTACTTGTTTTTGTATGACCATATATACAAAATTTAAGGTATAATTTTTTATTTTTTTTGTATACAATATTTCTTTTATGATATAAAATTTCCTTTTTACATATAAATGTTTGTTAGTAGTATATCAAGTATTACCAACACAAAATTTCAAAATACATGAAACACTCGTTCATATTAATGTGTTTATATTATCTTGACTATTCTAGATGCACATGCGATGAACTTGTCCATCCCAACTAAAATCCTATTCTTTAATCAATAAATTTTCAATCAAAACTTTTCATTTAATATATTTTCAATCATACATATCCATTTGCATCAAAAATGCGTATTTATATACATTGTTTTACATGATATATTAGTGACCTTGGGCTTCGGCGAAGATTGTTGAACCTAGTGAGCAGGTTCTCCTCAATTGCTACAAAATTTTTTAAAAATAAATTACTAACATACTACTGTTGGTCAACTAAATCTACTTATGGTATATATAAAAGCAACATGTAAAAGAGTCCATGAAATGGTAACATAATGTAAAGTTTTCTTACCAACAAATACATTTAATATTAAATCTTAGTTTTATTTATACTAAACTAAACTAAACGCCATAATAGTAGTAATTTGGTTTAGTTTCATTTAGAAATTGTGACAATACTTAGTTTCATTTAGATTAAACTCAACCAATAAGTCTTTATTGTGTTCTTCCAGGAAAATAATCTAAACACTGACAATGGCCCACACAAATGATCTAAACCTACAGACAGTACCACTCCCTTTCTCTATGGAGTTTGGAACCCGAAGGTAATCGCTGAGTAAAATAAATACATATGTTGCAGATATGTAACACAGAAGCTACTGCAGAAAGAGAATGGAGCTAACAGTTTCTTCAATGGTGGATCCACCAAGCACCAGTTAAAGATTTAAATTTTTTATTGACATTGGCTTCTACTTTTAGCACCAGGCATTCTATATATATCAAGGTGTCTCGAGTAAACTTTCTAGTCTGACCAATTTAGAATTAACTATTAAATTCTCATAAAAATAGTAAACTAACATTTTAGTTGATTTTACCTCTGTCAATATGGGAAGTAGAAGTTGTAGATTTCGAAGTACCGATAATACTTGTTTTTTGGTTCATATCTTTAATCTCACCTCTAATTGTTTGTTGCCGCTGCTTACGGTAAGCAATGCGACGATGTTCACGGTCTCTTTCTATTCTCTTCAGTCGATACACTTCGTTTAAATAAATAAAATGACAATAAGAGACTCTACTCGTATGAACTGAACTCAATCTTTAACAACTAAACTGATACTCAAGAATCAAAGATCCGAGAAAAGAAAAACAAAATCATATTAAATTAATCTTCAAAATGTAACAAATCTACGAAGAAAAGAAGCTTACCCCATGATTTCAGTGAATAAAAGTACACATAACGAATCTGTGTAGAAAATAAGATTAAGGTCATGCTCAAAAACCTACCTCCATAATTTATTAACCTGGATGTCACAACACAAATGGGGAATATCCTAGGGAATGTGCTTAACTCGACCATGAAGATGTTAATCTGGTTGATCAAACAATGTTGCTGCAAAACTTGAAATTGAGGCCAATAAACCTTTTAGAAGAGGAGTGTTGAGACGGAATGTAGTTGATTGCACACAGTGGATATCATTCTATTACCAAAAGAAACCTTACCAACTATACCCAGCATGCTTCATCCCAATAACAGAGAAAATAAATGCAAGGATAAAACCAAATATGTAAGAGATCTTTCTCAAAAGCTTCCAAGGTTCTTGAAAAGTATGTTCACTCTTATGCAACAACTCTTCAATTTCTTCTTCTGTCTCGGTCGAGACAGAAGGACCACCAAATTTCATGTGATTGTACTCCAACAACAATGATATTTCAAATTCATAACTTGGTTTTGATTGCAATAAAATTAGACATATTTTAAGAAAATAATTTTGCTCTAAGCCCTAAAAAAATAATACCAATATAATAAAAACCTACTTTAAGAGACGGATAAAACACAAATCAACTTCATTGGAAAGCCAACTTATAAAAACATACAAACAAAGCAAAACCTTATTCGAGATTCATTAGCGCAAAAAGTCATACTGCTTGCCCTGCAATTTCGCTCTCTTAAAAGGAAAAGGGTGCTCAAGACATCATCTCCATTCAGCTGTCGCTTATTCCCTTCCGGATCGACTTGCCCTGGCACTGTTGACTTACTTTCTTCCACTTGTATAACTAGTACGACACGTGTCATTCCTCTTCCCTGGTCGAGTGACTTCCTATCACTTGAGCTAATAATATTTATTACTAATTTGAAAACATAATTTTTAGTTTAAAATGACAGCGTTGCTTGATAGAGAACTGCAGAACCAAGGTGAAGAGACATAATATCAATATAGAACATCTGAAGTAGTCATGGAAAGGATTACAGATTGGATTGAAAGCAATGAATGTGTTAAAGCTTGTGGTGCAGAAATAAATATCGTAAGGATATCTTCGGATTGCCTAAATGGAATCATATTGTATCCAAGCTTTACTCACCATTTTGTTACCAGAATTGCTTAACATTGTGGATTTCTACTTTAATTTGGTTGCAATGGAAAATTGCGTATATAATTATTTTTTTTATTTTTTTTAATCTTTTACTTCATCTCTAGTTTTTTTATTCATACTATGACTTGTGAGCATCTAACGATCGAAAAGATTAGTTCCCAAATAGCTTACTTCTCTAATAAAAGACCCAATCATTGTTCTCAACAGGATTTTAACATGGTAAAATCGAATCAGGAACACTGAAATCTGATGTTTCTACCATGAAAAATAATATGCTCGCCATCAGTAATAACATCCTGCACTCGTACTACCACGAAAATTATATGCCTAAGTTTACAATTCTTAGGCATTTCTACAAACAACTTAATGTTCACAAACACAATCTTTTCATACTACCACAAATATCAAACTAGATTAAATTTCTAATCAAAAATATTTTTCTACTACTAGTATATCTAAAATATGTGCTACAATTAAAATGATGACGGATAAGAATTCAGGGAAATTAGAAAAGAACACAACTGTGAAAGAAACAGATAGAAATGTGTTCAGGGTTAATTCTTACCCAACATGATGATAAAAGAGAAAATTGGAGAAATCAAACTTACCTTTTAACCTTGATCCATTATGTGTCAGTTAGATTTTGATATAATCAAACATATAATATGTTAACCTTTCAACCTTGATCCAGTTAAGAGAATAGGTAACTGAATTAGATTACTATTGAATGGGTTGTTGTTTTCTAGATTCACAAAAGTAGATATTGGAAAAAAAGAAGAAGAAGGTTTCGTGAATCAGCTGAATTGTTCTTTGGATCAAAATTAAATATAAGTGTCCGTCAAAATTAAGTTTAACGGGATTCGACCTTTCAACATTTGCTTGTCTATTTGACTAATATAGCGTTTATATTTTTGACTTATTACTTACTATATATGCCTTATATTTAGAATTTTAAATTAAGGATTATATTATAATACCAGGGTTAGACCAATCAAAAATAGGTCTTTCCTTTATATTAGTAAGATATATTTATTATGTGCATTAATACTAAGTTAAAAATAAAAATTTGTTTCATATGTTTATAATATGATATTTTTTTTCATATAAGTATTCCCAAATGTGATTTGTTCATTATTTCAAAGTTTTCTGTACAATGAAAAGAAGAAGAAAAAAAAAGAATCAAAATCAATAAAAAGAAGATGTTATAAGTAGGGCATTTAGGTTTTCAGTTGTCTGTTTTTATTAGTTTTCAGTCTTATGTACAGTAGTGAGTCAAAAAAAAAAAGTACAATATGGAAAATTTCAGGTGAACTTGTTGAAATTTTTAAGAACTGAATTCTATTTTTATTGCTTGGACACTGATTAGTTTCTTTTCTCATTGAAGCAATGTTGCAAAGAACTAGAGAACAACAAGAACAAGGCGCTTCAAGAAACCAACTTGTGTGTAACTTCAGTTATTGATCGATGTCCTCACTTTAAGGAGGCCCTCAAAGCTAATTTGGACTGGGAGTTCACCGAATATTATGCTCGGAGGGCTCGTAAGAGACCAAGACTTGAAGGGCCATCCGAGGAAAGTTGGAAGAGCATGGAGGATGAGGCTAGGATATTGGTGCAAAAGAAGTTCCAATGTCTTTGTATGGTGATGAAGAAAGTGCTAGGGTATAAATTTGTGGATGTTGACCATTTTGTATCTTTTTCTTATTATTTTATGAGGGAATCAGGCATGGGTGGGAGGACAACTAAGATTAACCTTGAGGATCATGTCATTGAGGACCTCCGATGAGGTGTAATATGGACAAGAATGACTTCCACGTGAGTAAAGCGGCCCTCGTGTTATTTCACTCTGCTAACTTGTACCACGACATGTTGAGATGACACAAGAGCGTTGCCTGAACATGTTTATAAGGACACAAGAAGATTTCCTAAAAGTGTTGGACACGATGCAGGAGCAACTAACAGTTTAGTCTTGACTCTCTGACATTAAGCTTTTTATTTGATTGTCCTATGTAATGAAACACAAAGGTTTTTGGTAACTGATGCATCATATTTAAATTGTGACCTTTAGCTTGAGTGTCCTATGTGATGAAACAATGGTTTTTTATGGCGGGTGCATCATCTTGAATTTGTAACCTTTACCCCGAGTGTCCTATCTAATGTAAAACAATGGTTGTTGGTGGCTGACACAACATCTTTATTAGGGAAGAAATGTCTTGGTACCTTTTTTTTTGTAGCTCTTCAATTTCAGGGTGTCTTGTGTACAGTAGTGAAAAAAAGATGTTATAAGTAGGGCATTTAAGTTTTTAGTTGTTTGTGTTTCGTACGGTAGTAGTGAAAAAAAATCAAAATCATGAAAAAAAAAAGACAAAATATAAAATATAAAGTATTTCCCATATGTTTTATTCTCTTATGCGATTGAAAAATTATGTTTAAGTCGAAAATTTTAAACAGGGTTTTATGGCAGTTACGTAGTGAAGTACGTCTGGCAATCGAAATGAATTATCAGCCGGACTACTCAGTGTTCTTCATTCTGAAGGTGTTGATGAACAATTCGGCTGACAATTAAACAAGAAAATGATAGTCGAATTTCACTTTATGAAGAACAATAGTAAGTTCGTATCCAATTTTTTCTCGAATCAGCCAAACCTGAATTCGACAGTTGCAGAGAGAAGTTCGACTGATAACTTGTCAGTCGAACCTAGTTGTTGTAAATAATAATAAAAAAAATAATAATTTAAAATATTTTAAAAATTAAAAGTAATAAAAAACATAAAGGATAAGGGCATTTTTGCCATTAACAAAATATAAGGATAAGTTGTTTTTGGTTTTATTACCAATTAGCCCTATTTGGACTTATTAGATATGCCTAATAAATTTCATATATGCCCAAGAACCGGTTTCATATATATCCTTAATCAGCATGCTGGGTTTGGATCTAAAACATGTATGAAAAATACAGGGTATAACACTATGAACTTGGTACTTATTCTTTTTTCTTGGTACAATACCAAAACGCAAAAAACCTAAATAGGAACTCTCACAGATATATTGTCACTCTTACCAGCAATATCTGCATTATGTGGTTCACATCAATAGATGTCTGGGGGGACGAGTACCATCAGTGCATTCGCGGATATTTACGTCATAATTTCTTGGCGTATTTGAAAAGCAAGGTGTAACAAAGTTTTCAAAAGAGAATCTTGAAAACCTCAATCAATAATTGCCTTTATTCAACAAGATTTGGAGTCCTATACAGTAGTCTTTAAGAAATTGGGAAACAACAAAATAATATCAAGGAAAACCAAAAAAAAGACGGTGACGGATTGGAATCCCCCGTTGGACAACTACGACAAAATTAACTATGATGCTTCACTCATTGATGCAATCTCTTATGCATGAACGAGATTAATTTGTCTTACCTCTACAGGTACAATCGGAGGAGAAGAGTGCAACCAGCTTATATTCTTTACTCCGGAAGAAGCTGAGAGCCAGGCAGCTCTTTTAGAGGTTACATGGGCACGTAAATACAACATCAACAACTTAATTCTAAAAGGTGAAAGTAGTACAATAGTAGATTTCCTAGCAGACAAGAAGGTAAAGGTTAAATAGACTTGTCAAGCAATCTTGGACGGATGCTATCTCTATCTCGATCTTTCAACTTTCAGAGCATACACATTCACAGAGAAGGCAACGATGTGGTAAACAAATTGACAAAACATGTTAGAACCACATGTTCGAGCAGTTTTACTTTTACTTTTACTTGTATTTCTATTTTAATTTCAAAAGACTTACGACAAAAGTCAGTTCATGTGGCTCATACCATTGAGCAAAACACTTTATATAGTTAATATAGTTTGGTTTGTATAAAAAAAAAATAGGAGTAATTCCTAGACTGTTGACATGATATAATGAGTTCCATCCGGCTAACTAGAGAAGCCTGCCCATAACGAAGAAGATGGTGCTTCAAAAAAACAAAAATAACCAAGATGGTCTGCCTCATAAAAACCCTAGTTTCCACTCGTTCATTTCATTTTCTCTGTTCTCCAGCATCAACAATTCCCCCTCACAATGAATCATCTATCAAGATTAAAACCTCTATTTTCATCATCATCATTATCAAAAACCCTAAACCATCAATTCCTTCAACGATGTTCAGTAAGTGGAACAGCAAAAGGAAAAGCAAAACTCAAAACAGTGGGACCTTTGAAAAGATCAACAATCCCTAAGAAGAAAGGTGCAGGAACAGAAAAAGCTGGACCTGGTAGTGGAGGTTCAAGGGGTGAAGCATCTAAACGTCTTAACGATATGGTTGATAGATGTTTAGGTGCGCCAACTCCGATTCGTAAATTATCAGTTAAAGAAAGAGAGAGAGAAGCTGAAAGAGAGAAATTAGGGTTAATGAGTAAAGATCGACAACGTGAAATCGAGGAAATGAAAGCAAGAGCGAAAAAGGATAGTAAAGAACAATTTAGAGAAATAATGGGTACACCTGGATTAGATCTTATTTCATTAGGTTTAGTTGATGCTGAGAAAATACCAAAATATGAATTAACTGTTGAAGATGGTAGGAGATTAGCTAAAGAGTATAGTAGAGTCTTAATGAGAAAGCATCGTGCAAGACAAGCCGCGGAATCTACTATTTTGAGATTGAAGAAAGCAGCCATTGAAGCATTACCAGATCATTTGAAGGAAGCTGCATTGGTTCCGGATCTAACTCCATTTCCTGCGAATCGGTTTATGGCTACTTTGACACCACCAATTGAAGGTTATATTGAAAATGTTAACGAGGCCGCTAGAAAAAACATGGGAGTCAAGAAGCTTAGATGATTTGAGGTTAGAATTTTATTTCTCTATTTCTGATTCAAGTGTATTTGTTAGTATTTTTGATTATGGTGTATAATCAACATACTTATTTTCTACCATACAACTATGCAGGATGTAAGTAGTGCCGATGTGGTAAAAGGAGTAATATGTTCTACATATCATAAAAGAGGATATTGTGCTTGTAGGTTATTAAAGATTTCGATTGTGTGTTGTAACTTATAATTGCATCTCTTACATTTGTTTTCCTGGACCAAATTTGTTATGTCTTACACTGCAATGTTTTTTTGACTGTGTGTTATAAATGCATATCTTACATTTGTTTTCCTGGACAAATTTGTTATGTCTTACACTGCAATGTTTTTCCGACTCTATGAGGTCTTACAAACAGACATATTAGTTGTAGTGGCTTTTTGTTTGTGGGGTAGCATTATTAGCTTATAACTCTATATATATTGGTTCTACACCTGTCTTTAGTAGAAAAGCCAGTACTGACTGAATTGTGGGAGTGGATTTTTGGGTATAAGTCTGTATATGTTAATTGTGATGTTATGTGCAGAATACGCTAGTCTTAGATGGCTAGTCTCGTCGGTACTTGGAAATGTTTATTGTGATGTTAGCAGGTTGTGGTATAGGGTTTGGTAGAGATTCATTAGGTGGAAAAGGAGGTCAGATCTATATAGTTACAGATTTATCAGATTCTGATCCTGTTAATCGAAGACCAGGAACTTTAGGATATGGTGTTATCTAGATAGACCCACTTTTAGTACAACAGCAAACAAGTTGTACTCATCATGATGATGTCTTGGATCCTTAAATTAAATACTCTGTAGTGCTTTTCCCGCGGATAGTTCTAATGTTCTTGAGCTAATCATTGTGTGGTTTTGTTCAAACATTAGAACTATTCTTCAAGTAGCAAATTTTTTTTAACTTGAAATACCCTTGGAGGTTATTCGTACCTTATATGGTCGTTTCTCGAGCATCTTTCTGATTTCAACTATTGCTTCAAGTCCCTTGGTGTCTTTGGCAGTTACATCTGCAAAGTTGTTTATTACTTTGAAGTGAATAGTTTATTAGAGAAACTGGATTTATGCGTCACTGAACATGGTCCGATGGATCAACAAATATATGTTTTGTACAGGTTGACATTTTAGAAACTTTATTGGAGACTATGAATTGATTTTAAACCCATAATGCTATGTTGTCTGTGCTCGTGAATGGAATTCTTGATTTGTAAGCTTTGCGCTTATAAAATATTTTTTAACTCGTGAGATGGTCTGTATGTTTCGACTTATAAGGGAACTTGAACATAGTTATACTTGTCTGGTTCAAGATTATGTTTTTCACATCTTTCTGTTTTGTTTCCTGGAATCCTTTCTTCCTCCTCTTTAGCTCATCTTAATATACCCATATAGTATGTTGTCTTGGATCCTTACGTCATGTAGTTGATGATATTGGAGTGTTTAGGTTGTTGATGGTGGTACACCTTTATGTAGAACCCTCTACCTAAATAGACCTAAAAACAAACATGTAGTTAGAGCTTTAGATTTTGGTGTTTGGCTATGAAAACTTGGGTATATTGCAATTTTAGCTGTCTGCTTTTTCTCTTTGCTGATATTGAAAATTTTCGTTGTAAGGATTTAAATATCTAAGGATTTATCTTGCTGGCCTTTTTAGCTGGTCAAGCAATGAAACTTCCTCCACTAAATATTGAGTTGCCTTTAGGTGTACAGTCATCTACGCAACAGTCGATGCTTGAATCCACGATAATATTGCAAAAAATTTCATCTATGATCTTTATTTTGCACTGTACCAAGTTTCTTCCTTAAAATAGGCCAGACTAGAAGAGTAACGAGACCAGAATTATTCCTGTAGACTCCTTCATTGGGGCAATTTTGTATCTTCTCACCTTTGACCCTTGTGATTGCCTTCTCTAATGCATTTCATTGTTGGTTATCCTCTTGTTTAGGGATTAGAGAACAATAACGATACAATTTTGTTAGACTTGAACTGATGCTGCCTTCAATGTTTGATTTCTCAGAGTTATATATGGACCATACTACAGAGAAGAAGTCGATTGAGCCTCTTGAACCATATTAGGAGCAGGTGAAGCTCTCTGGAATTGAAGAGTAGAAAATCCTTTTATCTTAGAAGCATCCGAATTTTGCAATGCTTTCTTTGATCAGAATAATTATTTGGACGCTTTTGTTGACAGAATGTTAAAATGAGTTCTATGGTGAGATTTTTTTTTCGTATTTTTTAAAAGGTCCGACTTTTATTACTCAAACTAAAAAAGCCTTTTATATCCCCGATGTCCCCAGGTCAAGTCTGCGCACGGACGATTAAAAGAAAAAAAAAAATAAAAAAAATAAAAAAATAAAAAAAATAAACCCATTCCTCTTTTATTCGTAGCAGTGTCTCTCGTTTTCTCCTTGATTTAATTTCTAAAAATTCTTCTAATTTCTTCATATGCGACTAGCAGAGCTATACTTAGGAAATTGCTTGTCTGATGATGTTCGATGGAATCTGAGTATTCTGGTTAAAATCCAGACAAGAATTCATCACACATTTTTTGGGTTAAGACAGTCCTCTACTTCCTCCACGAGAGACTACTCGTCTAATTGTTTCAAACTTAAGTAGGCCAAAGATAAACAAAGCAACAATGGTGCGCGAATCAACAAAAAGACAGCAACCCTTGACTGCCAATTAAGACATAACTCAGTTGTATCCCATTTGGATATACAGAACAGAAGAATATTGACTCTTTCAATATCTGTTTAATTCGTAGGGTCAGTCCTTGACCTCTCAGAATAAATGAATAGGTTTTCTGGTTCTTTCCGGCTGGCTCCTCAATTCAGATAACAGGGAAATCAGCAGAAGAAAATTCAAATTGACAAAAGCCAACAACCCTCGATGGACAACAAAGTCAAATGCCAATAACAAAAACAACTGGGGAAAGCAGGACCTTAAAAGTGACAATGGGCAAAAGCAGCAAAACTAATGGCAGTACCATACCATCACATTTCAACAAAAATCAACATGAAACATTGAAACAGATAGATTTAAACAAACATATAGACATTTATATTTATATATAATTCAACCATTAACTTGAGCTATTAAAAAGATTCAAGTAGCATGTAATGGAGAAATATCTGAGCACACGTGTAAACATTTTAGATGAGGGGATTATGATATTAAGATGAAGGTGAAGTACTGGAAATATTTTTTCGGTCTTACACGGTAAAAGAGATATTCACGCGTGGAAAGTAAAAGAAGAAATCAACGGTCAAGTTTGAAAGGGGAGACAGAGCATAAAATGAGCTTACAGAGTACGCGTGATGTGATCAAAATCATTTAATGCACCTAACAAGAATCGACGTACACTCTTCGGGTCGTGACTAAGGAAAAAACAAGAAGCCACTGTCACCTCGGGTCGTATCCAGAGAAAGTTAAGACGAAGATCAGCATATCGAGAGAACCAAAGAAGACTCAGGGAATGACATCAAGAGATTCGGGCCATACTCCCGAGCAAACTACATCAACTCAGATACAAACGTCCAATATTGAAGTTTGGTTGTATGATACCTTTTGCCTATAAATACTAAGCTCATCCAAGAGAGAAGGCAGATTATGTTATTTGGAGAGAAAGCTGTAACAAGTTTGAGAGAGTAATTTGGAGTGTACTTGGTGAGATTGAGTTTATCCCCTTTGTAAGTTCAATTTCTTTCAAATAATATCAAACATTTACCCCTGTGGACGTAGGTAACCATACCGAACCACATATATCTTTTGTGTGATAACTATTATTATGTTCTTAGTCTTAATTATTTATCTTTTACTTGAGAATGAATGGTTTGATATAGGTAGTTGGATTTTACACAACCACATTTTAGCGCTAGAAACAAGGATGTTTAACATCTTGTTGAGTACCTTTGTGGTGAAATACTTCATAAAACAACGGGATCTATAAGCTCCAAAGTGTCACTGATCTTTGTAGAAGTTAAAAGACTCTCGTTGAAGATTGTTCAAGTTCTTTTTTGTTTTGTCAATAACCAATCTTAAAGATTCTTTAAGCTCCAAAATGTCACCGACCTTTGTAGAAGCTAAAAGATCCTTATAAGAGTTACTCATGTTTCAAGAACAACGAAAGTTATAGACATACGAGCTCCAAGGTTTTTATGATACTTTGTTAGAAGCTAACGTAGATCTGGGTTACTCAAATTTTAACAACATTGTGGATTTGAAAGTATTTGACTTTTCCCCTTTCTCAGAGTTACAAACACAAGAGTACTTTTCATAAGTGGTAATGGGTTGTTACAAGCTAATTTCTTATTTTTCCAAAACCTAAAAGAGATTTCGCTATTTTTTATTATTATCAAAGTAATGGTGGAAACCTTCATAACTTGAGGTTCATGAAACCAAAACTAAAAGGAGAGGTTAGGATCAGTTGAAACCAAAAGTCACCCGAGTGGCCTAAGCTTAACTTATAGAGGCCATAGTCTAAACTTCATAAAGTTCGTTGGATATCTTAGTAACGGAGAAAGGAAGTTAAGATCAAAGAAAAACAAGATCTTAGAAAATAAAGTTTCTCTGCATCATGTTCAAAATGTCACCCAAGGAAAATTTTCAGTCACCGGAGCCGACAAGTTGGTCAGACTTCACTCATCCATTAACAAAAAACAGACTTGCACTAAAAGTTAACTGAGAAAAACCTAGTATTTTTGGCTATGACGCTCTTTTCAAAAAAAAAAAACCACCGGGGCCACAACAAATATTTTTATGAGGGGCAAAATTCTGACATAAGACAGATAACCACCTCTGAACACTGACATTTTTGGTTATAAACTGTCAGATTTGGGGATTAGCACCCGACAAAAGAATCTTTAGAAATATGTTATATTTTCCCTTAATAGGTTATAATGAGTCTGTTTGTTTCTCTTATGGACGTAGGTCAACATCGAGAACAAGCGAGATTCGATGACCAGTTCGTCAGTACCGACGAGACATCTATGCAGTCTAACGGTAGCAGGAGCAAGTATGCAGGAGGGACTCATGACTTCTATGCAGGAAAACAATCCCAATCCAAGACAAATCCTAGCAAGAGGAACCCGACCCGAGATGCCACAAGTGAAGGAGGAGATTCGCCTGGTCCGACCAACTAATGTGCAGATTCATGAAACTGCAAGAGGGGGAGAGTATCCCCCCGATGGATTTTCTGCTTCGGCAGTGAGGAAGAACAGGCACAAAGAAGAGCCCACGAAGAAGAGCACAGGATGATGGATGAACCGACGTGAAGAAAAGCGGCTGAGACAGAAGCAGAAAGGAAGCGTCAGATCATGCTAGGGAAAATATATCTCGTGGAGGGAGGCAGCGTTCCGAGGAGGGACAACCCATCTAGTCACGAAAGCATATATGCGACTTTGGCAAGGATCTTGGAAAACCAACAAAAATAGGAAGAACTGGTTAGGGCACTAGAAAGAAGGAACTTACTGCTAGAACAAAAGAACAACCTATTACGAGAAAGAAGGATGAGACATGAAAGCTTACCAAGGGAGTACCAAATAAAGGGATCTAGTGATAATACACACTCGGAAACAGGAGGCACGATTCGAACAACACCCATCATGAGTAGCTTGTTTAGTGTTTATCCTTAATCGTTCACGTGTTGCTAAGATCCAAATTCAGGTTTTATGGGTATACCTCTTGTAAACCCTCACGAGACAAAACTCGTCCACTAGGGACACCTAGGGGTTTAACGACTTACTGCATATGCTAAATGTAGTCGCGATTCCTGCGAAAGTGAGTTAGGATTTTTACTTTATTTTTAGAGTAGTTTGCTCGAAGACTAGCAAAATAGTAAGTTTGGGGGTATTTGATAGACACATTTTAGTGTCTAATTTGCACCTTAATTTCTAGTGAGTTAGTATTCGATTTTACGTTTATTATGTGTTTTTATGCTTTTGTAGGTACATTAGAAGAATAAAGATTTGTGGAATAATTGGCTAAAAAGTGATAAAGGCACCCAAGGACAAGTGTTATTGGCACCCCAAAAATGGTTAAGAGACACCCTTGGATCGGGCTGAGTTGGATCGGGCCAACTCAGCGGGTCAACTCGGCTGGATCGGGCCAACTCATCGGGAACACGGGAGAAGCTGATGTGTACAATTCTCGCGTAATTTTTGTGTTTTTTTCGGCTCCAAAGTGTCCTACAAGATAGAAGAGATTGATACAAGACCCACACAACCAATTTTACGAGTTTCCCGGAATGTATCCGGCCGGAAAAAGGACTCCATGTTTGATTCGGATTTGGGAAGATTTTGGAGAGTTTTGGAGAGTTATATTAGGTTTAGAACTCTCCCTAGGGTTTGTAAAGCCTATATATATGAAGAGAAGCCAAGAGAAATCATCACGCAACCCTAGATATCAATTCAGAGAAATTCCGGCCACTTCCGGTCATCGCCGGTCACTGCTGCTGCACCGGCCGATCACTGTTCTTCACCCACCATCACCGAAGAAGACGACTCTGCAACGTCTGTATCTATTGCATATCCAATGTTACATCTTGCTCCTGTTGCCTTAGATTTTAAACACTTCTGTTGCTTAAAGCTATTTTGTAACGGCTGAACCCTGTTCTGTGACATTTATACACGTATCTGTTCAGCTGTTGCACCATTATTTCACCTTGTAATCAACTTTTTGAGCAATGAAAAAATCTTTTGAGCAAGTTTTCTTCACCATGAGCTAAGTTTATTTACTGGGATGATGGAGGAGGTTTTTCTCTCAATTTTATGTGGTAAGTCTATTTTTAATTAATTATTTAAATTCTTTACTTGTTAAAATTGCATAGTTTCGAAATAGAAAAACGGTTTTCTTTCAGCAGTTGTGCTTTTATTTGATGGATCATGCTGGGTTGACGACCATTGATGTTCCATGCTTATGATTTACCTTTGCTTGTTTGCATAAAAACCTATTTTGGCAATATTTGAGCTTAATTTATATAAAAGAATTGCATGATTAATCACATAAATTGTTGGAAATAACTGATTCCTGATTCCTGGTTTTCTCCATATTTTCCAAATATCATCTCTAGTTTATTTTCCTGATTTTTATTTAATTAGATTAAGTCCATTATTGTCTAAAATCATTACCTTCACAAGTTCGAGAATCGAACACTTTATTTACCACTTTTAAAACTACATCAATTTTTGGCGCCGCTGCCGGGGAAATAATAAAAACCCTAATACAATAAAAGCATGTGAACAATCTCAACTAAAGTAACGATTCTCGAACTTGTGAAGGTAATGATTTTAGACAATAATGGATTTAATCTAAACTAATAAAAATCAGGAAAATAAACTAGAGATGATTTTTAGAAAATATTGGAGAAAACCAAGAATCAGGATTCAGTTATTCCTAACAACTATGTGATTAATCGGGTAATTCTTTTTAAATAGATTAATGCTCAAATATTGCCAAAATAGGTTTTTATGAAAACAAGCAGAGGTAAATCATAAGCATGGAACATCAATGGTTGTCAACCCAGCATGATCCATCAAATAAAAGCACAACTGCTGAAAGAAAACCGTTTTTCTATTTCGAAACTATGCAATTTTAACAAGTAAAGAATTATAATTAATTAATTCAAATAGACTTACCACATAAAATTGAGAGAAAAACCTCCTCCATCATCCCAGTAAATATAGTTAGCTCATGGTGAAGAAAACATGCTCAAAAGACCTTTTCATTGCTCAAAAAGTTGATTACAAGGTTAAAGAATAGTGCAACAGCTGTACAGATACGTATATAAGTGTTGTAAGAGAGGGTTCAGCTGTAACAGAAAGGGTTCTAAGCAACAAAGGTTTAAAAGCTAAGGAAACAGGAGCAGTTTGAATCAGCAACATAAATAAATGTTACTTAGTCTTCTTCTTCGGTGATGGCTGGGTGAAGAACACGCCGGCCGGTGCAGCAGCAGTGACCGGCGATGACCGGAAGTGGCCGGAATTGCTGTGAATTGATCTCTAGGGCTGCGTCCCTATTTTTCTTGGCATCTCTTGGTTTATATAGGTTGTAGAAACCCTAGGGAGAGTTCTAAACCTAATAGCACTCTCCAAAACACTCTAGAATCTTCCCAAATCCGAACCAAAGAGTGATTCCTTTTTCCGGCCAAAATCACATTCCCGAGCAGATTTCTCGGTATTCTTTGCTATCTATTCACGTGTTATGACTTGTTGAGATATCTTCTAGCGTGTGGGACAATTTGGAGCCGAAAACAACTCAAAAATTACTTGAACTTGAGTGTACAGAACTGTCCCGATGAGTCCCGATGAGTTGGCCGATCCGACTCGCTGAGTTGGCTCGCTGGGTTGGCCCGATCCAACTCAGCCCGATCCAAGGGTGCCCCCAATACAAAGTGTGGGTGCCTTAATCCGTTTTCCCGGGTGCCTTTAACACTTTTTGAGCCAATTTTTCCACAAATCTTTATTCTTCTAATGTACCTACAAAAGCATAAAAACACGTAATAAACGCAAAATCGAATACTAACTTACTAGAAATTAAGGTGCAAATTAGACACTAAAATGTGTCTATCAAATACCCCCAAACTTACTATTTTGCTAGTCCTAGAGCAAACTACTCTAAAAATAAAGTAAAAATCCTAACTCACTTTCGCAGGAATCGCGACTACATTTAGCGTATGCAGCAAGCCGTTAAACCCCTAGGTGTCCCTAGTGGACGAGTTTTGTCTCGTGAGGGTTTACAAGAGGTATACCCACAAAACCTGGATTCAGATCTTAGCAACACGTGAACGATTAAGGATAGACACTAAACAAGCTAGTTAGTTGGTTACTCAAATATTCGCTATCAGGACCATTACCCTTTATGGATCCAATCACTGTACACGAGTGTTAACTCAAGCATACTAAAATTCATATATAAGACAACAGAGTTCTACTCAGACAATTGTCTAACCACCCATCACATGAAAAGACTTAGAAGATGAACGTAGACTGTAGAAGATTGCAAATGTTGACCAAGGCGAACGATGTGTCCCATATCTGTCTGAAGGTCAGTACCGAGATGAAACCTAGTGTGTCGAGATACTCCCCATTTATTTTCAACTGTTACTACTAACTAAAATATTTATAAGTTCCCATGGATCCTGCGTTCCACGCTTGCTTAGGCACGGAGACAGGGAGAACTTTAAAATACCAAATACTATTTTTTTTAATTTTTTTTCTAACTTTTTTCGATTTTTTTTTTATTTTTCTGACACCTAATACATGTGTGTTCCCTTGGATCCTGCATTCCACGCTTGCTTAGGCGACGGAGACAGGGGGACCACACACATAACTCTAAAATACTAACATATTATTCATGTGGGGCATGATCTCAACACACTAAATGTCATTCCAGTGCTAATTAACATGTCGATGCTAGGACCCACCAATACTCTCAAAGAAACACGAAATTGCAAATAATAAAACAGAACGTGATGTGGTGGTGACAACTATCATGTTATTTCTAACACCTGAACTATGTCTCCTTTATGAATAGACCATCTAGCTGGGCACACCAATCCTTATATCAAAATGGCTAGGTTTCCATCTACCTAGAATGGTTAGTGTCACCCTGAATTGTTCAAATGCTTCTAAATTCCAAATCTTATTAATCCTAAAAAGTCTCCCAATACCCCCAAACTTAAATTAAACAGTGTCCTCAATGTTTCTAAACACTGCACGAAAAGGAATTAGGGAAAGATATTACCGTGTCGCATGAGCATAAGTTACCTCCTTAAATCATATAACAATAATCGGAACAACTGTGGATCATATGAATCAAATATTGTTATCCACAATAGAAGGAAACAGCAGCAAGCTACGAAGATAAACAATCTGAACACACTTTGATCCCTATTTAGGTAAACCACATCGACCAGAGGATTGGTTTTTGGCAACTGAACTTCTTTCTGAACAGGAGGATCAGTGGATCTAGCTCGAAGATGATCTTGCACAATGGCAGACGTGCATATGTCAGGTCCCAAGCTAGGGACCTTCCTAAGAGTTAATGGTATAGCACATGGAGAATGATAGTCACCCCAAAACTTAGAGTTTTCAGTGTCTCTAGATAGACTAATAACAATTTCCCTCATTTCCGGATCGTCAGATTCTCGAAAATAGTCAATTGCTTCTTTTAAATTACAATCTGGTGGTGCAGAACCTAACAAAGTGCTCACTTCATTAAACACTATCATTATCGCCATCAATTCTATAGTTGGCTAGGCATTTCTCTAATGGATCTTCTAATGGGTCGAGCCTACGCTGCATCTTCCTAGACGGTTTGGATTCCTCCTATGAATGGATCTGGTGCATACAAACTGTTGGGCTAATTCCCTTAATATCTGCTATGGTCCATCCTAAAGCTTTCTTATTGTCCTGAAGCACGGTTACTAGCCTATTCTCTTGGTCACTATCCAAATCTGAAGCTACAATCGCAGATGGGCCTAACTCATCAAACTCTAATCTAAAGTGGGCTAGACATTTTTCTAACGGGTCTTCTATCAAAGTGTTTGGTAATGACTCCTGAACTAGGGTCTCTATCATGTTGACGGTTTCTAAGGTGGGGTCATCTAGCTCAGGTGGTTGATTACTAATGTTGAAGATATTCAGCTTAATAGTCATGTTACCAAAAGGCAAGTTCATAACACCGTTACGACAGTTAATGATCGCATTAAAAGTTGCTAAGAATGGGCGACCTAGTATAACCGGTATATGATTCTCTGGATCAGGAACAGGTCTGGTATCAAGCACAACAAAGTCCACTGGATAAATAAATTTATCCATTTCAATCAAAACATCCTCTATGACACCACGAGAAATTTTCACAGACCTATCAGCTAACTGCCAAGTCATCTGAGTCGGTTTCAAATCTCCTAGTCCTAGCTGGAGGTACACATGGTACGGTAGTAAATTCACACTGGCTCCTAAATCGAGTAAGGCTCTTTCTACCCGGTAGTTTCCTATTGTGCAAGCTATGGTTGGGGAACCTGGGTCTTTGTACTTAAGGGCCGTACTACTCTGTATAATTGAACTTACATGACTAGATAGAAAAGCTTTCTTATGTACGCTAAGTTTTCGCTTTCGCGTACACATGTCCTTAAGAAACTTAGAATAAGCAGGAATCTGCCTAATTGCATCTAATAATGGAAGGTTGATCGTGACTTTCTTAAAAACTTCCATTATTTCATTAAAATTGGATTCCCTCCTAGTAGGTGCTAACAACCTTGGGTATGGGGCTCTAGGCATGAAATCGGTCCTCTGAGGGGTTGCCTCAGGCTCGTCAGAAACTTTATCAGTCTCTTCAACTATTGGGTCGGGATGAACTACAGTTTGTTCACTAACGGGCCTAGTTACCTTGTTATCCACTACCTTACCATTCCTGAGGGTCGTAATTGCATTCACGTGACTGGATGATTTCTCCCCAGTCGACATTTCATTGACTCCTCTAGGATTAGGTTCGGGTTGACTAGGGAACCTACCAGGTTCTCGTTCTCTCAGAGCCGCATCAATGTCAATAATTGAGGTTTGTAAACTAGAAATAGCTCTTTCTATGCTCTGGAATCTATGCTCATACTTATCGTCGTTGCTGGGCTGAGTTGGACCAGCCGAATTCTTATAATTGAAGCCTGGAGGACCTTTAGCATTACTAAACTGACCTTGAGCCTGGCCTTTCGACCAGGAAAGGTTCGGGTGGTTTCTCCATCCAGGGTTATAAGATTCCGAATACGGGTCGAACTTCCTATGGTTATCAAATCTAGTGTTATCATAAAGAGAAAAAGCTTGCTCTTCGAATTGGTTGGGATCTGAACTACTAGCTTGATTCATTTCGACTAGCTCTAGCCTTCTAGATAAGGCTTCTATTTGGGCCTTTGGATCAAAAGATCCTTCTATCCTATTAACATTTCCTCTTCCTAGAAGAATTGTTCTTTTTGGCTCTCTACTGCTCTCCCACTGCTGAGTCTTCTCGGCGATGTCCCTCAGAAGTTTCATCGCCTCAGCAGGAGTTTTACTGTCGAACCCTCCGGTTGACAAAGACTCGACCAAGGTTATAGATGCGTAGTCCAAACCGTCATAGAGAATCTGAACTAGCCTTAACTCCTCTATACCGTGGTCTGGGCATTTGGACAATAAGTCATTGAACCTTTCTACATACACATACAGAGACTCTCCCTCTAGCTGGGAAAACGTGCATATTTTCTGCATAACAGACGAAATTTTGTTCCTAGGGAAGAACTTCTGAATAAAAGCTGAAGTAAGTTGGGCATAGGTTTCAACTGACTGAGGAGCCAAGCTGTATAGCCACGACTTGGCTTTGTCTCTTAGTGAAAAGGGAAATAACCTAAGTTTAATAGAGTCGTCATTCAAGTCTCTAATCCTGATTGTGCTACATATTTCCTCGAATTCCCTAACATGAAAATAGGGATTTTCGTTTTCTTTTCCTAAGAATAATGGGAGCATCTGGATGATTCCGGGTTTCAGTTCGTAGCTCGCTTCAGTAGCGGCTAACTTGATGCAAGATGGACGTGAGGTCCGGGTCGGATTCAACAAATCCTTCAGAGATGTCATTGCTGACACAGTCTCGGGAGTGACTAGTTCACTCTCAGTTGGCTTCTCAAGGTTAAGGTGAACTACCAGTCTTCCACTAATTAATCTACCTTGAGGGTCTCTATGCCAAGTTCGCCTTAAGGGCGTTCTTGGCATGCAAAAATTAAATCCTAACAAGCAATTAATCAAACACAATCGTGCCCTGACTCAACCAAATCAAACCTAAATCTAGCAAACAACAAGCATGATGGTTCCACTTAGATTGTCTCTAGACCAGCTTCCATTCTTTCAAAAAGCAACTGGTTACAATTCTAGCAAACCTCTTAGAACGATCTGAATTAGATTAAGTCGAAGAGAAACAGGATAAGCTCTAAGGAGCTTTGATAACCCTGTCTCTTTGGCACTTTTCCCTGGGTTACAAGGCGGCTCTAATCAACTTAAAATAGTCATCCTGAACTTCGAGTTAGGCTAATAAAGTAACCCGTACAGTCCTTTTGAACGATTTTCCAATAAGCTCGATACCCTATAGGTCTCTTTCTAGTCAAGATTTCAGGCTTAGGTTCGCGTAGGTTTCGTTTTCCTAAGGCGGGCAAGAAGGAGACGCTGATGAAATCCGAAACCTTATCTTATATGGCCAGGCCTTGCCCTTTACTATGTAAAAATTAAAGTCCGTATTCAGTCCTCAGTATATATGCATACAAAGGCGTCCAGAAAACCCACTGACAGGAGATTCGTGGGTTGGTCGAAGCTTACCTCCCGTACCAGACGGGCGATGAACCGTTGAAGTCGACTCGGGCCACTAATATCCTTTTCAATAGTGTGCGAACCCGAGGGGCCGAGACAATATCGTAATTGTCGTCCTTCCCTGCACACAGTTTGATATTTAAAACTACCCTTCCGTAGGGTTTAAAATAATAAAATGTCCAAAAATGTCCAAAAGAAAGTCCAAAAATAAAAGAAAAATTACAGAAATAATAAAAACCCTAATACAATTTTCTAAACTAATTAAAACTAATTAAAAAAAACTAAAAATCTAATTAAAAAAAAATAAAATCTTCGATCTTCTTTTTCGTTCTTTAAGCTTTTCCCTTTTAATTCCAAGTCTTTAGCTTTAATTCCAAAACTTTGGCTTACTTCCCTTTTCGATCAAAAATTCAACCTGTAGCAAAAAAGAGAAATACCAAAAGAAACGTAAAATAGAACAAAGTAAAATAATAAAACTAAAAATAAAAACCTAAAAATAAATCTAAAATCCTAAACCTAAAAACAAGTCCGCGTCGGCGGCGCCAAAAATTGATGTAATTTTAATATAGTGGTAAATAAAGTGTTCCCGATTCTCGAACTTGTTAAGGTAATGATTTTAGACAATGATGGATTTAATCTAAACTAATAAAAATCAGGAAAATAAACTAGAGATGATTTTTAGAAAATATTGGAGAAAACCAGGAATCAGGATTCAGTTATTCCTAACAACTATGTGATTAATCAGGTAATTCTTTTTAAATAGATTAATGCTCAAATATTGCCAAAATAGGTTTTTATGCAAACAAGCAGAGGTAAATCATAAGCATGGAACATCAATGGTTGTCAACCCAGCATGATCCATCAAATAAAAGCACAACTGCTGAAAGAAAACAGTTTTTCTATTTCGAAACTATGCAATTTTAACAAGTAAAGAATTATAATTAATTAATTAAAAATAGACTTACCACATAAAATTGAGAGAAAAATCTCCTCCATCATCCCAGTAAATATACTTAGCTCATGGTGAAGAAAACTTGCTCAAAAGACCTTTTCATTGCTCAAAAAGTTGATTACAAGGTTAAAGAATAGTGCAACAGCTGAACAGATACGTATATAAGTGTTGCAAGAGAGGGTTCAGCTGTAACAGAAAGGGTTCTAAGCAACAAAGGTTTAAAAGCTAAGGCAACAGGAGCAGTTTGAATCAGCAACAGAAATAAATGTTACTTAGTCTTCTTCTTCGGTGATGGCTGGGTGAAGAACACGGCGGCCGGTGCAGCAGCAGTGACCGGCGATGACCGGAAGTGGCCGGAATTGCTGTGAATTGATCTCTAGGGCTGCGTCCCTATTTTTCTTGGCATCTCTTGGTTTATATAGGTTGTAGAAACCCTAGGGAGAGTTCTAAACCTAATAGAACTCTCCAAAACACTCTAGAATCTTCCCAAATCCGAATCAAAGAGTGATTCCTTTTTCCGGCCAAAATCACATTCCCGAGCAGATTTCTCGGCATTCTGTGCTATCTATTCACGTGTTATGACTTGTATGAGATATCTTCTAGCGTGTGGGACAATTTGGAGCCGAAAACAACTCAAAAATTACTTGAACTTGAGTGTACAGAACTGTCTTGATGAATCCCGATGAGTTGGCCGATCCGACTCGCTGAGTTGGCTCGCTGGGTTGGCCCGATCCAACTCAGCCCGATCCAAGGGTGCCCCCAATCCAAAGTGTGGGTGCCTTAATCCATTTTCCCGGGTGCCTTTAACACTTTTTGAGCCAATTTTTCCACAAATCTTTATTCTTCTAATGTACCTACAAAAGCATAAAAACACGTAATAAACGCAAAATCGAATACTAACTTACTAGAAATTAAGGTGCAAATTAGACACTAAAATGTGTCTATCAGCACCCAAGTCCAGAATTCGAGTTGCAACCGCGAAAATATTATAGGGCAAGGGAAGACTATACCTTTGAGGAAGAACCCAGGCAAGAGAATCAAAGGTGCACATATACCATGTCGGAGAAGGTAAAAATATGGAGGCAATGATCATGAAGATGGTGGGAAAAGGAGATGATAACAATCTGGCAGAAGTAATGACAGAAGCTGAGAAGACCCCATATCACCATGAGATTGGTGAGAACTGAGTTTCTTCTAAAGTGCACTCTCCCAACTTTTGTGACAAGATTCGATGAAACAGGCGACGCGGTGGAACATATCAATATGTACGTCATGTCGCTTTTACAATGGAGGCATAATGATACGGTGATGTGCAAATTCTTCCCATTAAGCTTGGATGGAGAGGCAAGGACTTGGTTCTACTCACTCTCCCAGGGATAAATCGGGACCTATGAGGAGCTGACTGAAATATTCTTGGAGACTTACATTCATAACAGCATAGCCAGACCTCGGGTGAACAAATTGTTTACTCTAGCCAGAAGACTCAAAGAATCGCTTCGGTCACTTACAGACAGGTGGAGAAAGCTACACACCGAAATTGGAAAAGTACCAGTGGACCAACATATTCTGGGGGTTTGAAAATGCTCTAGGAAAGAAGGTCCCAATCTACGTAGCTATCTACAATGAAAAACCTCAGACTCTGAAGGATATCAGGAAGCTGTAGGAATATTACATTTCTCTCGAAGAAATACAAGGATGGGTGCATGAAATCCAAGTTCAGGAAACCACGAAGACGGAAGAACCATCTCGGGAAACAAATGTCATTCCCCATACAGAGTCTAGACGAGTTGAGAAAAGAGGAGAGCGGTACGATAGGAGTGCGACCTCGAAAATATGGGTCCCGAAAGGAAAAAGGCCTAGATTCGAAGATAAAGTGTACATGCCATTGAATGCTCCCCTGGAAGAAATTTTTAAAGAGGTAGAAAAGTGAGGAGACATCAATTATCCCTCGAACCGATAAGTGCAGTTTGAGAGAAGTAAAGACCACCCTGACTATTGTGTTTTCCAATAGTATAGTGGCCATTCAACTAAAAACTGTCGAGATGTGAAGGAGATTATGCAACACTTGATTCGAGATAGATTTTTAGGGAAGTATGTGAGAAGTCAACCTGCACCAGCAGAAGTGCCGGCACACCAAGTAAGAGTTAAAAGAGACGCTAGAATCCTCCAATACAGCATGATTCCACTCAGCAAATCAAGGTTTTCAGCTAAGAAGTGAAATTATGTCTCGAAGTCACAAGAGAGACCACTCGGGAAAGGAAATCTACAGTGTAGCCAAGACTTTTCCAAGGGATCCATGGATGATGCAACCAATATCCTTCTCTGCAAAAGATGTTCCTTTGAATGGGGAAGCTCATGCAGACTGATAGACCCATTTTAGTGTCTAAATTGCACCTTAATTTCTAGTGAGTTAGTTTTCGTTTTGTGTCTATTACGTGTTTTTATGCTTTTGTAGGTACATTAGAAGAATAAAGATTTGTGAAAAAATTGGCTCAAAAAGTGTTAAAGGCACCCGGGAAAATGGATCAAGGCACCCACACTTTGGATTGGGGCACCCTTGGATCGGGCTGAGCTGGATCGGGTCAACCCAGCGAGTCGGATCGGCCGAGCTGGATCGGTGACTCATCGGGGATCAACTGTTTCAAACTGTGAACATAAAATCAATGTGTAATTTGAATTCTTTCGCTTCCAGATTGTTCCAAATATTAGTAGATATCCCACACAAGTTAGAACAATCGAGAAACAGCAAAAAAATCCCGTGAAATCAGCTCGGAAATCATGTATATGGCCGGAATCATGTTTCAATTAAGATTGAGATTTGTGGGTTGTTTTAGAGAGTTCTATTAGGTTTAGAACTCTCTCTAGGGTTTCTACTACCTATATAAACCAAGAGAAGCCAAGAAAAATCACAACAAAAACCCTAGAGATCGATTCAGAGCAATTCCGGTGGAGTTCCGGCACCGCCGGTCACTTGCTGGTGCATCGCCGGCACTGTTCTTCATCAGCCATCACCGAAGAAGACGACTAAGCAACGTCTTTATCTGTTGCATATCCAGTGTTACAGCTCTGCTCCTGTTGCCTTAGAATTTGAATACTCCTGTTGCTTAAAGCTTTTTGTTACAGCTGAACCCTGTTCTGTAACATTTATAAACATCTCTGTTCAGCTGTTACACCATTATTTCACTTTGTAATTGATATTTTGAGCAATGAAGAGATCTTTTGAGCAAGTTTTCTTCACCATAGTGTCACGGGCTAAGATTTTAGACTAGACCGTGCGGCACTTGAACTCTTCAAGTAAGCCTAAAAGATCACAAAAGAGAGAAGAGACTTAGAGATTTTAAGTGTAAGAGAGTATTTGATTAAGAGAGAGAATGTTACAATTGCTTAAGAGATTATTGGTGGATGAAATGAGCAAATGAGCTCCCCACCTTATATAGATGCTATGGAGGGTTCTAGAATATGGGAATATTCTAGAGTATTCTACCACTATCTTGAATGTACAAGGAATATAAAAGGGAATATTCTTATCCAAGAATATTCTAGAGCTTCTAGGTTCTTCCTTATGTACCTAGACTCTTGTCATGGGTCGGCCCAATATGTGGGAAATGGGCGGGCCGTGACACTCTCCCCCACCTATTCTCGCGACGTCCTCGTCGCGGCTTGATTGTGAAATTGGTCGATCGCATCCTTGAATTTCCATAGAGACGCCTCGGGCTCCCACGTTCCTTCTTGTATGGATGCATCTTTCCATTTCACTAAGTATTCCTTGCATGGCGGCACTCCCCTTCTTCGAACTATTCGTTCGGCTAATATCTCATCTATCGCTTTGTCGAAGGAAGCCGCAATCATGGGTGGTGCGCGAGTTGATACTCCTCGGCTCTCGTCTTCCTCATCCTTGTTGAATGCCTTTAAGTTGCTCACATGGAAGACGGGGTGAATCTTCATCTTTGTCGGGAGCTCGACTCGTTAGGAAGCTTTGCCCACTTTGGCTAGTACTTCGAACGGCCCTTCGTACTTGCGTAGCAAGCCTTTGTGTAGCGGCCGAGTATACTTGAATTGTTGGGGCAAGAGCTTGATAAACACCATGTCGCCAGTTTGGAACTCTACATGTTGCCTCTTCTTATCCGCCCACTTCTTCATCTTCTTAGCCGCTTTTATCAATTGGGCGTGCGCGAAGTCCCTTTGTTGCTGCCAATCCTTCGCGGTCTTGTATGCTCCGGGGCTAGCACCTGCATAAGAAGTGGCTAGAGTACTTGGCGTCAAGGGTTGTTGGCCGGTTGCAAGCTCGAAGGGACTCTTCCCTGTAGACTCCGAACGTTGTAAGTTGTAGGAGAATTGGGCTATGTCAAGCAACTTCGACCAATCTAGCTGATTGGCACTAACATAGTGCCTAATGTATAGTTCCAACAAAGCATCACACCCGCTCGGTTTGCCCATCAGATTGAGGGTGAAAGCTTGTTGAGAAGTTGAGCTCCGTACCCATCAGCTTGAAGAGCTCCGTCCAAAATTTTCCTGTGAAGCGAACGTCTCGATCGCTCACGATGTTTTTCGGAACCCCCAATACTTCACCACATTTTTGAAGAAGAGCTTGGCCGCCTCTTCCGCCGTACATCCGGGCGTGGCTGCTGCAAATGTTGCATATTTGGTGAACCTGTCCACCACCACCATAATTGTGCCAAACCCATCCGACTTGGGTAAGCATGTGATGAAGTCCATTGAGACACTCTCCCATGGTGTTGTTGCTATTAACGTCAGCCATTCTTGAGTCTTAAGCTTGGCTCTGATACCAACTGTCACGGGCTAAGATTTTAGACTAGACCGTGCGGCACTTGAACTCTTCAAGTAAGACTAAAAGATCACAAAAGAGAGAAGAGACTTAGAGATTTTAAGTGGAAGAGAGTATTTGATTAAGAGAGAGAATGTTACAATTGCTTAAGAGATTGTTGGTGGATGAAATGAGCAAATGAGCTCCCCACCTTATATAGATGCTATGGAGGGTTCTAGAATATGGGAATATTCTAGAGTATTCTACCACTATCTTGAATGTACAAGGAATATACAAGGGAATATTCTTATCCAAGAATATTCTAGAGCTTCTAGGTTCTTCCTTATGGACCTAGACTCTTGTCATGGGTCGGCCCAATATGTGGGAAATGGGCGGCCGTGACAATAGGCTAAGTTTATTTACTGGGATGATGGATAAGATAATTTTCTCAATTTTATGTGATTTAATTATTTTCTAATAATTATTTATAATTCTTTTGTTATTAGAATTGCATAGTTTTAAATAGTGAAAACGGTTTTCTTTCAACAGTTGTGCTTTTGCCTGATGGATTATGCTTGGTTAATTAATTTTGATAGTCCACGCTTGTGATTTACCTCTGTTTGTTAGCATAACGAAACCAATTTTGGCAATTACTTGCGCTTCAATTAATTTAAAAAGAATTATCTGATTAATCACATAGGTTGTTCGAATTACCTGATTCCTGGTCCTTTTAAAATTATTCGAAAATCATCTTTAGGTTATTTAATCTTTTTCTTACTCCTGGAATTTTCTAGATTTAATTAGAATCATTATTTTCTAAAATCATTACCTTCACAAGTTCGAGAATCGAACCTTTATTTACCACTATCAAAACAACATCACAGACCCGTTGGTAATTACACTGATGATTAAAGAATGGGGAGTATAGAAGATATTGGAGGCTAATTGAAGTTCTATTCTATGACAGTTTCAAAAGAATGGGCCTATCAGATGAAATCCTCATCCCTTCCACTTATAGCATATATGGATTTAACGGGTCAGTTACCAAACCCAAAGGGAGGTTACTTTAAGAGTATCATGAGGAGAATATCTGGACATCATTAATACTTTCTGTGTAGTGGACATTGTTCACCTTATGAAGCCATAATCAGGAGACCATGGATTGCAAGGATTAAAGGGGTAGCATCAGCATATCACCAGCGGCTGAGGTTCCCAACCCTGGTAGGAGTAACAGAAGTGGACAGAGATTCACAAGTTGTAAATTTCTATATCCAAGCAGACATCCAGCAAAACGAGGACAAGTGAACCAGGAACAGAAGAGAAAATAACCGCATCCAAGGAAAGAATCACTTACAATAGCTAGAGGAGATGTTGTTATTAGCCCAGGAAAGTGAAAAAAAACAAGAGTCAAGATGCATAGCAATTACAGTCTGCAACCCCTATCGAGGAACCCAAGCAGCATTTCAACGCTTTGGAACTAACCCAGGATCTCAACATCGGATCGGAGAAAGAGCCGAAAATAATAAAGATAGGATCGTTGCTAGATTTGAAGCAAATTACGAACCTGAAAGCTTTGTTGAAGGAATACATAAATGTGTTCGCATGGAGCATGGAGGAAATGAAGGGAATTGACCCAGAAATTTACTGTCATCACCTGAGAATAGATCCAAAGTTTAAACCCATTCGACAAAAGATGCCAAAAATCGCGCCAGAGCTACAAGCCTCAATAGAAGCTGAGTTAAAGAAGATGCAAATAGATGGAGTCATTTCGAAATGCGCAATATCCGGTATGGATCTCAAACATGGTAATTGTACCAAAGAAGAATGATGGGGTCCGAATTTGCATAGATTTCAGTGATCTTAACAAAGCATGCCCGGAGGACAGTTTCCCACTCCCAAGTATAAATCAACTGGTCGATGCGATTAATAGTCGTGAGGCGATGACTCTCATGGACGGTTACTCTGGGTACAACCAAATTCCATTGGCCCTCGAAGATCAGGAGCACACCGTATTTTCACACCTAGATGGCTCTGCTGTTACACAAAGATACCGTTTGGATTGAAAAACGCGGGGGCAACGTACCAGAGGATGGTGGAAGATATGTTTGAAAGTTTGATTCACAAGACCATTGAGGTATATGTAGCTGACATGCTAGTCAAGATCAAAGCAGCGGTAGATCATGTGTCAGACCTAAAGAGAACCTTTGATCAGATGAGAAAGTACAAAATGAAAGTTAATCTTGCGAAGTGTACGTTCTGGGTAACGTCTGGGAAGTTCCTAGGCTATATACTCACTAAGTGCGGCATTGAGGCAGATCCCTAAAAGGTTCGTGCTATTCGAGATATGCTATCACCCATTACATTGAAAGATGTTCAGAGGCTAAATGAAAGCTTAGCTGCCTTGAGTCGATTTATCTCGAGATCATTCGACAAATACAAACCTTTCTTTAGTACCTTAAGAAAGGGGGATAAATTCAAGAGGAAAGATGAATGTGAGGAGGCATTCCATAAGATCAAAGAGCATCTCGCGAAGTTTCTAGTGTTGCAGAGGCCAGATCCTGAAGAAGTTCTCACAATATATCTTGGGGATACCGCTCACGCTATAGAGTTGTTCTAGTCAGATACGAAGGAGGAGACGGGAAACCTGTGTACTTCGTCAACAAAACCATGATACCAGCGAAGAGAAATTACACCAAAATTGAGCAGCAGATCCTAGCTCTAGTTTATACAACACAAAAGCTAAGAACTTACTTTCAAGCACATAAAATTCGGGTTCTGACTAAATCAACTATCAAATCGGTTCTAGATAACTCTTCCAGATCGAGGCGAATCTCGAAATAGGGAGCTTAAATTAGAAAATTCAATATCTTCTATGAGATGCGTACAATAATCAAGTCCCAGGTCATAGATGATTTTTTGGCAGATTTTCCCTTAGAAGAATAAGAAGAAGTAGAAGACATTCCCGGGATGGAAAGAAGAAGATGACGGATCAGCATGACTGAAAGTTGTCATCCTCATAGATGGGAAGTATTCACAGATGGCTCATCCAATGATGATGGATCTGGGTTAGGTGTAGTGTTCACAACATCATAGGGGATAAAGATAGTTTATTCTTTCAGACTCGAGTTCAAAGTCAGCAACAACGTCGCTAAGTATGAAGTAGTAATCCACGCTCTAAGACTTATCATAGAGCTGGGACTAATAGAAGTAAGGCTTACTAGCGATTGTCAGTTAGTAATACGTCAAATCAAATGGGATTATCAGACTCTGGATCCATGTCCTCAGAAGTACTTAAAACTAGCTCAGCACTATATAAGTCAAATACCAAACATCAAACTACGACATGTTATAAGAGGGAACAACAGACATGCTGATGCGTTGGCCTACATCGCGTTAATGTTAAAAGATCCAACGGTGCAAGCAATTCGAGTCGGGAGGGTCCTCACACCATCAATAACCGAGATGGAAGATGACAAGGAGACGATAACCGAAATTGGTTCGGGACTCTATGAATCGGGTGACTGGAGAGAGCCTATCCACCAATACCTCGAATCTGGAGAGCTACCTGCGAGCACTATTCAAGCAAACAAAAAAAATCAAGAGCAGGGAAGCTAATTATCACCTTCGAGACGAGATCTTATACATGCATTCCTATCTGGGGCCATTTCTTAGATGCTTAGGAAAAGATCAAGGGAACCAGATCCTGGTAGAATTGCACTATGAAAACGCTGGCAATCATAGTTCGTAGAGGAACCTATCCCAGAGAGCAAAAACTATGGGGAACTTTGGAACCTACATGCACGAAGATGCAAAGTATATGGCGAAAGTCTATGAGGAATGTCAAAGATTAGAAAGAAGATTCCTGCACCATCCACATCCTTAAACTCGATGTTAAGCCCAGACGTTTGCAAAATGAGGAGTAGACATCGTGGACCACTTCACAAAGGGACGCTCCAAAGAAAATATCTGATCGTGGCCACAGACTACTTTACCAAATGGGTGGAAGCAGCTGCCTTAAAGCATATTCGGGACAAAGATGTCTTTAAATTCATGTTCCAAAATATCATTTGTCGATTCGGGATACCCGCCACAATAGTATCAGATAATGTGAAGCAGTTGTAGGAACAAACATAAACCTACTGTAGGGAGAGCAAATCTACACCCATATACCCACAGAGCAATGGCCAGGCAAAAATCACTAACAAAACCATAACTGATAATTTGAAGAAGAAGTTGGATGGTCACTATAGGGACTGGTGCGAACAGTTGCATAACGTTTTATGGGCATATCGAACCGCAAAAAGAGAAACTACGGGGTTATCACATTTCATGCTCACATATGGAACTGAAGCAATTCTGCCCACTGAGATAATGATCCCTACCACTAAATTAGAAGCATGGATGAAGAATCTCACGACAGATTTGATACTCGCCAAACTCGACAACCTGTAGGAGGCCCGAGAAGTTGCACTCCAGAAGATGGAGAATTACTAGAGAAGGCTGCAAAGATAATATAACAAGAAGGTTTGTCCCAGAGAATTTCATCCAGGGCAACTAGTACTCAGAGAGATCCCCGACTATGAGAGAGAAGGAGGAAAACTAGCAACCAAGTGGGGAGGTCCATACTCAATATTATATAAGGTATAATAAGGAGCTTACAAGCTACTCAAACCCGATGGAAAGGAGATGGAGCATCCATGGAACATAAAACATCTAAAGCAATACTATCCCTAAGAGGTACGATACATACTAGATCATTCGTACTCGGGAAAAGACACGATTATCCCCTGAGATTATCTGAGGACTCTGGTAGGTCCAAAGTCAAAGGGGTTACCCAGAGACTAATTATGGTAACCTCATGATACTAAATGGGTCATTTGCACTCGGGGCAAGACACGATTCTCCCCTGAGGTGACCTGAGGGTTCTGGACTGCCGGTCCAGAATCAAGGGGACCACCCAGAGACTAACAAAACTGGTAACATAAGATTTTCCTAGGTGGTCAATCGAAGGAGACAGGGATCCCTCCAAGTAAAAACATATTATTCGAATTGGGCTCCCAATGTAATCTGGACCCTAAGCTAAGATAGTTAGTGAACTTAACATATCCCGTCACTAGGGATTAGTGATGATGAGATATCCGAATCGGTACATGGCATTGGGCCCGATGATCTTCCCTGTTATAGATATTGAATATTTGGAGTAACTAAGTGATTATGTGAATTTGACAGAATCATGATGGACATGGACAACGCATAACAAAGAAGTAACAACTAAGTCAAGATAAAAATAAAAATAAAAATAAAAATGTAATAAGAAAACCTCAACCAGCGAGGTCATCATGGTGAAGCAGAACCCCAAAATAACAAGTGTTTATAAAGGTTATGCAACACCCAGTAAGAGAAATTGTTCAAAAGAAATCAAGAAAGAACCGACATCACTAGATCAACATCAAGAGGTAGGAGACTTGGAGAAAAGAAGAAACACGTTTGGCCTGGGCCTTGGTTCTCAAATTATTTAAGGTGGTTTGCATCTTCTCGTGTACTAGACCAGCAACTTGCGCCTCAAAGGCTCTCTTTGCATCAGATATAACCTGCTCTTTTTCCGTACCAGACCGAGAAAGCAGCTCCTTCAGATTCGCGACATCAGCACCCATAGATGCTTCAGAGATCTTGAGCTTCTTCTCAGACTCCTTCAAGGACTTCACCTCCCTCTTCAGAGCTTCCACTTCCCCTTGAGATGCTGAAATCACAAAGAGAAAAATTAGATTAGGAAAATAAGGCAAGAGATACGATTGTGCACCTAAGAATCAAAAACACCTTCTAAAATATGAAGGGTAATCTTAAGGGTTTTCTACGATTCAATAACAGTTATATCAAGCTCGCTGTATTTCAAGGCCAAATCATCTTTTTTAGCGGCTTGACATGTCTTCATATGATTTTCAAAGACACTCTTATGATTGTCATATGCAACCTGGATATTGGCCCGTTCTGCCTGAATCAATTCTAATCGACGGCTCGTCTTAGCATAATGAGTAGAAGCTAACTCATTCTTTCTCAGAATAATTTCAGAATTCTCCTTCCATCAGATTAGGGTCTCTCGATTAGCATAGAGATCACGATTCAGGGTCTCAAGATTAGTGCATCTGTTCCCGAGATGGTTGATATTCAGAAGTTGATTGTGGGCAGACTCACGAATCAATTCAAGCTCAGATTCTTGCCTATCTATTTTACCATCTTTATTGATAACCCGCTGGTTTAATTTGAGGACTCTACTTTTGAAGACTTTGATTTCCCCCATGAGTCTGATGTATTCATCTCTGGCATCAAGTTGAAGATGTTCGATGGTGGCTAGCAGTGACATTCACGACTCATGATTCTAAAAGCTACAATATTACTAAGGCAAAAATAAGAAAGTTTGAAGGAGAAATTACCTTGTTGTTCGGCGATCTGCCCCTGTAAATTTTTAACTTCATCCCCTAGCAATTGGTTCTTATTGCACGTGCTTTCGTACACATCTTGACTCCAAAGTTGAATGTTTTAAGTCTACAACAACAAGTAGAGTAAAGATATTAAACAAACATGCAGTAACCACAAAGATAACAAGGAAGGGAAATTCACACAACTCACTTGAGTAAGCAACAAAGAAAACACATCTGCAGGGAGAGCCGAGATAGCAGAGAGCATATTGGCTCGGGAGAGAGACCCGAAAGATGAAGAAGTGAGGACCCCAACCGAATTACATGCATCTCAGAGAGGAAAAATGAAGATGATCCAATAGGCCCTAGAACCAATGAATTCACCACAGACTCATCTAATCCCGAGCTTACACTCTTACCCTCAAGGGTAGGAAGGTCCACAGTAGTAGCAAGAGTTCTATTGTGTTCATTCTCTTCTTCCCCATCACCATCATCTGCGTCGTCTACTAAAAGTCATAGTCCTCCCCTTTGGGAAGCACTATTGCAACATTGAGTTTCAGAGATTCATCCGGCTTAGGGAAGAGATTCACCAGAGTCAGGGATGCCGCTAATTAGCAGGGAATCTGGGGGCAACATACTAGGTCGAAATATAAACTCTTTCACAAAGCTAATGCCAGAACCAGCATCCTCAAGATTCTCCCTTCTCTCACCAATATCTCCGCCATCAAAATTCTCATTATCACCAGGCATATCCATACCATTTCCTTTATTACCGTCAACTTTATCATCAACAACTTTAATTGTACCATCTCCACCAATACGTTTAATATAATCATCATCAACAACAACATCCTTATTTTTCCAGCATCATCACCGCCAATAACTTTATTATCACCACTACCAACAACAACTTGATTTCCACTACCTCCAACACCTCTTGAAATCCTCATAATAAGACCACGTTCAGGGTCATCATCATCATCTCCCTCAATCACACCGGACCTCACCCTTTATAAAATAAAGAAGACGCTGGTCGGATTATATTAAGGGACCAAATAGGGGCAAAGTACATGTACTTAAAAGGTTAAAAAGTGGTATTTGCTACCTTAACATATTCATCCCCGCCTCGGGCAGCTCCACTCCTCTTCCGAATCGACTTAGAAGACTACAAAATAATCAAGAAAAATCAACAAACGGAAACTAGATAACAAGAAGAAAGAATAAATATCAAAGGTATACCTTTCCTGTGTTCACCACCCAAGGTACATAGGATGCATGATCAGCAAAGCTCTCAAGAGGAGGACAGCTCCCAAAAAGCAAATTTCCACGGATAACCAACGGGGTTCTATCCCATATATAATCGCTGGTACGTCTCAAGTGCCTGTTGGTCATCTGACCCATCTCGGGGTCCTCGTCGAGTATCATCTTTTCAGCCTTGTTAAGAGGAGGAATATGGCGAGCCGTCCCGAAAGACAACCCAGATAAAACAATCGAGGAGGGAGTGCAATCTTTGTAATTATCCAGAAAGCTATGAACAATATACTTATGGGCGTCAGCAGGATCATAAGTATAATGAGGAGAATATGTACACTTTCCCTTACTCAGTCTCTCCCACTCAGCTAGAATCGGTACCAGTTACCATTATACTGTTCCACAACGCATGCCGGTTCGATGCGAGACAAGACGTTGTACATAAATGGTCGAGAGGGACTGTAAAGAGGAAGTCTGAGTCATGCGTTGTGCCTTGGTGACAATGGTAGCATTCTCCGAATGGGGAAACTCAAGGTACTGGGTACGATCCAATTGACCGCCTTGACCATCTAACAATGATATATCATAAGCCTGAAGAGCATACTTCTTCTTGAGATAAGACAAAATTGTTCATCGGACATCTCACCGGTTCTAGGAGAAGATTTCTTCTCAGGGTTTCTACAATCAGAAAAAAGGGTTTCACAATCAGAAAAATTATGATCGACAAGACGTATAGGATGATCATGGAAAGCATGGCAAAGTCTATCACGAGCATCATGAGAAAGATCAACGGCTGCAAATAAAGAACATGAAAACTCTCATCAAAAAAGGATACATACTTTTTATTCGAGGATGAGCGAGGAGGACTGGAGGATGATTTATCTGCCATCTGATTTTTGTTGATGACTGATGATCTTGGTGATGATTTTTGATAATGAGTACAGCCGAGATGATAAGTAGAGGAACAACTTCAACAATAACGATGGTGATCTAGCAAATAATGAAGAAAGAGAGTCAGGAAAGAATGTTAGGGGAGCTTTAATGGCGGAGAAGAGGAGAGGTTGAAATTGCAGAGAATGTTGAAGAAGAAGTAACTGAGGGAATTTAGTTTATTCTATTATTTAAAGGAAAGAGGTATAGGGAAAAGTGAACCGGCGCTTGAAGGTAAAGGGTGAAAAGAGGAGAGAAGGTGGAGTACATGACGGTTATCAAGGGACATGGAGGCGGTTAGAGGAAAGATGAAATATTTCTTCCCATCGTACCCTTGGTCCAGATGGAAAGAAATGGGAAAATATAGTGGAGAAATATCTGAAGAAACGTGTAGACATCTAGGTAAGGGGATCATGATACTAAGATGAAAGCAAAGCACTGGAAAAGTCTTCTTGGTCTTACAATATAAAAGAGCTATCTACCACATCAATCTGCAGTGATGACGCGTGGAAAGTAAAAGAATAAATCAACGACCATGTTTGGAAGGGGAGACATAGAATTAAATGAGCTTACAGAGCATGTGTGATGTGATTAGAAACACTTAATGCACCTGACAAGTACACACTTCGGGTCGTGACCAAAGAAAGAATAAGAAGCCACTATCACCTCGGATCGTGTCCAGAGCAAGTTGAAGATGTAGACTAGCATATGGAGAGAACCAGAGAAGACTCGGGGCATGACATCAAGAGTTTCATGCCACACTCCCGAACAAACTACAACAACTCATATAGAAGCGTCCAACACTGAAGTTTGGTTGTATGCTACCTTTGTCTATAAATACTAAGTTAAGTCAATAGAGAACACATGTAATATTTTTAGGGAGAAAGCTGTAACAAGTTTGAGAGAGTAATTTTGACTGTTCTTAGTGAGATTGAGTTTATTCCTTTATAAATTCAATCTTTATCAAATAATATCAATCATTTACCCCCGTGGACGTAGGTAATTATACCGAACCATGTATATCTTTTGTGTGATTACTGTTATTATGTTCTTAATCTTATTTGGTTATCTTCTTACTTGAAAATGAATGATTAGATATGGGTAGTTAGGTTTTACACGACTACAAAAATGGTGACAAACTTTAAATTCTACAAAAGGTTCATACCGTGTTGGTGCCAAATTGCTAATAAGAACAACACGTGTGAGTGTAAACTTACATTTCGAGGTTACACATAAGAGGATTGTTCTTCACATTTTTACTTAACACTCATCATTGTTTTTTACCATGCGATTCTTCCTGCTTAGACACATTTCCAACAACTTGCATTCATTAGTTTTATCCATTTAGCTTTAGCTAGCCTAACCGGTTGGATATGTAAATTTTTAGGTTCGATTAGGATTAAAAGTGAGATACTTGGGATAAGGTCATATGACTGAGCTAAACAGCTAATGCCATGTAGCATCATCAGTGAGGAGAGTTTACAATTAGTAATGTTTATCTCTGAATGGACCAACTTTTCCATTCTCTAGGTTTCGTGATTTTAAATCGAAATATTATTGTTGATCAAATATTTTTCCTATTTTGAACGCTGGGATTATAAGAACACAAAATTTCCCCCATTTTTAAAAAATGATTCTAGATTTAGCTTAAAACATGTTATGTTATGTTATTGGTTGTACATGTTTTTCCAAGCGTTTAGATCGTAAATATGGTCGTCGGCTTCCTAGAGCCTAACCCAGGACTTAATAACTACAGGATCTTATGTTGTCCATCTAATATAGGACTAATCTCAACACGCCTCCTCACGTGTAGTTTTTTTGGGTCTAACATGTGGACATTAAATTGGGTGATGCGGAATAGAGATGCGGTCGAATGATTCGTCACAAATTTCCTGTTCTAATACCATATTGAAGTCCATGGATCTAACTAACCTCGAAAATCGGCTTACAAGATTAGGGTTACCAAGACTTATTAACTGCATGATCTTATATTGTCCATCCAATATGTGAATAATCTCAACACCTTCCAATTAAACGATCGAATACACCCAACAAATATAATTCTGGAAATTAAACAAACAAGAATAGTATACGACATGAATATGAGCCAAATCTTACAGAAAAGTATGAAGACAAGCAAGTTACATATGACTTGTACAAACCATATATCATCATCAACCAAATTGAATAAAAAGCACGAAAATCAGAAATTTAATTGTAAACACATAGCCTCGGAAGCTGCCACCACTTAGACTGAAGAGCTTCAGCTGGGAATACTATTTAATCAAGGGTTGGTTGAGTGAGGAAGTGTAGGTTTTGGTAGAGAAGGCAATTCCGGCAGTTTTGGAATTTCGGATTTGGGCAACGCTGGTAGTTCAGGTTTTGGCAGGTCGGTAAAAACCTTGGCGAGAGGTGGTAATTCAGTGTTTGCTAAAGCTGGGATATCAAGCTTTGGCAATTCGGGCTTCGTCAACATTGGAGCATCAAGCTTTGGCAACTCAGGCTTTGCTTGAAGAGTAGGCAGTTCAGGCTTAGGGAACTGATTCTTCGGCAAATCTGGCATGGGTAATTCAGTCTTTGGCACTTCAAGATTGGGAAATTCGGGCTTAGGGAGTTCTGTCTTAGGCAATTCTGGCTTGGGTAATTCTGGCTTAGGGAGTTCTGTCTTAGGCAATTGTGGCTTGGGTAATTCAGGGATTGGAACTTCAGGCTTCGGCAATTCAGTTTTTGGTAGGTCGGGCTTTGGAAGAGTAATAGGCACTTCAAACATCGGCAATTCAGGTTTCGGCAAAGTTGGAACGCCGAGCTTTGGCACCTCTGAATTCGCGGATAAAGATGCTACTCCAGTCTTTGGCAATGATGGCAATTCTAGCTTTGGTAGAGATTGAATTTCACTCTTTGGAAATGATGGCAGCTCAGGTTTTGGTAAAGATGGGATGTCAATCTTAGGCAATGGTGACAACTCTGGCCTTTTTAAAGATGGAATGTCAATCTTTGGCAACTCTGGCTTTGGTAAATTTGGGATCTCAGGTAATGGTGGAAATTCAAGTTTAGGAATCTCTGGAACAGTTGGTGTTGTTTCCAACAGATAACGAGCTGCTTCAACTATCGTTACGTGATTGCTGTGAGTGAGAAACAAACAACTAATCATGACAAACATCAAATAGTGAGCAGCCATGGCTGATGATGATGAATAAAGAAAGCTTAGTATTACAAATGGTTATGGAAGGAAAGAAAATAGAATAGAATGAATGGAAAATGTGTCTGCATGATTGGGTTTTTATAAGTGAACCCTTCTAAGATATGTGGCACTTAAGTTAGATATTGTTAGTTGAGTTCAGGGCTGTGATATATAACATGACAAGTCAATGCAGTAGGAGAGACTTTACTAATTTGTGTTTGTTTAGTTAGTTAAACTTCTCACCTGTCCTTGCAAAGATATGGAATATTAAACCAGGGATTCAAAGTTCAAACCACAAAGAAAATTTCACTGCAAAAAAATGGTGATTAACACAAAAATCTACTGCAAACCACGAGCGGCTTAAAAAGGTTAAAAGATAACAAAACTTGAAATATTCTCATAGAATGTAAAAAATGAATCCAATAGTGTCGAACTAAAACATAAGAAAGACTACAAGGCTACTTTATTTTCACCTTGAAGAGAGCTCAGAGAGGAAAATCAATTACAAGGTCAGAAATGTCGCCTGAAGATATGATGTCACTAAAATAATGAAAGATCAAGAATAAAAGAAATTGATTCTGCGCTTGAATTCCTGCGTTAAAAGCCAGATGATACATTTTGAATTTGTTTAAGAGAATTTGTTTTGGATTTCTAGTTTTAGAAGGAGGTCTTATTTAACACGTTCTTGCCGATTGTTCTTTAAGGAGGTCTTATGTTAGCATTATTTCATATATCAATGAGAATTATTACTTGCCAGAACTTGGAAGAAATGACCTCTGGGATTGGTTTGTGGGAATTTATTGGCCTGAAAATGTGTGGTCTGTTGGGTCTTTATTACAATTTTTTGACAGTCAGCATCACCTATTGCACTACTAAATTTCTGAATGCAATCAACTTATGCTTTACTCCTCCTCTATATGCAGCTGCAAGAGTTCTGTAATTTTGTGCACATGTCTTTGGCTATGAGTAAAGAGAAACGAAAGCTTTCGATAGAATCAAAATAATTTTGATAACACTAGTAACATAATTGTTAAAGGTTTTTACAGATCATCCGCTCAAAAGGGAAATCCAAAAACAAGCATCTAAATTTTTACTAGAACACTTCAAAATGAAATTTTCACATCTCTAAAGACTGGATCAAACAATCTAAGAATGGTTTCAGTTTCTGCTCCCGATCACTGAAATAGTGCGGCCAATATCCTCGTCACTGAAACACAATTGTAGATTAGACTGAGTTCTTTCGTACCAAATATGACACTGGACTAGTTAGGATTGGGAGTCCGATTGATGGAAAATATACATTATTAGAGATATTTTTTGCTAATAATGTCTGAGAAAATGATCATTTTTACTGTCCACTCATCATCTTTACTTTTATTAGAACACTTCAAAATGTTACCAAATAATATACATGGTTGCTGTGATCCCCATCCATGTGATAGTCCCCTCGAAACAGAAGCAAAACCATTCCGCTCCGTATCACTTAGTGGCGCGTTGCGATTTCCATACATTTCGTAGTCCCTTCGAATGAGATTATTTTTCATTTCCCCACTTTTTAGCTGGTGTTGCTTCTGCTTGTACTCCCCTTCGACTAAAAAACAATGGATTTATCTGCAATCCACCACTATTCACAGTTGTCGATGGCATCGGCATCGTGGTCGGTTTCCAAAACCTATCCTTATCCTCTCTTCTAATCCTAAAAGGCAGTTGGCTAACCGGCTGAACATAATGCTGGATTTTTTACCAGAATTATGTAATGAGTCCTTCAAATAATATTTAATGGATAGGTACTAATGGAAAAGTGCACAAGAAATGGAGCTCATATTGAGACCAAGTGATCGTTCAAACAAGCACAAAAAAGATTTCAGCAATGGTTCAATGGCCAATATTAACTGTGATACGGTTTAAATCCAAATGATCAACTGCAGCACACATGTTACCAGGGAGAATTCTATTCTCGACTCCTCATTCAAATTCGACGCGTCCGTGGCTCTGCGGGTTTTGTTCCCTATTTCTCGCATCAGCAGGGAGTCAGGGACGGAAGCATGGGCTAAAACAGTAGGTTGGGCTGAGCATAAAATTTCCAGGGGGTGAAAAAGTCCTTTCAAAAACAAAAAAAAAGGGGTATGCCTATGTCTTAAAAAATATGGGACCTGGCTGGTGCATCCCTAGTTCCGTCACTGGCATCAAGTTTCCCGATTTTCAGTCTAACTAGGGTTGCTTACTACTACAGTTGTCATATTCGAACGTTATGAAAATTAAATGTTAAAATATGGCAACTCATGTAAACATAGAAACAAGACTTAAACTTGGGTTTCACGAAATACTTTCAAATATATATAAGTAGCCATCATCTTCAATCTCTGTTTTATCTCGTTCCCTGTTTCATCTCTTGTACTTGCTAATTAACCTCCAAAACTCTTAGGTTCTTGTGCTTGATATGTATTTCTCTGAGTCTCTAAACATGGGTTCCCTTTCTAATTCAGAATTAAAGTGTAAATCACCATCATCGTCATCTTCTACTCATGGTTTTGTTGTTGATTCTAAGAAAAAAAGGAAAAATTTCAGATCTAGATGGCCGGGTGTAAAAAAGAAATATACTGAATTCACAACATTATGTGATGTTGATGCTGTTTTGGTATGTAATTTCGAAGGAACTGTCTACATATTACCAGGTTGTGAAGATAAATATCAGGAGATTGTGAAAAGTTTATTAGTCCTAATGCATATTCTAATCACAATATAAGAACATACAAATTAAAGCGGAAGCAAAAGAAAGGGATTATAAATACCTCCAGCCATTGATCTTGAATCCTTGAGTTTGCCCTAATTTTGGTTGCTATGAACTTCGGTGCCAAACCCTCCTTCTCAATAGTAGATGGTGTATGCAGAATTGAGAATGGTTTTGGTGACCTTTCTGTTCTGTTTTCTATCCTCTGTAAAACTAACCCTAGCCATCATAGAGTAGTTGTGGATAGATATATAGTGGGTGGTTTTCCTAAAGGTGGGAGAGAGTAGTGGGGGATAATGGGGCTAATGGATCACATATCCTTTTTCCCCTTATTTTAGCCCATATGGGAAAAAGGCTAACATTCTCCCACTTGATCCATTTCACGAAAGACTCCATATACGGATCATAGCGATTAATCCTCTTTAGAGCAAGAATTGTTCTTCCATGTATCACAATATACTTAGTCTTTCACCACTCATACTTAACTTAACGAATAAACCAGATGTTTACTCCAGGTCTAACTGTAATGACATTTCTCAACAAAATAACTGAAGTAAGTACGTACATAAATTCCAAAAGAGAAATAATCCAACTAAAATAAAAGCTTCAGAAAACCATAAAGAATGTACTACATTATAGGACCAAGTCCCGTCCTTACTACATGATCCTTGAATTCTTTAGTATGCATGCCTTTAGTCAAGGGATCATCAATCATCAATTCAGTGCTAATGTGTTCAATGATCACTCTTTTCTTGTACACGTTCTTTTACGGCTAGATACTTAATGTCGATGTATTTACTTCGACTTTCACTATTATTATCCTTAGCCATAAAACAACAACTGAATTGTTACAATACATTCTTAATGTTCAGCTAATAGAGTCAACAACTCTTAGCCCAGATATGAAGCCTTTCAGCCATACACCATGTGAGACAGTCTCAAAACAAGAAAAAAAAAACGAACTTAGTCTACTACTTCAAGACTATTTGTTCGTTTATATATAAGCATGTTATCCTTAGTACCCTTAAGGTATCTCAATACTTTCTTCGCAACCTTACAGTGATCGATTCCTGGGTTACTCTGATGTCTTCCTAATACTCCAACGGCATGTGAAATATCGGGTCTAGTATAGACCTGAGCATACATAATGCTACCAAGAGCTGAAGCATATGGAACATTTTTCATTTGTTCCCCTTTCAATGTCATTCCTAGGTATTGGTCCAAACTGAACCAATCATCTTTTACAATAAGCTACACTTAAGGTATATACATTAATCGAACACAAGAAAACAAATCTTGCTCCCACTGACCTTAAGGTATATACATTGATCCATAAATCTGAATCTCTAGAATATATGACTTGTGAAAATAACATAAGATCATTATCGGCTCAAATATTACAATCTGAATCTCGCAGATACACTAAATAGTCACTAGAAATAATTGACAATCAACTTGTCACTTGAAACAGTAGGTGGAAGTTGATCATTATCTTTTTTCAGAAACATTATCCTGAAATGATCACTCCCACTAATCAAGTCATTCTCAAGAAATTTAGTATTTCTTGATTCCACAATTCTAGTGCTATGAAGAAATCTACTATAGTACTCTCCATCTCTATTTGATCTCACAATCTTAATGTGCTTACCACATTGTTTCTCTACTTTAACCTTAAACAATTTAAAGGCATCCAAAACTTCGTCTTTAGAACGAAACAAGTAAAGATACATATATTGTGAATAATCATTTATGAAGGTGATAAAGTATTTCGGATTATTAGCGTTCATGTCCGGACAACAAAAGTCCGTGTGTATGATCTCTAATAGGTTTGAACTTCTTTTGGCACCAATTTTGTGTTTGATAGTTTGCTTTCCCTTAATGCAACCAACACAAGTATCAAAATCACTAAAGTCTAAAGTACTAATTACCCCATTCTTTACCAATCTCTTAACTCTCTCAATGGAGATATGTCTCAATCTCCGGCGCCACAAAATAGAGGAGCCCTCATTCATAATACATCTTTTTAACCCAATATTAACATGCATAGAACTTTAAGTGATATCATTTTGCAAATAAAGACGATAGACAAATTACCATAACCAATAACTTCAGAATTTCTGAGAATACTGAAACCAGAATCTGAAAAATTAAAGGAAATTCATAAAGGTACAAGTCTTGAAACTGAAATCAAGTTTCTAGTGAAACCTGGTACATAAAATGTCTTTTCTAAAAGCAAAATAAAACCACTACTTAAAATTAAACTGCATGTCCCAACAACTTCCACATGTGAACTCATCTGAGTGCCTGAATAGATGTAATGTTCACTTCTCGTTGGTTTCCTTAGGTTTGTCATACCCTGCAAGGTATTCGAAACATGGATTGTAGTACCAGAGTCAATCCTCCATGTATTATGATTAATATTAACCATATTAAATTCATAAACAAAACGCTAGAAAATTACCTTTCTTCTCAAGCCAAGTCTTAAACTTAATGCAGTCCTTCTTCATGTGTCCCTTCTTTTTACAGAAGAAACACGGAGACTCCTTCTTTATGCCTTGGTTAACTGAAAGCTTTCCTCTTTCCTTATTGTGATCCCTTTTCTTCTTTGAAGAAGAAGCAATAGTAAGGTTCACCTTTTCGCCCTCTTCCATCCTCAATCTCCCCTCCTCTTGAACACACATGGTCATAAATTTATTAATTGACCATTTATCCTTATGTGTGTTATAAGATATCTTAAAGGGGCCATATTGTGGAGGAAGAGTGCACAAAATGAAATGAACTAGGAAAGAATCAGACATGATAACTTCCAAATCCTTAAGTTGGGCCGCAATATCCCTCATGCTCATGATATAATCACGCACATTCTTAAACCCATTGTGCCTCATGGATGAAAACTTCAAAATTAAGGTGCTAGCAAGAGCTTTGTCAGAACTTACAAATTGTTCATCAATGGCTTTAAGGAGATCTTTAACCTTAGTATGCTTATCGACAGAACCCCGAATACTAGCGCAGATTTTGGTCTTTATGAACATAACTGAGAGACGATTAGATCGATCCCATTTTTCATAAAGATCAACTGCATCTAGAGTACTAGTCTCAGTTATGCTAGGTGGTTCGTCTTTCCGAATAGCATAGTCGATATCCATCCACCCCAATTGTAAACGCACTCTTTCTTTCCACACCTTATAGTTATCACCCTTTAATTCAGGAATGTCACAATTGATATCAGAAATGTTTCCAGTTAAAATTGATGCAAAGAAAAATATATACATGCTTATAAATAAAAAAATTGAGAATTAAACTTAATCATGATTTACCAATGCAAGTCATGTATAGAAAATATGAATCTAGTGACATAAAACTTGCCTGTGGGCTAAAGTCCTACTCAAAATTAGATTCATAACTACATGATGAAACTATTAAACCATATTCATTTCTTAATTCCTATGGGTAGATTAAGAAACATAATTCAATATTTCACCCCGATTAATCATACAAATATAATAAAATTCCTGTGGGCATATTTCATCATTACGTATGATTAATTACAAAATTTATGTCTGGTTTCCACATGTGATTTCTTAAGAAATTTTTAAATAACTAGAGATGCTGTGGCTACTCTCTAATTACTAAAATTATTAAATCACTCGACATAATTCTTTGTTTATGTACAATCCTAATGGTTATAATTATATATATATATAATTAATCATTTTACAACCATTGAACATATCAACAAAAATAATACAATAAATATATTAGAACAAAATTAATATGATTAAACATATTATACTGACCGGAAAATTAGAAGGTCACATTCCCGACGTTCATTTTAATTTGTGATCTGAATTTATTTATTTCGCATACTTAACATTCCGTACTAGTCTACAACAAATCATGTTATAACTAGAAATGCTCTGAAAGATTGACTTGTCTCAAACCCATTTTAAATCCAGAAAAGAAAAGTTAATCTCTAGAATTAAGGGTAACCATAGGTTAAATGTTAATGCAATACACCTTACTATTGAGGAAGATTCCATTCAATAGATACAGATTGATGCGACAAAAGCAGTACAGTAGTATTTCTTAAAGTTCTACCTCACTCTGAAATGGAATGAAGTTCTATCAATTACTCATCTCCATTTTCTGTTTCTTAGCACGTACAAGAAATCATAGCACATTACGTTATATCATATGCTCTAAATTAAAGATTTTAAGTGCATTTAATGTTATTTGTCACTCTAAAAGTTCATAATGATAGAGAAGGGTTAAATAATGTTTCCTCAAAATAAAAGAAGCACTTGTTGCTGTTTGAGGGAAGTTAAAAACTATGGCCACATCCCTCCATATATTTTTTTTACAACCTTTTCAAAACCACCTTTGTTAGTAACTTCCACGTATAGAGTATGCAAATCAAGCTCTTTTCCTCCAGTTACAGGAACCATGAATTTGGTATCAATTAAAGAATGAAAATGGCTAAGAGTTTCCATGAAAATACTATGATTCTTTACAATTTCTTCATGAGATGCAAGTGGCACAAGATAATGTTTATCCTCCTCATGAACCCCATTCACATAAGCTCACACACATCGGTGTCACAGAAGCACACAATTTAAAGACATCACCTAACATGAAATGATTTAGCATATATAGATAACGTCCTTGACCTTATAAGCAGTATAGTCCATATATTGTGGATTAAGTGTAAGTAGTATAGTCCAGCTATTTGCTAGGGTATGAATGTTCTAATCATAAGAGGCGGTGACCGGGATTTGCAGTTTGTGTTGACCGGGATTTGACCTTAAAGAGGTACCCTTATGTATGTCAACAGATTTCCCTCAAAACCTAATGCTCACGGTTTGGAGAAGGAGAAGAGAAATAATGTCAAGGTTATGAGAAAAACTCATTGAGAACATACTGTCAAGGTTACCAGAAGAAATCATTAAGAGCATACTGTCATGGCTACTAGTCAAGTCTATTTCAAGATTCAGGAAATGCTTTGGGGATTGATTCGATCTTAGCACCTCCGGTATACTTAGTTAAGCCCCTAACCGTTGTTCTATGATCATGAGAAAACCCAAAACACAAAGAACCTAAATTACTCAATCAAAGCAGAGGTGAATACAGGCTCTTATACCAAATATTAGTCCTAATGCATATTCTAATCACAATATAAGAACATACAAATTAAAGCGGAAGCAAAAGAAAGGAATTATAAATACCTCCAGCCATTGATCTTGAATCCTTGAGTTTGCCCTAATTTTGGTTGCTATGAACTTCGGTGCCAAACCCTCCTTCTCAATAGTAGATGGTGTATGCAGAATTGAGAATGGTTTCGGTGACCTTTCTGTTCTGTTTTCTATACTCTGTAAAATTAACCCTAGCCATCATAGAGTAGTTGTGGATAGATATATAGTGGGTGGTTTTCCTAAAGGTGGGAGAGAGTAGTGGGGGATAATGGGGCTAATGGATCACATATCCTTTTTCCCCTTATTTTAGCCCATATGGGAAAAAGGATAACGAAGTTATAATATGTATGATGATAATCAAAAGGGGAAAAGTAAAAGGAGGTTAGATTCTTCTGCTGCTGATGACGATGATGGTGTTTTCGTTATGAGTAAGAAGAGTAAGAATATGAGTATTTCAAAGGAAAGATTTTGCCCTAGTTTTACTGAATTTTCAAGTATTGAATCTCTGGTTAATATTGGAAAAAAAAGTGGAGTCTGTATTAACCCTAGTTAATAATTCTCTGAATAGAATTCATAATAAAGATGATTAGATAGTTCAAACTACTACTTCTTCAGCGTTTACCGATGACCCAGCGGTGGAATTGATCAATGTACAACATACCTTCTTACCCATTCCGGCGATTTCGGATTTGTCAGTGATGAAGAGAATCAAGGTCATCTGATGAATGGGTTTGAAGATGAACAACAAATGCAGCACGGGTCCACCAGTGAATATGAATCAGTAGTATCTTCTTCTTCCTTATTATCTAATGATGATGATGCATTTTATGATTTTATTAACTGTGCATTTGATTATGATCAGAATCATGACATGATTAATGAGCTTCTCAGTTGTGATGGTGGTGATTTCCAGCAACAATATGATTCTCAGTCATATTTATTCTAAGTCAACTGATCATAACTATATCTAGGTTATTTCTCTGTTATTAATACCTTTAGATATTGTACTTCTGAGGATTTTGTGTATTCGGTTAACATTAATTCTCCTTGTAATTTGATGATTCAATTAATTCAATTGATTTTATTTTATTTTTTTTTCTCTAAATTGATTAAGCGCATACACTTGTGATAAGGCTCACAGTCTGTAGTATCTGAGAGCTACAGCCAGAGTTTTACTATCAGTGCCTGGATCATCAGATCTTGTATTAGGGGTAAACATGACAAAGACTTCACAAAGAGGGAAGGGAAATTGTTAACCCAGTTAACTTCATGTACAATATGTAGTTTTTGCAGCTGATTAGTTAACCAATTGCCAACCAAACAAAATAAAGTCGGACTTAACTAACAGAAAGTGAAAGCAAATGCATACATTAACAAGTGCAGTAATCAAAGGTATTAATGCATAAAGAACATAACAACCCATTACCAAAGAGTCACAATTCACCCTTTCCAAGTGCCCTGCCTTGCCATAAAACATTATCAGACTCTTTATCCTAATTCCTCACAACATCATATTGCGACTTAGAGTTCTTTATCAACATCAAATCACTAATGCAACTCTGCAACAAGGGGTTTGTTACTAACTTTAGTTGTACGCATTCACGACACTAATTAGCAATCAACCATCTAAAAACTTAACAAGGTAAACTTTTTTTCTTTCTATTTTTGGGTCCTATAGGCTATAGCCAACCAAAATGAATCCCGTAATATAACCCAAAAGACATAAACAGACATATTACAGTTTCTCAAACATGTATTACAGAGTTCCCATGCAATCATCTCTCTAAAATAGAATCTCAAAATTCATAATAACCCTATTTAATCAATTCCTAGCAATGTGAAAACCAAACATATCAAAATCCCCACTAAGAGGAGTGCCATTGCAAACACACCCTCCGTTAAAAAACATGAGCAAAACACAATTCTGGACTTTCCATGAACTCGACATTTTGCTGAATGTCATTCACAACTTCTTTTCATCTTTTTCATCGATCAGTTGAAATTATGATGCTAACTAGTTTCCAACTCAGGTCAATGTCATCTCGGAACTTGTCCCTCAATAAAATATCCTAACAATCATGTATTCAACTAAAAGAAGATCCCATCGACTCCAATTGCGTAATAGTTCTTCTAGAACTTAAAAGAAACCCTACATTTGCACTTTCAGAAAATTTTGCATGGTCCCCCAATACAAACTTGAGCTCACAAGCTAAGATTATCCTACATAACCAGAGCATTTTGTTACATTAGCATTGTGAGAAAATATGGCCAGATCATACCAAACACAGACCTGGTGAACGCCTTACCTGCCCAGGAAATAAAATTCTTCGAAGAACGTGAAAATGAAGCAAATAAAATTCTCTGATAGTAGACCACCATGGTTGCAGTAATACAGAAAAAAAGGAAGAGAAGAGATTGGGACTTGCAATTATGGGTATATACTTGCTAGCAGAAAGCTTAGAAACTGTTTACAGAGCTAATGCAACTAAGCTATTGTTGGCTACTGAATAATGTTTAGATACATATCGATGCTGTTCTTATCATCAGACTGAAATGATGCAACTTGAGATCTAACTGTATCAGAGTTGAGCAAATGGAAAAATTGACGCCACTGTGGAAGTAGGCCTGAAGTGTGTGAAATAACCACAATTTAAGTGCAAACTCATCCATATGGAGGAAGATGTCAAAATCTTCGCTGCCACAGAATCATGTTCTGAGTCCCAGTTGTAGCCTGCAAGGTAACTGGCTCATTGATCCTTCCCATGGAGGTGGAAAAGTATCTTGACGATAAAAAATTAGGTCGGTTGTAGTTAATGACAGAAGGAAAACGTATAGAGAGTTAGTTACCACAGAGAACTGTGACTGATTGACTAACTGTTCTAGTGAAATTTATTGACGGATGAGGACAAACTTCAGTGCAGTTTCCCTATTCAAATTTATGATTTTGCCTGCCTATGCTTATTCTACTCCTATGTGTAAACAAAATAAGTCACTATATACCCATTGAAACAAGATCGAGTCACTAACAAAATGCATATTACAAAGCAATATAGTTTAATCCAAAACAGAAAACCTTGGCATATAGTTGGATTGATGATATAGAGACGGAATAAAAGTAATTCATATATATTACTCACTAACATTAGTTCACATAAAGGTTACTTGTTAATGAAACCCACCAAAACTCAACGAAGATTACCAGTTTATAAGTATGTATTCAGGGTTCGCAATCTCTTGTAGCTGCTTGAAAGGCGAATCATGGCTTTCTGTATCCTTTTAACTGACCTCATGTTTTTCGTATCTTCTTCCCCTAATTGTCTCAACGAAATGAAGGTGTTTTTTGAGGTAATACTTGAATAACCAGTTCCTCAAAATCCACGAGTCTTTTCGAGGTTGAAGCTTTTGTGTTGTAGATGTTGAGACAGCACTCATCATACCAATAAGTGAAAGTTATAACACCACCACTCTTCTTAACGGCTAATATTTCCTTTTTATCAACCCTAAACTCTTTACTCCAACCCAAAGACCGATGTTCATCTCCCTCTTTCTTGTTGGGATTATCATTCTTCTTTATTACCAGCCATACGTCAAAACATCCGTCTCCTTCGTCAACATAAATTGCAATATACAAAAATCCATCCAAAACCCCTAATTTTTGACGAAGCAAATTCCTGCCTGGTGCGGAAGGATGAGGTGGTGCAAGAACTGCGGGACCAGAGAGCGTGATTAATGGTTTACCGATCTGACAGACTCTCAAAACTTTTTAGTCTTCACATCTAAAAGTTTCAGGCTACTTCATTTGTGTCATTTTCTCATTCCATGATGCTATGTGACGCAGTATTTGAAGGAAATGGATGATTGAAGGTCTCAGCTTGCAAGCACCCAGGCTACTGCAGATGCAAGTGCAGTATCAGCGGTCAGTCATCCCAGTTTCAGTGCTGGTAAACAACTAAAGGAAAGATAAAGTTCTTAGAATGAAGCGAGAGACTATATGCTAGCGGTAGAACCACCAGTTGCAAAGGATGACAACATTGTTAAGTTGAGAAATTAAATCAGGATCACGTCTGCCCATTGGAAGCTAAAAACTAAAGATCTTCAATCACAAGTAGTTTGAAATGGTAGCACTTTTACTGTAAGTATCTTGCCAGTGGAAGCTTCACTTTTACCGCTAAGTTTCTTACTTGTTACTTCTCATTCATTTTTTTATGTAATAGTTGGAGAACCACCTGCTGCTAGCAGAACATGAACTGAAGAAGAGGGTACTGCAGCTGGAATTTTACCTTCAAGAAGCTCGCTCCTAGAAGAGGAAGCTTCATAGGGTACTAATACTAGTACGTCCAGTTTACTGATTAGTTCACTTGTTCTGGATTAGCTGTATATTGTTCATTGCCGGATGCAGTTCAATCTGTTTTTTCATGTCCTTTTTGTTTTGTGCGTGGTAACACTCGTTTGTGCTTAAACATGAATATTTGCAATGGATGACACTTACACTAGATTATTTGATCTTGATAAAGTAACGAAGTAGATATTAGATGCACTAAAATCATTTATTAGCAAATAATAATATTTGAGACCCCATTTCACTACCCACCCCATCTCAGAAGGAAAGAAGATAGAAAAGACAAGTAGACAAATGGAAAGAAACTCAACTTAATAGATGCCCAGGCAGAAACTCAGCCTGTAAATGGAAAGACGGGACAAATGCAATTTCAACTAAAAAGTCAAGTGAGCAAATGATAATCAAACTGAAATTTGCAAGGAATTCTCTGTAGTGAATTGAAAAATTCAATAAAGACAATTAGAGGAGCATATCGAGACTCGCAATGAAGTCGAGAACTCCAACTCAAGTGGCTAATCACGCTCAAAAGTGCTATTCATATGTTTATCTTGTAGCTGGTAAGTTCTTAGATAAGTTGTAGTTCCTCTCTTGGACAAACCCTTACCTCTGGCTTCTGTTATTGCTAGTTAGTCATGTTGTAGAATATACTGTTGGATGAATATACTTTTATATCTAAATGACAGTCCCAGTTTGAATGGACGCATCGTGTAAGTTCATAAGAATCGCAACTGATCGGTAATCTTCAGTAATCATAGAAAATATCATTGTCTGAAAACTTGCTTGTGCTTAAACATCGATTATTTGCAAGTGGAATATTAGATGCGTAAAATCTCAAAAATTTAAATTAGTAGATAACCAGATACATAAAATCATTTGTCAACAACTAATAATATTTGGGACTGTAAAGTTACCATTTCAAAGGGAAACAAGATATCTTAAGTTAAGTACCTTAAATAGATGCCCAGGAAGAAACTCATCCTGTAAAAGAAAAGACAAGACTCAACCAAATGTAATTTCAACTAAGAACCCAAGCGAGCAAATGATAATCAAACCGGTGCTGGCCATGGCGCAACCACACATGGAGAGACCCATTGTACATATTCGCCCTCAGAACTGAGTATTCCGGTTTTGATGCTGTAAGCAAAAATGAATTTAGCATCGTAGCCCAAGAACATTGCATCTGGCTCGACTGGGATGAATGCTAGATTTCCAAGTCATAAACCATGTTACCAGCAGAAAATAGTTCCCTGACGCGCTCATCCTGGCAATCTTCATCTAGTAAGATGTCAGTAACGTTAGAACTGTGAACCAAACGCCAAACCCATGATCCTCTCTTTTAGTCTTCTTCATTCAATACCCATTTTTTTAGCATTCCCTCATGACATCGGTTATAACTGAGTAACCCTCCCGACTCCCCAAAGCATTCGAAGTGTCTATTAGGTCCAATGGTTCCAGGCAAATCGATCAATCTGCATTGGTGAGGGTCTTTAATTTCGTGATTCTCAGTATTGAGATCGTATGCTACAACTCTATTTCCTTCAACAATCCAACAAGATATCCCATTATGGGTAACTATATCTTTACATTGCATTCCATGTTGGAGAAATTCCTGTAACAATGAACAAACGGACAGAAACTTGAA
>JAJJMC010020972.1:5346042-5357473 GCA_023531435.1 Papaver californicum | reverse complement strand
AAACAATTTTTTTCAAATAAGTAATAAATTCACTTTTAATTCCAACATTCCATCCCAAGTAACTTCAGCTTCTAACTTCACAAGTATCCCACCTATTCAACACAGAACAGTAAATTTCTGGCTCAAATGTTTTACTGTTACAGTCTAACCTCGATAAATGAATATTCTTAGGACCATAAAAAAATATTCGTTTAACGAGATTATTTATTTATAGATAAACACAGACTTATTTATTTATAGAATGTTTTTAGTTTTCTATTTGATGTTTCTGAACCAAAATTTGGTCAATTAGAAGAAGACATTTAAGAGTTAACTGATGCCATTTCTAAATTACGCTATAAAAATGTGATGTATGTTGAATATTTATTGAACTATCCTAATGAAATTGATCAAGTTACGGAATCTCCTACGGATGAAGAAATTATCGAGTCAGTAATAAATTATGAGAACGATCCCGAACTAGCACCATAAATAATATGTCATCAAAAGTGGCATATTCAGCAGTAATCATCATAAAAAAGAACTTGTTACAATACAAGTAAAATATTCCGGAAGTTATACATGCATTAGAAAAAATATAGGATAAGAGAAAAAATAATCAACTTTAAATGCTTTTTTATAGAGGAAATGACTTCTTATAAGAATATTGTTAATTGGATAAAGTATTTTTATTTGTTTATACAGTATATTTTTATATAAAATTTAGTGATTATTTATCTATATTTACATAGGGCTTTAAAAGACTTTAATTTCTTTAATTTATTAATATATTTAACGAGGTTATTTATTTAGCCTCTATACCTAAATCGGGATCGGAAAAAATTATTCAATTGATGGAATTATTTCATTTATCGAGGTTAAACGGTATTATTAAAAGCTGGTACAGAAAGCACCTTGTAAGCCGCTGGGGTCACTAACAGTGAGCATGGATCAGATTTACATATTAATCCTTGAATCACTATCTTATCTGTGAACTGATTGTGAGGAATTGTGACATACTTCCGGGTCAGTGGATTACGGATATAATATGGGTTAATTGGAAAAATACCTCAAAAATACATACCATGTTTGGAAAATGTCCCGCAAAAAAAAGTTATGGAAAAATGCCATATCATTATATTTTTCATCCAATTACCGTTAAATGGTCAAATTATGCAAACTTGACCTTATACATGTGTGGACCTTAAGACGAGATTACCCTTTAACCGTCCGAATCTAACATTAGGAGACATGGAGAAATCCAAAAATAAGGGTAATCTCGTCTTAAAGCTCACACGTGTATAAGGTCAAATGTGCATTGTTTGACCATTTAACGGTATTTGGATGAAAAATGTAATGATAGAACATTTTTCCATAATTATTTTTTTACGGGGCATTTTCCCAACATGATATGTATTTTTAGGGTATTTTCCTAATTATCCCGTATAATATGTCTTGTTCTCCCAATCATAAACATTAACTACTGCACACAGAACTAGACTATTGCTTGACGCTAACACAGCTATATTCATGATCTTTTTTCTCGTACCGGCATTCCACCAAACTGGAATTGAAAGATGCCATATATCCACAGTCACAAATCTTCGAAGGAAAAAAGTTGAAGGAAAATCCATCACAATTCTGCAAGAATCTGGATTGAACATTGGTGCCACTAATTTCAAGTCTCCATAACAAAACTCATAAAAGAATCCCCAGGGTGCCGAAGGGGTGAAACTATTACGTTTTCTAACCATAAAACGTGAATCCTTGGTGAAAGAAGTACATTGCTTTGATACACAACTAAATCTAAATATAGATTCTACAGGAATGAACAAATATCTCTTTTAAGGTATCTTCATCAAACTCACATGAACTCAAACCCGATGAAGACGAAGTAGTAGAAGAAGAATCCATTTAACTTCAGATCATCCGTAGTACGTTTCATCAACACCTACAACTCAAGAAGAAAAAAAAAATGAAACTTAGTTAATCAAGAGATTTATCTGTCAGGAATTTTAACAAACATTTTTAAGGATCAAATGGACTTAACCTAGATTTTCATTTATAATCACAAAGATTCACATAATATTTGTGACGATCATTTTTGGTGATCGACAACAACTAAAATTTAATTTATCAAGAAATGACATTTTAAATGGTAAAATGATAGAACAAAATTGTAGCGATCATTACATGATCGGCAACAACCAAAATTTAATTTGTCGAGAAATGACATTTTAAATGGTAAAATGATACAGTAGATGCTTTGAAATGATACACAGAACAAAATTGGGATGGAGATGAAATCAAAAACTGAAATTGTAAAATTAACTCAATAGATTTAACGTGGTTCGGCAATAATTTGCTTATATCCACGGGTAATGAAAATTGGAGTTCTTATTCATCTTTCTGGGTTACAGTGGAAAATGACATAGAAGAAATGAGTTGCCAAAAAGTCTTTTTCTCTTTACAATTGATTTAGTATTTATAGGGATAATGAAAATGACATTTACTAAAATGCCTCTTTGTCACATGTCAATAAAGCCGGCCACGTGTCGATAGAGTCCGCCACGTGTGATGAACGTAGCGCGCAGCGCGGAGGTGATGGTGCTCCCATAAGAGAAAAGGAGGAAGGAGGAAGTGATAATGCTAGATTTTTGGTACTCACAATTTGCCTCATTTTCTTAAGGTTACTTCAAAGAATAATTCTTTAGAAAATGACTTTAGTTGCTTTTCGCTTGGCCATGTCATGATAAGAGATTTTACCTAATCCATAGAATTTTGCTTTGATAATTGCAGTGCGCGGCATGTTAGTCTGTCACATTTGATAATTGTGAATAAGAGTCATTTTCATGACTTATGCAAACAAAATGGTTAAAGCAAGAAATAAAATTGTAGATCAAGGAGATATGAAGTACTTAGCTCTTTTATGAGAGTCTTGCCGGTTGACATCACTTCATGAATGTAGAAGTATAAGAAGAAAAAGAAATGAAGAATGAATTATAAGATGTATTAATTCTTGAATATTTGTATCTGCTTATGAAAAATATGAAGTATGAAGCATGGAGTACTCTTCCCATGAGTAACATGAAGTATAACTAATATGAAGTATCGAAATTTAACGAAGTATTCTGGCAATGATTCGCTTGTTGATATTTTCATCGAGCTTTCTTTATACATTGTTTTTGTACCTGAAATAAAATCATCAAATAAATTGGTTAGTGGGAGCATAGTTTGAGACCAAAAGGATTTATTGTATCTCTTGCTCGCGGATGCACCCATTAGTCTATATTCAAGACTCTTACATGGGTCCCCTATGAGATATTGCTTTTGGCGGATGTACTCAATAGTCTATATTCAAGACTCTTACTTGGGTCCCCTATGAGATATTGCTTTTGGCAGATGTACCCAATAGTCTATATTCAAGACTCTTACTTGGGTCCCCTATGAGATATTGATTTTGGCGGATGTACCCATAGTCTATATTCAAGACTCTTACTTGGGTCCCCTATGAGATTGTCTCCTGAATGGAGAAATATCCTTGAGAAGTATATATAGAGGAATATGAGAAGTATAAGAAATAAGAAATATCACTTTCTTCCGAAGTAGTCATTATGTAATAAATCCGAAGTATAAGAAAACAGAAGTATTCGTCTTCAAGAAGTACTCAATAATAATAAGTACAAAGTATCCATTTTCGAATAATAATTCCGGAAAAAGCACTTAGATTCCCGCATGATGTATTAGAGATTTCGAATGAGAATTCTTCTAATAACTCATAAGTAGTATGAGAAATATCAACCTTTGAATTAATGTGAGAAGTTCAGAGCATACGAGATTAATAGAAGTATTCATTGAGTTTCATCCATTAGAAGTATCAATCCTCGTATGCTTATATGAAGTATCTATAAATTGCTGCTTTATGTTAAGAAGTACAAGGCATATAACACAAAGTGGCGAGAAGTATTATATCTATTTGACGTTAGTAGATTATTAAAATGAAGTACCTAATTGGCGCACAATATTTAACTCATTTCCCAGCTAAAAATTTGGTTTCTTTATAGCATGCCCCCTTGTGCATCATAAACCGCCACCTCTCTGAAGTGCCTTTCATAGGTATCTTCACATTTCATAAAAATATTTTAAGCAATTCATAACATGGCATCAAAAATCATAGAAAAACTTATCTGTTTGAGGAATTTTATTCTTGAATTTTCTACACTCAGTTCACAAGTCCATATTAGTACGGTTCTATATAGGCCCAATAGTCTAACATCCAAAATAGCTTAAATGTGAGCCGATAAACTAAGCATGCTCTTTAAGAATTCAGAACCAAATTTAAGATGAAAGGCAATATGTATCTTGCTCCTATAAAAGATGTTCGGCACTTTGCATTCAAAAGAAAGCATTAATAGATATACAATAGTGAATAATAGATTGAACACTTATCTTTTGGTGTAGTTCGTGGTACTACAGCGTGCACTCTTCTCATCCTTTTAAAAGCTCACAAAGTATTTAGGTAATTGAGATTACGTATAATGTATCATTTGTGTAGTCCCTGATCAAAATTTTTTATCGCCGACTTTAAGTTTTGTTCATTATCTTGCCATTCTTCATTGTGTTTTCCCGCATGGCTCGACACCCTTCCGTATACCACGATTCCATTATTGTTTGCCCATTCAATCAGTTGTGACATAATCCTGTTGATGAAGAGTTCCCCCTAATTTGATTCTTCGAGTCACAGATGCAGGCTAGAGTTGGTCGATTCATCCTTAGTTGAATTGTTCGATCAGTTTGACTAGATCCAAGAGGAAATGATCCGAGATGGCTTGATGACCAGAGTGGAAAGTACACATATCTAAAATATTTTCTTGAGGTACTAACATGAGTCGGGCTATGAGAATCAGTCTTGTCCTTGTCCGAAATGTGCCTGGTCCGAGTAGTTAGTTAAGTCGTTGATGTCCAGATTGGGCACTGCAAATTGGGCACTACAAATTGGGCTGCAAATAGGCGAGTCCTGAGTGTTACAGTCCGGGAAATCTGGAGTATTCCTGAGCATTAATCCTGGTATTAAGACAGTTTAACTCCCTAGTACTTGCTGCAGCGAATCCCTTATTTGATAGGTTATCTCCATCTCAGATTCAAACCTCTTTACTTCTCTTCTAAACCACTAACCCAGTGTCATTTATCGCTGATTCAATACCAATAAGTATGATGTACTAATCACATTTATAACAACATATATCTTTCAGCTACAATTTCGAATTGAAGATGCATAATTCATGTTAAAACTTAATTATGTTCAAGATATGCAACTGTTAATAGAAAATGCATTTTTATAGGTCAGAGATCAATTTTAAATTTAAAAGATAATTTCATCATGCTGCATTTGCATCTCACAAATTTTTATTTATAAGCAAACATTTGAAAGATAATTCAAGAACGAGATAGATATGCACTTAGCTTTGTGTGCAGATAACAACCTTGAGGTCATTCACAACTCAAACAAACGGGACCTGTATGGGCCATCCAAAAGCTTGTCCGTCGTCAACCTGGTAAGAATCATCCTGTCCAGAATTCTCAATACTAATTGAAATTCAATATAACATTTTATTCATTTCCATATTCACCAATCTTCCCAAGATAGTGCGTAGATAATATGCATCCATGTGTTCTGGTAAACTAGACATGATACTAGAACGGCACCAGAAGTTAGCTGTTATAGTAGTATCGTCACTATCCACTTGGTGCAACCAGCCTTTAGGAATGAAAAGTGCATCACCCGCTTGTAGAATAACTTTTTGGAAGTACATCATAGAGTTCTGCGCTCTTGAATGAATTGACAAGTCTGGCTTTTCTAGATCAACACAAATGTAATTTGAGGCCTCACTATATATATAGGCAATGAATATATTGATGAAACCGCATAAGACGGCCACAGAATAACTTGCTTGCCTTCAGCAACCACACATAGTAGGTTATGGTCTAGATCATAATATGTACGCCACTAGAAGTCTCAGTTGGAAATTCCTCAGGCCCAAGGCAGCCAATCACGCACAACTTCCCACTGGAGGAATTCCATACTCCCTCTTTGCAGAACTTGAGTTATTTCGCTTGTATTTTGGCTCGCATCTCACATCCTGCATTATGAGTCTAACATTGTTGAATCCTCCATCTGTAGCCTGGATTTCCTTTCCAGACACAAATGGTCCCAACTTACTACAACATTCATCAGTGTTATTGCATTTCCAACTAGGCACTACCTTGAACGCATCTGAAGATGTAAACCTCTGCAGAATCTCACAAAACCCAGGACCTTTATAAATATTGATTCCATTCCCAAATGAATTATCTGGATATGGGTATGGCTCACAAGCATTCGACACAAGGGCTTCAGACCCAAATTCATAATTAACAGTAGCACCACACTGAGACGAGATATGAAGCTTATCGAAGTATTTAAAGTTTGATTCTGGGTTTAAACTTCTCATTTCTCCGGGACAGCTCTGTTACTCAAAGCTAAAGTCTTTGGGTAGTGAAGAACAAGCAAAATTTGATTGTCTTGCAGAAGAGGTAGTTGGTTGAAATGAGTACCCTTTACCCATTCTCATGGGTCAGAAGAATCAGGTTGTCGAGAGGCCAACATTGCATTCCCTAACAAACACAACAAACTTTCTCCACCATTTGCCTTGATTTCAACATAAATTCCTTGGAAGAAAACCGTGACTTGGGTATTTCCAGGATACATTTGAAACTGAGGGTTACTCCCATACAACTGATAACATAAATACTGGTTGTATTTCTTAAAGTTCACAAAATCATCATCAAAGAGATCCTCCATTTGGTATAAGAGATCATCTAAGATAACCATTTTAAGCATTATCATTGACATCTCTAAAGTATCGATGTGAAGTTCTTTTCTAAGCTTCAAAAGTTCATTGATGATTGGAGCAAGGATCATAGGAAAGCGGTGGATTACTACCAAGATTTGTGGTTACGTCCATATAAGGAAAACTTTGTGTATGCATGGACCAACAAATATAAACACTTCAAAAATAAGGCTACAAGTATGGCAGAGGCATCACATGGCCGGTTAAAAAGCATCCTTGAAGAGAGTCTGAATGGTGTCGTTACGGTACATGAAGTTATTCACGAGCACGCCAAGAATGAGCTTGACCAGATAATGACGCAAATGGAACATAATAGAGACAGGTTTTACACGGCATATTCCGAGGATAAAGATTTGTTGAGTGGTATATCTTACCAAGTGTCGTCATGGGCAATATATATATGATGTCCGAACTTAAAAGATATACGGAACAAGAGGAAGAAGACATTTTGGTGCAATGTAACTATACGACCTTGACGTGACTCGGCCTCCCGTGTCGTCATAAGCTTGGTGAGTAAAAGGATGTCATTCCGCTTGACGATATTGATCCATTCTGGAGGAAACTTTCTTTAGTCCCAAGGCCCACTGGAGCATCTGATGAACAGTTTGGAGACACGAACCTTGAGTCGCGCTGTAAATGAAGTTTACCCTAAAATGAATTATGCAAGTAGACAAATATTAGTTGCTAACTTGTGCTCGTTCTTCGGACAATATTTGGAGGTATAAGAGGAACCAACCAAGCAAAAATCACAAGGTAGACCAAGCTCAAAAATGTCATTGAAGGAAAAGGTGAATGACAACAAGAGTTGCACAAGAGATCCATCACGTCATGAGTATGTTGAAAAAGATTATAAGGGGGAAGAAAGAAGTATGCATCCAAAGTGACCGAAAAGTGAAACCGAAGGTTGCTGCGATGCCATCGAAGCCACAGAGTGAAGACCAACAAAATATGGATGTTGTTGAGTATGTGGTCGAGAGCCAACAAAGCCAAACAAGTGAAGTGGTTACAATAAAAGGGAAAAGGGGAAATATGCATACCCCTAGGGATTCACAAGGAAGGCCATATCGTGTTACTCCTACGTTGTACGAAGAGTATACACAACAATTCCCTCATGTCATCTTAGATTACCTTATATCCACCGACGACGTCGACGAGGATGGAAATTGTGGTTTCCATGTTGCAACAGAACAATTAGGATATTTCAATAAAGCCGATGAGGAGAACGTCACCCAAATATATTATGCAAGAACCAAAATGGCTGAAAAACTTGTTCAGGACAAGGAACTCTATATTTCGATGATGCTTGAAGGAGATAGAAAAAACAAAGAACAAAAATTCAAGGAATTGGTTCTTCTGTAAAAGGGAGGAAGGGGGCTAAGAAGGCCGGTTATAAGTTTTGGATGAGATTGTCTTATTGTGGGCAACTCTTAGCGGAAACATTCACTTATGTTGTTCATGTATTCTCCCCTGGGTTCCCTTGGGGATCTATTACATACGTACCCTCAAGAATTAGGTGTAAGTCGATACTAAAGAAGAGAAAAGTAATTATGGCACAATAACTTACTTTGGGTTGCGTAAATTCTGGTGAGTGTATCACCTTTCCTTCCACGTTGATTTGCTTATGAAGTCTCTATGTGATTTTTTTACTTGTTTTGCAGTTTTGCAGTTTTTCGCGACACTGACTTTGTAACACTTTTTAGCAACATTTTCTGAGACGATTTTTGTGACACTTTTAGCCACACTTCGTTCTACAAAAAAAATTGTAAAAATATCTCACTGGGTTAACACGATCCTTTTATGTGTATGTCCCTTCAGTCGGCGCTAAAACATGTTGGTATAAAATTAATTTCCTCAACAATCTTCGAGATATGTGTAAGATGATTGAATCTCCGTCGCCATTGGTTTATTTTTTTAGAAATTACAGATGAAAATTGAGGGTACCTGCGAAGACACTCCGATCTTAATTCAGAAAGATCTCTAAGCATATGAGTTGTAGATAAAAGAGATATAAATTAGGTACTTTTTGTAAGGTTGTACGTGGCTCGGTTCGGTTTTCTCTCAAACCAAAACTGAAACTACGGTAGTATATTTTTGGTTTCCAGAACCAAAACCAAAATATTAATAATCGGTTCGGTTCTGAGCCGAACTGAGTCGGTTCCGGTTTTAGCCAGTCGACAATCACTTGAAACTGACAAAGCACAAAAAAAAAACTACATTAAAAGAAGCTTTTTGACATATTTATACTTTACAATCTGATTTACAACTCCGCAAAATCCACAATCGCCAACATCATATTTCTCCACAGGCTTACAATACCAAAGTAATGGCTTGAACCCCATTATTCCTCCACTTCTAAACACCAAATTTACTTTATTCCAATCGCTCCTCAATCCACACATACCCAACGATTTCCGCACCATGTAAAATCTTATCAAAACATGCCCAATTAGTCTCAACAAACCCCAAATCATTCATTTGTCTACACACTAATAAGGAAATCATTAAGTGCTATGAAAATTCATTGACAAAAAAAGATAGAAATTTTCAAGTCCTAATTCCCACTCTTGCTGTGTGTCAGTATATCATTGTTCCATCCAAGGGTTTTAGCAGTTAATGTACCACGTGAATGTGAAAGAGAATCACATAATAGTGGTAATACAAAAAAGCAAATGTTTGCATTATGGGATCTGAAAACGCACATATTGATTATTTAAGCAATTAAAACAATCAATCCTTCAATTTTAAAGAGCAGGAACATAAAGTTGTTTGAAATACCGTCATTAAAGCATTGGCAACACAAATAGTTACCAAGAGAAGATAAATAAACCGTGCAATCTGCTGGGAAAAATAAGTATCCCTGCACTAGAAAGTGTACTAACTTTTAAATTCGAATAATGATGCTCAGACTCTACTTCCTCCGTAGCACCCTGCACCAAAACAAATCACATACTTAAACAACAGAAATGAAACACTTGAACTGAAGGAAAGACTAACGTCTGATTACCCAAACAAACACGAGTAATCATTTCATGAAATAAGAGAACAACACTATCTGTTTTTTCAATTGTCACTTAGAAATGTATAAACCAGCAACAAGGTATAACTTCTACAGATGTTCTACTATTTCGTGCAGTGAATACAAAGCGTACAAACGTTCTCCTATTTCATACAATTAATGAATACAAAGCATAGGAAACAATGAAGTGAAGAAATTTAATGCCATATTAACCAAAATCACTCATGAAAACATCACCTCAGAACCTCAATTTGGTTATTTCGAGAGGAACCTAACAAAACACCAACAAAATCAAGAGAAACAGTTAACTACAACATCTCCAGATTCATCACCACAAACTTAAAAACCTTTACAATCAACCAATGCATACATGATACATATATATATATATATATATATATATATATATATATATACAGTTCAGTCAGATATAATACATATATACTAGAAAAGCTGCACAATTTTAACAAGTAATAAAAGCAGGCACCCAAACCTTAGAAAATTACTAACTAACAATTTCGTTAATTCACAATCAGAATCAAACCCAATTACAAACTCAAACCTTAGAGGCTAGAAAACAGATGACAAAAAAGAACTTACTGGTGTTGATGGGATTCTTCCATGATTGAATCAAAGAAAGAACCAAAAGCCTGCAAAATGAATCATGCAAAATCAATTTTATGAAATCCTCGTTTTTAGAATTTTAAATTTCTAAAATCAAATCATCAAAATCAAGTAACACAAGTAAGATAAAATGACATAACATACCTTATGATGAAGATTTTCATTGATTTGGTTGTTTATTTCGTCTGAAATTGAGGTGATGAAATGAAGTTTAAAGTTACAGGCTAGAACTGAGGAGAAGAAGAAGAAAGAGAAAAAAGAGATGTGTATACTGCTGGTGCTTTATTAGTGAAGAAGAAGAAATGAAGAAGAGGATAGTTGTGGTACTCTACTAGTCTGCTACTACTGCTCTGAAGAAGAAAAAGTGAATAAGTTAAATCGTTTTAGGTTTAATGAAGTGAGATTATAAGGGTTTCATTGGTCGATATAGATTAAAATCTAGGAATTATATCTACGGCTAATATTAGAAGCCTGATATAGGGGCTCCCACATCAATAGAGGGGCTCCTAGTTGAGCCAAGGTGACCCAATTTTACGATAAGGGATGTCCTAGGGGTAAAGTTAAATGTCCATTTTACCCTTTACCTAATAAAAAAAAGACAAATTTATCCTTTAATTAAAAATTTTCCATCTCCTCCATATCTTCTCCTTCTCCATTTTAATCAAATTTTTCAATCGAATCAAAATTTTATCGCCGATTAAATCCTAATTTCGTGATGAAGAATACTAATAAATGTGTGAAAGTAGTAGTGATGACAATCCGGATAAAACTAAATTACACTAACTAATTTGATGAAATCACGATTTGAAAGATTGATTTTTTGTTGTTCAGAGAAACTTACGGTTGGGTTTCATGCCGAACCCAACCGTAACACCAAGAACACCGAAGAACACCATTTTTGCGCAGATTTACGGTTGGGTTT
>JAJJMC010020972.1:5334690-5345642 GCA_023531435.1 Papaver californicum | reverse complement strand
AAGGTAATTAACATATTAATAAAGGGTGATTTGGGTATTGTGAAAATATTATGGATAAGGAGGTTTTGAGTTTTACTTCATAGTGTCCCTATTTCGTCTTATTATTGGAGCCCCTCTATTGATGTTGGAGCCCCTATATCAGGCTTCTAATATTAACGGTTCTTTCATTACATATTTTGCAACGGATATGAATGTTATGTGCAGATCACCTGATTTTGAATTGTGAAAAGATCCTGTAATTTTTTTTAATTCTAATTACATATTTTGCTACTTATATAATTGTTGCTTAAACTAATTTATTCATTATATTAATTTTATATTAGGCAACGTTTATAAGCGTTGCTTTAATTAATTTAAGCAAGTTTTATATATGTTGCACAAAACATAGCAAATATTTGCTATGCCGTTATTGCAACTGATTTAAATCTAAAGACTTAAAGGTCTAGAAAAATAAAGCTCCCACGTTGAAAGGTGAGGAAACCCTCATTTTTTTATTGGCCAAAATAAGGCTTTTGTGACTTTTGTGAAACGAGAGTTTTAATGAGGACACTTGGCAACATATAATTGGTTTAAAAAAATTAGGAAAAAAAACAATAAAAAGAGAAACCCTACCTTATCGTGTTTTAAACTTTAAGGAATAGACATCAAAACCAAATTCAATTTGGAATCCGTTAGTATTAAACCTACCATATTCAGAAGCCGTGACTACGTTAGGAAACCAAAAAAAAAAGTCTAAGACTAATTGTTTCGTTATGATGGGACGGGCGAAGCGAAGCCCCTCCACACCAAATCAAAAGTGTGGGTAATTGTGATGAAAAGTTAAATATGCCTGGTGCGTAGCACTGACACAAGTGTAGTGTTGCTTAAAATCCTGGAAACGTTTATAACCGTTGTAAAAAGGCCAAAATGGTGTAGTACTTGGTTTTTCGGGTCGGTTTTTTTTATCTAGAGCATTACAAATCTTCCTCTTGTGGTGGTTCTTTAATCACAAGTGCACCGCCACTCACCACCGGTAGATCTTCGAAGTCTTGAAAAACATGGGATTCCTCTTGAGGTAGTACTTATTATCTAGAGCTACCACCCCATACTTCAAAATTCTTCTTCTTCTTATCGTTCTTTCCCAAGCCTCTATTATCTACCCTTAAATGAACTTCGTGGCGATGGGTGGGAGTGCGAACAATTGGTATTAAATTATTACCTCTCTTGTTCTTGGTTTTTTCTCTATCCTTATTACAAGCAATACAAATTGAAAGCACAAGTTAGATAATTTCCAAACAGTTCAACACAAATAATCAAAATTTTGAAATTCAGAATTTTTTACAGTTGGGTTACACATATCGAACCCAACTGTAAATAAATTTACGGTTGGTTTTGGCTTTAAAACCAAACGTAAACATATTTACAGTTGGTAAATGACATTCGAACCCAACTGTAAATAATCATCAAAAAAATTTAAACTACCCAGGAAATTTATATGTTTGGTAATTGACAGTCGAACCCAACCATAAAATACTTACGATTCAAAAAAACCCAAACGTATGTCAATTTTTTACTGCAAGTGAGTTTACGGTTGGAATTGAGAATCGAAACCAACCGTAAAATTTCATCTTCATCTTCTTTATTCAAATTTACGGTTGGGTTTTGAAATAACTTAAACGTAAAAAAAACCCCAATTATGTTTGCGTTCCCAACTGTAAGTTCTTGAGAACTTATATTTACGGTTGGAATTTGAACATAACTCAACCGTAAAAAATTCTCGAAACCTTTTTTTTTCTTTGAAAACAATCATTCTAACACATTACAATCACAAAAAGGAGAAAAAATAACATGGCTTCTTGTAGAATCATACCTCATATACACCATTGGTTGTGGTTGGGGAGTTTGATTGCCTTCACCACCGATTTGTTCTTCAATTTCTTGATTAGGTTGGTTTGAATCGATTGATTGATTTTGATTCAAATCACTACTACCTTCTATACCTTTAGTAGAATTTTTCATCTTTACTATAGTGTTTGATCGATGATATAAATTTTTTGATCGACGATTAATCGAAGACGACGAATTTGATGGAATTGGAAGGTTACAGTTGGGAGAGGTTTTGAAATTGAAAATGAAATAGATAGTTACGGTTTCATTTTTTATTTAGGTTTTAATAGATTAAAAGACAAATTAAAGTTTTTATGCATTGAGGGGTAATGTAGACAATTTTAATTGTCATAGGATATCCCATACCAACTATTGGGTTACCCTTAAACATAGATAAGCCCCTCTAGAAAGTGTAAGCTGTATACGAGGGTTCTTACCAATACCGTCTCATATTTATCTTCTACTAAAAACCCCTCATCCGTCCTTTATGCGTTTCAGACCGGCGCCTTTTCCTCGTTGCCGTCAAGTGTTTCTTCTGTAATCTCTTCTTCACGAGGTGATTTCATCCATTTTCTTTCTTTCTATGTATATTATTCAATTCGTCATCCCATTATTCCATTAATTCAAAAGAAATATGAAAAAAACTAGGGTTTTGAAGTTCTTATCTTTGAAAAAAGAAGCCCTAATTTAATTAAGTACTTGATAGGTCAAAGTACTTAAAACTCATGTTACTGAAATTTACTTCGTATTTTAGATTCTTATGACTGACGTTGTTTGCAGTAGTTTAGTTAGTAATGCTAAAAAATTTGTAATGTTGCAGGCCAGACATGTTGTCAAATACCGTAAGGTTTACCTTTATACTCTTATGCAGTTAAGTTTATATGTAGTCATTTTCTCACTGACCAGAACGTATATCTCAAATGGTCTCTGCTCATAGTTCTAGTTAGAATTCATATAATGGTAGTAATTGTTACTTTATAAGGTTATGCTTAAGGTGTAACAAAAACAATTCGATCTCTTTAGGTAGGCTTTGCACTAGGAACAAAGTTGTCTGAGTCGTCAGTTTTTGGAATCTGAATGTATGACTTGATTTGGAAGACTTCACTTGTAAATGATCGTCTGCGATTAAATTTCAATGTTATTATTGGCTTTATCTGTCGATCGTCATTTTTATTTACGTATGGTTAATTTGATATAACTCGGTGAATCTTGAATGTGACCTAAACTCACGAGCCTTGATTACATCATTAAATTTTCTTAGTGTGAACTTGTTGTCAGTGTGGGATCACAATTTGATGACTATAATTCAATATAAACTTTTGGCTATATCATTCTGTGCGAGAATTCCAAATGTGTCATGCATGTTTTCTGATAGGATCGGGCGTACAATGCATGTATTAGATAAGAATTATAGTAAAAAATAGTTATTGGTCCATGCTTGTTAGGATTTGTAACTTAGACACCCAACAGTGTTCATACAAACTCAACCGTAAAAGGACCCTGCTGATCTATTTGCTGCGCTATAAGGCTACTTGGAATTGACTGAGTGGGTTTTCTTGGTGGCATATTCTCATAACAAGTGGATTATCCTCATTGAAAAATTAATAAGTTCAAACTTGTACCTGAGTCTCATTTCTATTCTGAACAAATTTAAAGGGTTCTTCAAGTCACAAGCAAATTGGTCAAGTTGATTTGTATAATAAAACAACCACTGAAAAACTGACACAAGTCAATTCTCAAGTTGATGAACCTAAGAGGCAAGATATATGGTGATATCACACTTACAGACACCTGGATGTAACTATTCTAGGGTTTCATGGTTACATGATTAATTAATTAACTGAGGGTTGCTTGGGTGGTTAGGGTTCATCCATAGACACATGTGGCAGGATTTTTAACCTTGTCAAATACTTGATTCCTAGCTAGTTTTCTGACGTGGTATGTGCATAACTTTGAAAGGTAAAGTACTATTAAAATAGGCTAAGTCTTTATCAGGCAGCGGACCTTTGGGTATTGCCTTTTAAATCTAGATCCTTACGCGAGTGCTTTAATTGTTGACCTCTTAGGGTGCACTTGTAAGGATGGAGCGGTATAAACTAAAGATATAGAGTTTAACGCTGAGTCTGGGATAAAATACAATCTTATCATGTAGATTACCTTGAAGTTTGGAGTTTGGTTCTTTTCATAATGCATATTCATCGATATGTTGTTTTATTGTAGAATGACGCCGATTGTTGAGAAAGACTGGATGGACGAAACTGATATATTCAGTAAAGTGTATCGAGACGGGGTTAAATATTTTATACAGTTTGCAACAACATACGGTCGTTCAAACAAAACGTGTGCTTGCCCATGTGCTCGTTGTCGAAATAAGAAAAATTGCAGGATTGCCGTAGTTAGACAGCATTTGCTTGAGAAGGGTATCGACAAGTCTTATCGTATATGGGCTCTTCATGGTGAAAAGTCCACCAGTGATAGTAGTGATTATTCAAGGGAAGATCCATTGCAAGAAGAAAACCACCATGAACAAAACACAGAGGATGCAGGGCCTGGCATGGGGAGCTTCATTGATGTTGCAAATGAAGTGCGTGAAGAGGGGGCAGATGGTGATGTTCATATAGATGATACCAATCAGACGCGAACGACTTACGAAAAACTGTTTGTTCCTGATAGGTATAAGCAATTAGCTAGTGAGGAACCTTTACCCTACAAAATAATCATTTTGGAGACCTTTTATTTGATTCTTTTAGTTTACAATGAAATTGATATTTGCCTCGTTTAATAATTTCCATTTTTATTATGCAGAATGGAAACAGATCAAAATAGTACTGGCTCGTCAGAAATTCCAGCGTCTCCGGTATTGCAGACTATTGAAAGTGTTAGTAGGCCACAAACTTTCATCACTGTTGATGTTGCTGGAAGACCTGTAGGGGAACATGCAGAGAAACTTTCCACTCGTGTAGGAGAACTTGTTCGACGTCATTGTCCAGTAAGTTATACAGATTGGAGGCTCGTCCCAGAAACATTCAAGGATGATGTTTGGAATGCCTTGCTGGTACTTATCTTTTCCTTTTTAATAAAAAGTTTCTGTTTTTGAATAAAAGGAACAAAGCATTTTCTTTATAAAAGTACTTCACGAAAACTATTGTCTTTTAACAACTACACCCCTTTGTGTTAGAGGGAATATGAGTTCAATGCTCCTTCTCAGTATGTCCGCCCCTACCTCGAGAAAAGCTTCCCGGCATATTACAGAAGATACAAATATGACTTACGGAAACTGTATATAAAAGACGCAACTAACCAGGAAGAGGTTGTAGCAAAGTGTCCAAAAGGTTGTAAGCTTGATATTTGGAAAGCTTTTGTCGCAAATGAATTCGAAGAAGTTGCTAAGGTGAAACGTGCGAAGAATGGAGAGAGCATAAAGAAAAACAAGATTCGCCATACTCTTGGGCGACGTTCCTATGTGAACAAATGTTATATCCTTGTATGTGCTTATTATCACATAATTTTGATTTGACATTAAGAACCTATATGTGTGATGTGGTCTCACAGCCAATAAAAATGCTTGCACAGGAAAAGGAGGAAGGGATAGTTCTTGACGGGCGCCCAGATGTTTGGATGAAGGGACATGAAAAGAGTGATGGGACTGTCCATCCTTCCGCAATCGTAAAATACGTGAGTGTTCTAGAATTACATGACCGTTGGACTCTTAGTTTATTCTTTCAGCTAATGTTTCAAACGCATCTACTGCAGGAACAAATTAAGGCTGCTAATGAAAAGAGGAAACGCTCAAATGAAGGAGGATTTGGCAAGCAGCTGGATTTTGATTCAGATGCAGTAGCCGAGGTTTTTGGGCCAGACGGCAGTAAAGCACATTTACGTGCTTATTCCTCCTGCGTGTCTAAGAAGAGTGCTCTACAAGCATGCCTAGCAACCAGTATCATGGAAAGTGAAGTTAGCAAATGTGATGCTCCAATAGCAGCCATGGTTGCCAATCTTTCAAGTCGTGTAGAAGGATTGGTTAAGGTGAGCCTGCATTTTCGTTATTTCCTTCAGAGATAAGCTCTGATGAGCTTAGTTTAAATGTTCTACTTATTGTACGACAGATTGTAGCTGAAATTTTAAGTCGTCCCCCGACTGCCCAAGGAACTACTCCAACCTTTGTTGCAGAGGCGACTGCACAAGAAACTACTCCAACCTTTGATGCAGAGGTGACTGCACAAGAAACTACTCCAACCATTGATGCAGAGGTGCGTGACAATGTTAATTATTGTTATAGAGGTATTGGAAAACAAAATGTCAATCTGTTGAATAGGGAAGGCAAGATAGTTGCAACTGGGTACACAACGGTTGGAAAGGAAGGTGAAATGTGCCATGGGAGAAAGGTCCAACCGGGTGAGAAAAAGGTAAGGATTGAGACTGTTGTAGATGTGTTTGCTCCAGTACCAGATCCTCCTCAAGGAGATTATCACTATACTTTAGCAGGTTTTGTTGAAGGTGGATGGGTGATATGGTTTGAGTCACGGTTGCGGCCTAGATAAGTTGAATGTATTTGGTTTCATACTATTTATTGTAGCTAAGTGTAGTCTCCATGCTTAGGAAATACGGAGCTAATTTGAGTATGTAATTAGATATATTCCGTGTTCAGTTGTAGTTTCATCTTTAGCTAACAGCTATACAGTATACACACTTGTCTTGTTTGAAATACCCAGGACCTAATACTTCCTTAATCAGTTCTTTGAACAAGCTTATGTAGACATTACCGTAATGACATGATACTGGTTATATATTTGAAACTAGTCAAATTTTCTATTTCAATAGAATTTTGATTATTTGATCGTGAAATCAATTAAAGGATTTAGTAATCAGATCATAGCCTGTAGTTAAAAAGGTTTAATAGATATCTCATTTCCGACTCAATCACCCATCTATTTTGAATGAATCATTATCTCGGTGATGGAATGAAAATTCAATTAGTCCCAAGAGCCCCTTCTTGTTTAGTTTAGACTTCCAAGATCCACAGAGAATTAATAACTAATAACTGGACTCCACTATTTACTCTAGAGATAGGGGGGTAAGGTAGAGCTTTTTCGCATTTTCACTTCGACCTTATTTCGTCCTGTTTTGCTTATAAATTTTTGTATTTTTATTGATAAATTTTCTAACACTTAATCCCCCCTTTAATAGTATATTATTCAAATAACGTAACCCTTGTTTTTATTAAGAGGGACAAGCTTTACAATAAATAACCCGAGTCTATTTGTAATCGTCAATTGTAAGATTACCTCGTGCATTATAAGTTGAATTTTAACAGTTTGAGTGAGTGTACTCGTGAGTTGTATAATGATTTTGTACATTGTGGGGTGAGTAGATCCTGAAAAGTTGAATTTTGATTTCAATTGTCTGGTTGCGTAGTACACTACAGGGTTGATTTATGTTTATTTCGAAGAACATTTTCATGTTATTTACGCACTAAACCAACACAGACCAAGCATCTTCCGATTAAACCAACACAGACTTTAGTTTCATCTGAATCCCTCTTGTTTTTTTATGGATTAGTTGTTGACTTAAAATGAATTTGTTTTATTTTGTTTTAAAATATAATGAGTTTCTTATCGCATAATTGGGTTTAAACAGAGGATGAAAATCACACGAAATATCATATTCCAACTTTTAAGGTTTTAAAAAATTTCTTGAATACAATGAAAGCTTTATAACAACGAAATTGGATTTAAGGTTTGTACCCGTTAATGCAGGTTTATGATGATGCTTTAGTAGAGAGAAAAACAAATTGGTTTGATGTAATCGAATTGGAGAATATTTTCACTACTCATAGGAGTACTTATAGAAGATTCATGTCTATTAGAGATGCCTCTCATCTCCAACAGACATTTCCAAGGCCATCAATGGTGGCTTATGGGAAGAGATGTGTCTGTTCAGATTTGAACGAAATTTTGTCAACTTTTCATAATACCAGAAAAAAATTCCTCAAGACGCTGTCTCGCACTCTGCTCGGGAGTGTTTCCCCCCTACACACCATACCCTCGGAATCACCCCCCACCCCCTCATAGTGGAAAATAATCTTGAAAATATCCAACATTTCCCCCATATTTTCAAGGTAAACAAAATAAAGTAAAATAAATAAAAAAAAAAACTTTAAAATCAGAGTGATTGCATGACTCAAGTGATTGCCTACGTACTCGAGTGAGATCAAGCCAACGCAGTTCAAGATAAATTGATGTTAAGCATCATTGTAGAAATTAATACATAAATGATAGGTATCTTTTAGATTTGAACCTTCGCTTAGTGTAATAATTTCAAAGCCTTATCGAGGTTCTATGATGAAACTAGTCTTGAACCATGTACCTTTTGCGATAAAACCAAAATCTCCACACATATTGATTTCGAAAAATCATGTGTTCTGTAGTTTAGCACATTAATGACCATGTGCTTATATCCTGGATTCATGAGTCTTCTTTAGAGAACGGTCTTCTTCTCTCAGGAAACGACCTGATTTCCATAATCATATAGGTAAGTCTCTATGTTTCTATGATACACCGATAAATAACTATAGATTCATTAAGGATATACATTCATCCTTATTCTTGTAGAATCTCAGCTCTAATTAAAAACGGAAAGTTTTATATTAGTGCTCCATAATCTCTAGCAATAACTTGTTGAGGTGTATACGGTGCGATAAATTAATGAATTAAACCATGTTCTTGACAAAAAAAATTAAATTCATCAGGAAAATATGCACCACCACGATCAAAACGTAAAAATCTTAATTTTTTGTCCTAATTGTGTCTCTACTTATGCTTTGTATAATTTAAACATATCAAAGACATCATCCTTAGATTTCATCATGTAAGTATAAGCATATCTAGTACAATAATCAATAAAAGTGACATAATATTTGTTTTTACCACGAGTCATATGTTTATAGATCACCAGCATCACTATGTATTAGTTCAAGCAAGGAAGAATTTCTAACGACAGACTTAAAAGATATTCTATGTTTTTTTGTTTGCACATAAATTTCACATTTAGAAACATTATCAAAATTGCAATCAGAAATCAATCCTAATTTTTCATGTTTCTAAGAGAACCATAATTCACATGTCCTAATCTACCATGCCATATATCGATAGAGTCAAAAATATAAGAAGAACCATTATTTATTAAATTAAGTTTAACCATCCCATTACAAGTGTATCCATGTCCAACAAACATTCCGTTTTTGGACAATATCCACTTATCAGACTCAAAAGTTACCTTGAATCCAGCCTTGTTAACAAGGTCCCTGAAACAAGGTTTTTTACAATGTTAGAGACATGTAAAATATTAGTAAGAGTAACAGTCTTTTCTGAAGTAAACGAGAGATCAACTGTGCCTTTGCCAATTATTTTGTTGCATAGGTTGTTTGCAAAAGTAACTTCGTTTCCTTCTCCAGTAACCGGTTCGTATGCCTCGTAAAGATTTATGTCTTACAGATATGAATGGTTCAACCAATATCGTACCACTATCCACTACTATTATCTGCAATAATGTTGGCGGCTTGCACTACTATGACAAGTTTTTCATCGACCATATTCAACTTATTTTTCAGTTGTTTCTTTTGTTGAAGACAGTCACGGGCATAATGGCCGGTTTTCTTACAGAAATAGCAATCACCTTTCTTCTTACCTTTCTTGTCGGGATTTTTCTTCTTAAAATGTGTGATATTCTTAGGTTTCAAATATTTTTTTATACTATTAACCTTAGAATATTTTTTAATTTGTTGACTATCCTTAATTTCTCACGAAGATGATGTTGTAAACTTTCTAAGTCATAGTCAGTTTCAACATGCTTAAGTTTCTTCTTGTAACCATTCCAAGAGGGCTGAAGACGAGAAAATTATAACACCCTTAATGAATGAAGATACAAAATCAACTCCATCATCTTTAAGATGATTAATAATTAGTAAAAGTTCGCTGACCTAGGAAATGATTGATTTACCGTCAACTATCTTAAAATCCATGAAGTTGCAAATCAGAAATTTCTTGTTACTGGCTTCAGAAATTTTGTATTCGTTATCAAGCGTAGTCCATAATTCTTTTGCAGTCGCAAGACTTCTATGGGCATTGTAAAGACTAGTCTCCAGGGAATTCAAAATATGACCACGCCACATGAAATCATCTTCCTGACGCTTCTTTCTTTTGGCCTTCAATTCATCAGTGTCATTGGCGGTTGGAGCAGGAATTTCCTCTAACCCGTCTTCAAGAATGTACCACAACTTGATGGTGATCAGAAAAATTTCACAGCTTTTTTCCAAATAGTATAATTTTTTCATCATCAAAACGTTCCAAACGATTCAGAGTCTGGTTCATGACTTGCAGGGATTGAGCAGTAACATTTGAAGATTCACCCTCTATTGTCAGAAATTAATTTGTTTAAAACTTTTGGAAAATTGGGTTTAAACAGAGGATAAAAATCATACAGAAATGTTGTAATTCTGGATTTCAAGGCTCTCAAAGATCTCTCCTAGACAATTATTTCTACCCTCTCAATCAAATTGGAGATTACAACGGATATGCAAAATAATACCTTCTAGATACAATGAAAATCCTATAACAACGAAATTGGATTCAAGGTTTGTACTCCTTGATCCAACCAAGAACACAGAATACAAGTTTTTGATGATGCTTTAGTAGAGAGAAATACATATTGATTTGATTTAATTGAATGGGACAATATCTTCACTATATAGGAGATTCATGTCTCTTCATCTCCAATAGACACTTCCAAGAGTCATCAATGGTGGCTTATTGGAAGAGACATGTTTGTTCTTTTTTTCTCAAAATTTTATTAGGTTTCCATAATACCAAAAAGAAATCCTTGAGACGATATCTCGCACTCTGCTAGGAGGACCACAACCCTGGGAGGGAGATACCTCCCCGGAATTCCCCCTGTCGTAACGGCAAACAATCTTGAAAACATCCAACATTTCTAAACAGTTATTTGCAGCATTTAGTTGCTTTTACTGATGGTGGATCTTCTAAACAGTTATTTGCAGCATTTAGTTGCTTTTACTGATGGTGGATCTT
>JAJJMC010020972.1:5324032-5334680 GCA_023531435.1 Papaver californicum | reverse complement strand
AAACAGTTATTTGCAGCATTTAGTTGCTTTTACTGATGGTGGATCTTGCAGTAGTAGTGCTAGGGAACTTTACTTTCTGCCCTGCCAAACTGTTGTATTTAATTTTCTCTACATCCTCTTACCATGTTGATTCTTCAAAAAAGTAAGCTAAGTGAAGTGGCCCATCATCATTTACAGAGATCACTGTGTGATTTTTTGTGTTTGTGCATTATTACCTTGAGATTTCATATTCAATCATCATCGTATTGTTTCTCCAATCATCAATCCATCTGTTCCCCATCATGCTTCAAACTTTTTATAAATTCATCAAATCTGGAGCTAATTTTTCTCTCCACTCTTTGACCAAAAATAAATTTGAAATATTTTATCAATGTATTACTCTTTTCGGGAGATATTTAAATTTTGATCCTTCCGTTTTTTCTTCCATCAGCAGGATTTCTTCTTGACCGAAAATAAGGAAATGTCGAGATTCTTTTTTGAAAATCAAAATGCATTAAGGCATCCAAAAAAATTACAGGAGGCTATCAAAGTTGTTGGTCGCTTTTATTTCAGTAAGGAAAACTAAAATATTAGTATCTCCCAATAGATTTTCATCATCAGATAACGAAATTGAGATTAAATATAGGAATTTAAGAACTAAAAATCCAAAAGAAATGCAGATGATAAAAAACAAGGCATAGTACACCAGTGTTTGTTTGGCTATAGAAGTAATAACTGGGTAGCAAACGTTCAAGCAAATGATGAGATATTTGGAGTCCCTTAACAAATATTTCGAGAGTAAATATGGCTATTTTGGTAAGCTCAATCTTAAAAAAATCCTAAACATATACAGAAAACTCATATCAACCAATACCCTCATCAAAGAAACTACCATTTCGATATAAAGTTGCCAAAGGCTGACAACTTACAACTGCTAATATCTTCAATCACAAAGAAAATGCAAACTACCAACATGGGTGCAAAGCCCCAAAGGAAAATACTAGTTCCTATCCAAAGCAACCTAAGAAGATCTGTAATAAGTGATTTGTTACTGATCATATTAATGATACATGTAAAGGAACAACTGATGATCTTGAAATTGAAGCCATGACTAAAGAAGAATTTGATGCTTACCAAGCGTGACTTGAACAACAAGCACATCATATCCTTGATGAGCATACTGAGTCTATGGAAGAGGAGGAAATTAGCATTGAAGATCCCAGAAAGAAAATGAGATCCAGAAAAGACAATGGATATTTTGATGTGTTGAGATTAGTCCCACATTGGATGGGAAACTAAAGATCCTATAATTTATAACTCTTGGAAAATCCTAATCTTATAAGCCGGTTTTCGAGGTTAGTTAGACCCATAGACTTCAACATGATAATGCTGTAACAAACAACAATAACAAAGTTAGCTTTGATTCACCCCACAACACGGCTGAAATCTCTAATCAAGGCTTTATTTATAGTAGGTGCATACATACTATTTATCTCATAGAGCATCATTTCCACTTAAGTCATAAGTCTCAAGCAGACTGCAACCTTATTTTGGATGTCAAACCTAACTCATTGCTCAGATATTGTTATATCAATATTAATAAAATGAAAGTTCGTAAGTTGGAATGTTAAGGCTTTAACACACCAACTACTAGAAACCATCTTAAAGAACTAATAAGAACCAAAATCTTGACATAATTTTTTTTAATGTAAAACCAAATTTCGTGATACTAAGTTGAAACCTTTGCTGGTCAATGTTTTCCCAAACACAAAAACATTAGAACCATAGGCCTATCTGGAGGTTTAGTTTTATTTTGGAAGAATGGATTTTCTTACGAGATAGTAAGCTGTAAAAATAACATAATACGTGTTCTTATACAAGCAGATCCCGACCGAAAAATTTCCATTCTAACGGATTAGATTTTCGACCCGTCCAATAAGATTAATCTCTCGTTACGTCACTCGAAAATAAAAATAAAAACAATAAAAATATACACTCAATTTATAAATCAAGAAACGGTAGATACAAGGCCAACGACGGATCATTTTGAATACTGTGAACCATAGAATTAAACAATTTGCGCCACTTAAAGTCTAAAACCACAGGTCCATTTCAGATTTGAAATAAAAATATGGCTTCAAGGACGAAAACAAGGAATGAGAATCTCGTAATACCGGTAAAGCCAAACGAACGGCAATTATAGTATATAGAATAGAAATTGTAGAAAATACACTACAGACTAAGTGAGTGGCACATTCAAGAATTAATCTAAATACATTTCTCTTTTGTTACAGTTGAAAAACTTAGGATTGGATAAGATCAGAATATAAAACAAAAACAACATGTAAAAGAACAAGTTTTCATTTCTTCCTTTTTTATAGAATCAACAGAACTAATTTGAGAGATATTAGTAATTTAGTTGGAAACACGTATTAGTGTTATCTGCTTGTAGCTTTCGCAATTGAAAACTTAGCTTAATATGCAAAGATTTCAAGTATAAAGTGTAAAATCTATATGCATGTTCTAATCATAAAATATGAACATACAGTAATTAAAGCGGAAGCAAAAGAAGATTGATTTTTTAAATACCCCTAGCCATTGCTATTTGATAGCTTAATTCTTCATGTTTGCCCTAGTTTCTGAATTGATGTGAACTTTGGTTCCAAACCCTCCTTCTCAATTTTAGATGGTGTATTCCTGATGAAAATGGTTTTGGTGACCCTCTGTCCAATTTTTCTATCTTTCTGTATTCGAACCCTAGCCATCATAGAGTAGTTACCCGATAGATATATAGTGGGTGGTTTTTCTAAAGGTGGAAGAGAGTAGTGGGGCTAATGGATCACATATCTTTTTTCCATTTATTTTAGCCTCTATGGAAAAAGGCCTGACATTCTCCCACTTGATCCATTTCACGAAAGACTCAATATACGGATCATGGCGATTAATCCTCTTTAAAAGCAAGAATTAAGCTTCCATGTATCACGACATACTTAGTCTTTCACCACTCATACTTAACTTAATGAGTAAACCATATGTTTACTCTAGGTCAAACTATAATGATATTTCTCAGCAAAATAACTAAAGTAAGTACGTACATAATTCCAAATGAGAAATAATCGAACTAAATGAAAGCTTCAGAAAACATAAAGAACATAAAGAATGTATTACATAATAGGACCAAGTCCCATCCTTACTACATGATCCTTGAATCCTTTAATATGCATGCCTTTAGTCAAGGGATCAGCTATCATCAATTCAGTGCTAATGTGTTCAATGATCACTTTCTTTTCCTGCACACGTTCTTTTACGGCTAGATACTTTATGTCGATGTGTTTACTTCGACTTCCACTCTTATTATTCTTAGCCATAAAGACAGTAGCTGAATTGTCAATACATTCTTATTGGTCGGCTAATAGAGTCAACAACTCTTAGCACAGAAATGAAGCCTTTCAGCCATACACCATGTGAGGTAGCCTCAAAACAAGAAACGAACTCAGCCTCCACTGTAAAAGTGGTCGTCAAGGTCTGCTTGACACTCCTCCAGGATATTGACCCATCATCTAGCATGAACACGTATCCTGATGTGGATTTACGCGAATCATTACAGCCTCCAAAATCAGAATCGGAGTAGCCTACCACTTCAAGACTATTTGTCCGTCTATACATAAGCATGTAATCCTTAGTAACTTTAAGGTACCTCAACACTTTCTTCGCAGCCTTCCAGTGATCGATTCCTGGGTTACTCCGATATCTTCCTAATACTCCAACAACATATGAAATGTCGGGTCTGGTACAGACCTGAGCATACATAATGCTACCAACATCTGAAGCATATGGAACATTTTTCATTTGTTCCCTTTCAATGTCATTCCTGGGGGCATCGGTCCAAACTGAACAGATCACCTTTTACAATGGGTGTTATACTTGGTGAACAATCTTTCATACCAAATCTTTCTAAGACTTTGTTGATATAGGATTCTTGACACAAACCTAAAATGCCTCGAGATCTATCTCTATGGATCTTTATGCCAATGACATAAGAAGCCTCACCCATATCTTTCATATCAAAGTTACTTGAAAGAAACTGTTTCACCTCATATAGTAATCTTTTATCATTGGTGGCGAGCAAAATATCATCCACATACAACACAAGTAAACACATGTTGCTCCCACTGACCTTAAGGTATATACATTGATCCATATCATTTTCTTCGAATCCAAATGAAGTAATGACTTTATGGAATTTCATATACCATTGTCGAGAAGCTTGTTTCAACCCGTATATGGATTTATTAAGCTTACAAACCAAATGCTCTCGATCTTTAGAGACGAATCCTTCAGGTTGTTTCATGTAAACCTCTTCCTCTAAATCACCATTGAGAAAAGCCGTTTTCACATCCATTTGATGTAGCTCTAAATCAAAATGAGCTACTAATGCCATCACCACTCGGAAAAAATCTTTCTTTGATATAGGAGAAAAAGTCTCTGTGTAATCGATTCCTTCCTTTTGAGTGAACCCTTTGGCAACGAGTCTAGCCATATGTCTCTCGATGTTGCCATGCGAGTCTTTCTTTGTTTTAAAGACCACTTGCATCCAATGGCTTCTACACCATCGGGCAACTCGGCGAGATCCCAAACTCCGTTGGATGTCATAGAGTCCATCTCATCATTCATGTCATTCATCCATAAAACTGAATCTCTAGAATTTATGGCTTGTGAAAATGACATAGGATCATTATCGGCTCCAATGTTACAATCTGAATCTTGCAGATACACTAAATAGTCACTAGAAATAGTTGATTTTCTTGCTCTATTAGATCTCCTCAATGGAACTTGTTCATTCTCACGATGAACAATTTGTTCCTCATTACCATCATGATCTATTAGATTGTTGTCAACTTGTGGAACCTCAATGGTTGGTTGTCTAACACGCAATTTATCTTGAGGTGCGTGAATAACAATCAACTTGTCACTTGAAACAGTAGGTGGAAGTTGATCAATATCCTTTTCAGGAACAATATCCTGAATTTGATCACTCCCACTAATCAAGTCATTCTCAAGAAATTTAGCATTTCTTGATTCCACAATTCTAGTGCTATGAGACGGACAATAGAATCTATAGCCCTTAGACCTTTCAGCATATCCAATGAAATTCCCACTAATAGTCCTTGGGTTTAGCTTCTTCTCCTGTGGGTTGTACATTCTCACTTCAGACGGGCATCCCCAAATGCGTACATGTTGCAAACTCGGTTTCCATCTTTTGACTAACTCAAAAGGCATCTTTGAGACGGCATTGGAAGGAACCCGGTTTAATATGTACGCTGCCGTCTTAAGAGCTTCTACCCATAAAAATGACGGAAGTTTAACATTACTTCTCATACTTCTCACCATGTCCATTAAAGTTCGATTTCTTCTTTCTGCTACACCATTCTGGTCCGAAGAACCAGGCATAGTGTATTGGGAAACAATCCCATGCTCTTGAAGAAATCTTGTAAATGGACCCGGTGCTTGTCCGTTCTCGGTGTATCTACCATAGTACTCTCCACCTCTATCTGATCTCACAATCTTAATGTGCTTACCACATTGTTTCTCTACTTCAACCTTAAACAATTTAAAGGCATCCAGAGCTTCGTCTTTGGAACGAAGTAAGTAAAGTTACATATATCGTGAATAATCATCTATGAAAGTGATAAAGTATTTCGGATCATTAACGTTCATGTATGGAAAAAAAATGTACGTGTGTATGATCTCTAATAGGTTTGAACTTCTCTTGGCACCAATTTTGTGTTTGTTAGTTTGCTTTCCCTTAATACAACCAACACAAGTATCAAAATTAGTAAAGTCTAAAGTACCAAGTACCCCATCCTTTACCAATCTCTTAACTCTCTCAATGGAGATATGTCCCAATCTCCGGTGCCACAAAATTGAGGAGTCCTCATTCATAATACATCTTTTTAACCCAGTATTAATATGCATAGAATTATGAGTGATATCATTTTGCAAATAAAGACGATATAAACCATCAGACAAAATACCATAACCAATAACTTCATATATTTCTGAGAATACTAAAGCCAGAATTCGAAAAGTTAAAGGAAATTCCTAAAGGTACAAGTCTTGAAACTGAAATCAAGTTTCTAGTGAAACTTGGTACATAAAATGTCTTTTCTAAATGCAAAGTAAAACCACTACTTAAAATTAAACTGCATGTCCCAACAGCTTCCACATGTGAACTCATCTGACTACCTGAATAGATGTAGTGTTCACTCCCCATTGGTTTCCTTAGGTTTGTCATACCCTCCAAGGTATTCGAAACATGGATTGTAGTACCAGAATCAATCCACCATGTATTATGATTAATATTAACCATATTAGATTCATAAACAAACGTTAAAAAATTATCACCCTTTAATTCAGGAATGTCATAATTGACATCAGAAATATTTCCAGTTAAAATTGCTGCAAAGAAAAATATATACATGCTTATAAATAAAAATTTGAGACTTAAACTTAATCATGATTTACCAATGCAATTCATGTATAAAAAATATGAATCTAGTGACATAAAACTTGCCTGTGGGCTAAAGTCCTACTCAATTAGATTCATAACTACATGATGAAACTATTAAACCATATTCATTTCTTAATTCCTGTGGGTAGATTAAGGAACATAATTTAATATTTCACCCCAATTAATCATTCAAATATAATAAAATTTCCTGTGGGCATATTTCATCATATTACGTATGATTAATTACAAATTTATGTCTAGTTTCCACATGTGATTTCTTAAGAAAAATTTAAATAAGTAGAGATGTTGTGGCTACTCTCTAATTACTAAAATTATTAAATCACTTAACATATTTCTTTATATGCTACCAATATTACATAGTAAGCCGAAGCTAAATATTACGTAGTAAGCCAAAGCTAAATATTCAAGCATTTTACTGTAAATCACTACATAATGAATATTAAATCACTCAAATTATACCGTATAGATTTAGTACATTCAACCAGTGGCTTGTAATACGGCCCATCCACAGAAGAAGGCCGATCGACACTTCAACCACTTAATTATCCTTGAGTCCATTTTACAATAAAGTGAAGCTTCTTAAGACATTTTCTAAAGGTCTATATTTGAATTGGCGTTGCACGCAAATAACATGGCCACTCACAAAACAGAATTGCTGATCACACTTTAGTACTACTTATTTTACCCCAAAATAATTACAGCATTCAATATATATGCACAAGTAGAACCAAAAATAATAAAGTCAATCAACTTTCATAAACTCATACAGGAATACCTAGAAATTAAGTTAATAGTTCTACCAGTACTAATTAACAAACCCATCTTTGTTAAGTTTTTAATTACTAAGCATTCTAAGATAATCAGATGATGATGGTAAATGCACACTACCGCCAGCAGCCACACACTAGCCAAGACCACCCAAAGGTCTGGACCAATCGAACATCATCATATAGAAACCCTAGCACCTTAAGGGATTCGAATATTTAATCATCTGTTTGATAGTGCCTAGTTACGCCTCCAGTTGCATTGGGTAAATGAAACAAAAACACAATACAAAGAACAGAACTCTCTGTATATTATTAACACAAACAAATAATGATTCCTTATGTAACGAGATTTTGTTTTTTCAAAATTTTGATGTGTCAACTCATGTGTCCCATCACCAATTCCTTACCCTAGTCTTTAAGATCAAAACAGACACAGTAGAGTTGGGTAGCTAATGTTCTACGTCTCTTTATGGAAGTTTACATAGATTATACCATAAATGTTTGATAATCTATAACGAAAAGGAGAACTGATTTCGTTGTATTGAGGCTATCACACTACATTAGCTGGTTAAGAAACAAACTAATTTCATAGCAAGCAAGGCAGAGGTTAAACCTGGCTCTGATACCATAATGTAAAATCTATATGCATGTTCTAATCACAAAATACGGACATACAGTAATTAAAGCGGAAGCAAAAGAAGATTGATTTTTTAAATACCTCCAGCCATTGCTATTTGATAGCTTAATCCTTCAAGCTTGCCCTAGTTTCTGAATTGATGTGAACTTTGGTTCCAAACCCTCCTTCTCAATTTTAGATGGTGAATTCCTGATGAGAATGGTTTTGGTGACCCTCTGTCCAATTTTTCTATCTTTCTGAATTCTAACCCTAGCCATCATAGAGTAGTTACCCGATAGATATATAATGGGTGGTTTTTCTAAAGATGGAAGAGAGTAATGGGGCTAATGGATCACATATCATTTTTCCCTTTATTTTAGCCCATATAGAAAAAGGCCTAACATAAAGTTCACCAAAGCACGATTGAGCACACAGAGCAACCAAATAGCCATTAAATGATATAAATGTAATAGTACATAAGATGGAAATCTAAAGATATCAACGTATTAGAGAAGGCCTGCTTATCCAGTTATATTTTACAAAGAAAAGTTCCACATGAAATCTCATACACACCCAACCATCAGACTTTGCACAACACAGTAATGTGTATATATAGACAGAAAATGCGACAAAGCGTAAGTCAATACCAACATAAAAATACCTCAGAACAGCCCCATGATATATACTTTATAGACGACAAATTACTAACTTTTCTAAGCACTAAAAGCATGCCGTAAACTCTGCCCAACTTACTGCTGCAAGCTTCTGAAGAGAAAATAAAACGAAGGGGTGAGCGAATGTCCGATAAAGGTTGCAACAGCAATTATGTAAAGTTTACATGAAAAATAAATATGTAAGCAATGAGTAGCAACAATGATTAAGTAGAGAAGGGAAATCTTACAAAAATACAATTTAAAAAAAAGAATAACATTCGTAATTAAAATAACTCTACTATTTATATAGTCGTAGTCATCGTCAGGATAGTCGGATACCAGCCATCGTTCCGAACAATCTTCTTGGTAGCCACTGAGGTGGTGAGAAGCCAATTAAAACCCGCCGTTTTTAAAGTAAAACTCTGTAGTTGTTAGTGGCAGCAATCGCAAATGAATTCTCAAGTAAAAGATCATTTCTAAACCATAACAAATTCACCAAGTCATCGACAAGGATACCGAAACTTACCAAAAGCCTGCTCCATAAGTAGAAATACCAAACTGGGAGTACAGTCTATATACCAAGAATAAATGCATTCGTTTTTAAAAGAGTGAGTTAAAATATTAGCCAAAGCAAAGGTGATGTTGTTGCAGAAAACGTAAAATACAGAATATAAAATACAGAATATAAATAAACATCTTATTTTATAAAAAAAAGTATGACAATATTTAAAATATTCAAATAGATTTTCACACACAGTAAAAACAAAATTCCATTCATTAGTTGGATGTAATGCTGAGAGGAAATATAGCTAATAAGGCAAAAGTGAAATCCTCAATAACAGGACACGAAACACAGTTAACATATTAAGGAAGAATGATGGTGTAATTGAATTTAGAATTTCTCAAAAACTAAAATATTTTATCTCGTTTAACCTATAAGTGATAATTTGACAATCAGTAAAAACACAGCTAGCAAGATTAATACCCTGGGTAGTAAGAAGAGTAAGACATAAAAATCAGGGACCATTAGAAACAGATTTTGAACAAAATTTATTAAATTCATGGTTGTTAAAACATCTGAAATAATCATTTAGCAATTTCCATGAATGGTTAACATTTAGAAGGTATTGCACATTATCATGAGATTGAAGTAAAGGAAACATCAGTCAGCACAGAAGAGAGAAATCTTCAAATTAAAATAGGGCATAAAAGATTGGTACCGAAATTAAATTCAAGAGAAGAAACCCCTACCCTTGTGTAAGATAAATTTATCCGAGTATGGAAGACGGGTTGAGCTTAAATTGCACTTGAAAACTAAAATCCTTGTTTTGCTTAGGTTTGCGTTGAAAATCAGGGGTAGAAGTTATGAGGGAAAGGGGAAAATTTTGGAGGAACTAAGAGCAATCACAATGGGTCGATTTTACTCTTTGGTCCGGCCCAAGAACAACGGTGATATAGTCGGGCGGTGTTCTAATAATGTGTTTGGTGTTGGGCGGGCGATGCGCTTAGAAACACGGGCGAAATCCTAGGATAACGCTTGCTCGAGACGTTATTCCAGCGTAACGCTCGAGAGACGAGCGGTATCCCAGAACCACGTCGGATGGGGTCAAATGCTAGAAGCCCGCCTGAATTAGTTGCGCTTGTGCGACTCGAACGTGTGAGTTGAATGGGACAGGCAGTGTGCTAGCGCCCCGCCTGGGATTCCCAGCGAGTTGCTAGGAGCCCGCCCTATTCTCATTAGCTTCTTACTCAGCCGAACCCTATTCTTTTGGTTATTTTTTCTCCTGAGAAGCTCCGACTTCAAAAATCCGCCGCCAATGTTCCATCAGCACCCCTCCTTGGTTTCGTGAAAAACCCATCGTCAATTTCTCAGGTATTAACACTAAACTTTAATTTTGTAAGTGATATCTTAATTTATAATTTGAAGAATACATTTAATTTTAATTGAATTGAAGTTATAATTGATAATGAGATTTTAGGGTTTAATTGAATAAACGAAATTGTTGAATTTAAGTAAAAATTAGGATTAAAATTTTGTTGGTATTTTAATTGAGTTGAAGTTATAATTGATAATGAGAATTTTAGGGTTTAATTGAATAGA
>JAJJMC010020972.1:5313647-5324022 GCA_023531435.1 Papaver californicum | reverse complement strand
TTAGGGTTTAATTGAATAGAAGAAATTGTTGAATTTAAGTAAAAATTGAAAAAGTATTTAGTTAATTTAGTTGGGTTGTGGATAATTATTTGATTAATTGAATAATATTAAATTAATTAAATTAATTAAATAATATTAATTCAAGATTTACGCAGATTCTGAAGATGAACGTAAATGATATGTATCGATTGTTCAGAGCACGACGACCTGGGGGTTTGGATCGACTTATCAGGATTGAACCTGAAGATGGTGGGGTTGTTGATCCACCTAGGAATTCAACTTAGAGATAGTACTAGTACTCCAGAGAAAGGGTTGGTCACAAAATTGATTCATATACCATTTATTCCTTCTGCAAATATCTGAGAAATTCTTTACATTGTCTTCTGCAAATCTAGCAAGAGAGTGTAAAAAATTTCTCAGAGATTTCCAGAAGGTATAAATGGTATGTGTTTCAATTTTGTAATCAACCCTTTCTCTGGAGTACTAATACTATCTAAATGTTGCAATTTCTGTTATGATATGAATACTATATGCAGTTGCAAAGTTATTTACTTTATTACCTAGTTATAATAGTATGACAATATCTTAGTTCATACATATTCCAACAGTTGCTTACATATTTATTGAAACTTAACCTTCTTACATGCTTGATATAAGTAGTATTTGTTTCCAATAGATTCAGGTTTTTTAGAAGTGAGCCACTTCATCTTACCATCACAACATGGATTTGTGCATGGTAAGAGGTTGGTTTTGCAGTTATAAGCCATGTGATCAGCTTCCCCACATGACTAGCAGTAAAATTGCTTCTCTTTTAACCATTTTTCATCATCTGGTAAAGTTGGTGGAATACCTTGGTGTGAAGCTACATAAGCATCTAACCAGATGAAAACTCCACAATAGTTGCACTTCACATAAGGTTGAAATCCAGCATTTTCTTTTTTTGCTTTTCTAAGAAACATGTATCCCTTTCAGTTGGTTAGTGTGTATTTTCTACCTTCCCACAGACAATCTTTGGCAACATGACCAGCAGAAATACAAAGAAAACACTTCGTAATTGGTGATGAGCTTGAACCCTCCATTATGTATGTTTTGACTGAATTTTATTCAAGAATTGTGTTGTTCAAGCAGAAGATGAGACTTTACAGGTGATGGTGGTGGAATAAGATATGACAACGGCCATTTTATAACTGGAGTGGCAACAGTCATTTTTTTTTAAATGGAAAAATCAGACCGTTAGATACTGTTAAAGGCATGTGAGTTTTTAAAAAACAAAAAAAATAAAAATTTAAAATAAAATTAATTAGTTCATAAAAGTTGAAACTTAAAATGACAATGCTAATAAGACTGAAATTTAACATAGGTTTAAGGTATTCCAAGAATCCTTTAAGGTTGGTTTAATATTTTCTTCAAAATTTCTGCTTTCCTAAATTCGAAGTACTGTCTTTGTCCCGGATCCATCCCGGAGACATCCATCATCATTATACAGAATTCCTCGTCCGCTTCTTTCCTAGCTTGTTTTGCCGTAAACTTTACCGATTTCTCATCTAGTTTTGCTGCAAACTCGGATTCTCTATGTGTCATCTTCATTGTTGTTTGTTCTGTATATTTGGTGTTGAAGTTTTGTTGCTCTCTATAAATACTTTCCATTATTTCCTGTTGGCCACTACAATGTGCTTTCCCTTTCTTCTGTCGTTTCGACTTTTTTTCTCTCCAATTGACGGGTATATGTGTTAGGGATATCTCTTATGTCTTCATAGCCACTGGAATTGTCGACCAAAATTTCTTGTGTTTCCCGGTTGTCCTCACCGCTTTCGTAATCTGACTCAGCTTGTGATGAATCGAAAACAGCTGTCAATCGTCTGGAATATTTTATATTATCTAACATAATTGTGTAGCACTCTTCATGCTTAAAACTTTTCCTACCATTAGCTTCCTTGAAAATCCTCCTTACTTGTGCAATCTATTTTTTGAATTCAATTTAGTGGAGGACATACAATTCAAAACAGTAATATAATCGTCAAAATTAATTGAGTAGTTACCTTATTTTCGTGACCCCATCCAGTATGGTGTTCACATTCCACTTCCGCCTCCTTTGCAGAGAAAAGTGCCACATCTTTACTTATTCCCTGAAATCGTTTCTGAAGGGAGGTCCAAGTGCGTTGTGGCATCGAAGGTATGGCTTCTTTCATCTAATATAATATTCCAGACCATAATATTTCTTCTGATTGATCGGTACCAATACTACAATCTTGAGATATTGAAAAATAAATTTTACACATCGTTGCATCTTCCTTTGTAGTAAAATTTGGACCTCGTGGTCTTGGTGGTGGCATAATTCTAATCGGTTCGGAAAGTAAAATGAAATAAAAAAGAACTTAATTATTTTCAAATACTAAAGTAGATAGCAATGAGTGAGTTTGGTAAAATGAAATTGGATTCATATCCCATATATAGTGCCATAATATAGCCGTTGTCGTTGCAACGTTAAACTCAACGATAACATCTCAACCGTAAACTAAACTCAACGGTAAAAATATAGCAGACGGTAATCTAGAGTAACGCCCTAAGTGGGGCGGGCTACTAGCGACACACCAGGCGTTCAAGCGAAATCCTGGAAACCCGCCTGGTATTGGGCGTTGCTTTAGTGCACCGTTTGGATGTGGCGGTGTCTTAGGGGTGCTTATCAGTGGGCGTAATCCTAAGGCTTTGTTTCATCAGGCGTAGTTCTAGTATGCCGCTTGATCAGGCGCATTCCTAAGATACCGCCCGTGTTTCTGAGCGTTGTCCTAGGATTTCGCTTCACTCTATGCGGTACACTGCGACTCCGCTTGACGCCAGGCGTTACACTACGACTTTGCCCGAGTAAACCCTGTTTAGTCCGAATTTTTTCTTAAATCTAGTCTTGAACAGTGGAATTGGACGAGTATAACTCAAATACACTCACGTCTCTGCGGTATACATTTACGGACCAAAGAGGGTATTTGATCTTTGGTACATGGTTTACTCGCGCCCTTGTGGATGCTCTAACAGAGATAATTTAGTCTTTATTTAGACTTTAGAATCGGTTTAAAAAGAAAGACAAAAGATCCCTATCTAGGGATGTTCATGGTCTGTTTCGGTTCGGTTTCTGGTCAAACCAAAACCGAAACCAGTATAACCGGTTTCCAAAAACCTTACCAAAACTGAACCTTTAGCCGTCGGTTCGGTTTTTAAACGGTTCTTCCCGGTTTTGGTTTTTTCGTCCGGATTCGGGTAACCGTTTATTTCTGTCAGTTTCAGAAAACTGACAATACAAATCAAAAAAAAAAACAGAAAAAAATCCATCAATGTTACTTAGAGCAGGAGTTGATTAAAGATAGAAGTCATTGTTCTGTTCAGTATGTTCAAGTATCTTAAGCTCTAAATTAAATGCAATTAAGTTAATTAGTAAGTTTCTACTACGTGCGTAGAAGCTACAAGTGTTTGAAACTGATAACTGTCTAAAGATTCCTATATGGTGAGAAGCTGGTGCTTGAATTTCCTAATATCTCTGCCAGTATCTAAACTGATGAATCACCCATCTGTCTGTTTTATGTTTGCAGCAACTGAGAAGAAGTCGTTGCTAGTAAAGTCATGTCCTTTTTATCTCATAAATTGGGCCAACTGGTACTGCAATGAGATAACAGCAAGTCAGCAACTATTAACTTATAATGAAGATACATGAACAAACAAGCAATTTGTATTGGTAGTCATTGGCATAAAAGAAAATTTTGATTTGGATCAGTATTTTAATGCAAGCAAAGAATATCACCAAAAAACAATGTCTAACTAGGTTCTAACTTGTTTTTGAATGGGCTTCGCAACTTGACAAAATTAGAATGTCATGTAAGAAAAAGCACTATGTTTCCTTAAATTATCTGCACTACAGTGTAGATAATCTAAAACACTATGGTAGATAATTTACAACCAATTCATTGGATGGAAAAGGTTTCTCTAGTTTCACATCCAGACGATTGTAACATTCATAGCCAAGATCACATAAATATTTAAGCATCATTCAATTAAATCCTAACAATAATCTTTATTATAATATAAACCATTCACTAGCATTGCCTCCGTGTTTTCTAATCTGTTTAAGATCCTAGTTATGAATTCAAAATTGGGAAACCATTTCCAAGTAGTACTAGACTAAAATTCTAAATTGGGTGTTATCATATACCTTTGTATCGGCTAAGTTCACGAGCTGGAGATAAGCGGACTAGAAAAAATTAAACGTGAATTCAATATTATGGAATAAAAATCAAAATCCATTGCAATCAATTAAAACCATAAAACCCCCAAATCAGAATCAACAAAAATTGAACCAACTAACAACATCATTATAAAGAAAATCTCAATTCAAAGTTCATATATCAACAAAAGAGATTAAAACTAAGTACACATAACCCCATATGTATCAATGAGAATCCAACAACCATAATCCCTAAGAAGTCGGTATTATATATAAGAGCCCTAACGAAAGTTATACTATCTCCATAAACCCCCTTTCAACTACTGCTGAAAAGCCCAAGCATTATCATCCCTAACTTTAGCCTCTTCCTCAGAAGTATAATCATTTTCCATTCGAAGAAAATCTCTTACCTGATCAGGAGTAATATCTTTAATCTTCACAACAACAACTTGACAAGTACACTCCATCAAATTTCTTATAGACAAGTAACTAGCAGCAACAATCAAATCAAAAAGTGCTTGATCAGACTCCAATCCATCAATAAATTCCTTATCAAATTCTATCAATTTTGCCACAACCTTATCAAATTCTTCTTCTTCAATGTCTTCTTTAACCTTTTCCCCACCAGGTCCATAGAGATACTCCATAGCAGGACCATGTTTCTTCAAAAACACAATCACTTTCTCCAAAACTTTACTAGTAACATTTGGTAACGGGATACTAGTCTCAGCACAATCATCTCCAATCAAGTGTTTTATAGTTTCAGATAACCAAACAATCGATTCTTCAACTTCAAGTTCTTTGCCATCAGCATTCTTCAAAATAATCATCTTCTTCTTTTTTTCAAGTTTAGTTGATATTGATGAAGATCCAACTTTATTTTCAGAGTTTTGAGCAGATCCAGAGTCTGCTTCTACTACTTCTTCTTCAGATTTGTCTGGTTTGGGACTCTCAGTGATCTTCAAATTCTCCATTTCCTATGGTGATGATATGGGTGTTGAAGGTGAAACAACAACCATTGGGAATGGGAAAGTTGTAAATAAAATAAAACCCTAGAAATGAAGAACAACTCAGTAGACAAACCCTAGTGATGTGATTGAATGAGTGAAATAGATCGGAGGATGCTGCAAAAAAAATTGGAAGAGAAGAGATGGCAGATGGGAAATGAGAATTAGGGTAAGAGACGGTTTATATATGAAGGTTAATGGAAGGTGTAGATTTAATCTATCAAGATCTATATCAACGGTCAATATTATTCGTTTTTCCATGGCATAACGGTTCGGTTTTTGGTCAAACCAAAACCAAAATCGTGACTATCGGTTCCTAAGTTTTTTTTTTCAAAATCGTTCCATAAACAAACGGTTCGGTTTCCGTGGAAACCCGTTACCATGTAAATCCCTATCACTAGTTGCTTATGTCCGCTATATGTCAACCATGCTCAACATTCTAGATTTTTCCAAAGTTTCTACTAAGTATGCACCCTAGTACTACTAAGGGATAACTATTTAATATAAAACATCCATACTGGGTTGGGCTAGGACTTAAATCCCTACAGAAATTTGCATGGTGTCATACTAGTGTAGATGGTGGATTTTTAACAAAGGATAAAATAGTCAAGTTATCACTACCCGACAGTAGAATCAAAGAAATAATATAACTTTATATATGCTACTGACCCGGTATCAAAAGCACAAAATTCATGTTTTACATTCCGCAAGAGAATTGAAATATCGAATAAGCATATTTCACATTCCGCAAGAGAATTGAAATCGAATGCTTATTACAGGGCAGCTCCTAGATGTATCACTAGTGTGGATAGTAGTTTTTCCCCAGATGATAACACCCAGAACATTCTTTTGTTCCCGAATAGGTGTGAACGCTCCTAGATGTATTGCACACTAGTATATAGCAACTTAATTCCTCCTCATATTCCACGACTGAATATTTAGAATGACTTTACATCAATATTCAAATTCAAACTGATAATATTGATTTATTATAATGCATAACAAGCTGCGTATGGATGCACTAAGTTGAAACATCACATCTTTATGTGATCACTAAGTCACCATCACTCCAAATAAAGAAACTATTCAATCATCATTTATCGAGCTTAAATAATATATTCCCAATGTTGGATGCATTGAAAATCCCAACATTGGTCGAAATACAACAAAACCCTAATTTTGGTCAAACACCAATTTCTGATACATTATCATGATCACCTTGCAAAAACGTGATGATGGGTATGAAATGGGGCAAAGTGTTCTAAACAACATATGTTCCCCTACATATCTACTACGACATATTAAAAATGCATCCCATTCCGAATAACGGTCTAGGAGATATGATTCAAACCCTAGACGAGTTATAATCTTAAAATTGTCAGAATTTCATATGGAAGGTTGTTGTTTGCTCCGCTTGACGACCGAAACAAGCTCAAAACCTAAATCCTTCAACTTATGAATGTATCAAGCGATTTTAGGATTCCGAATTAGGGTTGATCATCGAAAACGAACATCGAATGAGAAATCTACAGCGTTTTTATTGAAGGACGTCACATCTGAAAATTCTGGACGTGAAAAGCTAACATGTTGATTCGAAGAACTTGTAGTCGCGAAGAGGAAGTAGTCGCGAAGAGCAAATAAGAGAATGAAAAAATAATAATAAAGAAAAGGAGGGTTGTGGGACCGGTTGGCCACTCTGGTCGGTCCCCATTCCCTCTTTTCTTAAGTTTTGTTATTTTTACTATTTATTTTAGGGTTTCCTAATCTTTTAAAACTCATTTGTTCTTCTAATAACTGCACATAGCAGGGTCTCGTGCTTAGCAAGGTCCAGAAATCAGCAAGGTCCTGCAACCACCTAATATATATTAAAATACTATTATTTTAATATCCCTAAAATTTTACTATTCTCCTTAATTAGTCTCTGCACTAATATTATTATTAAATATATGTCAAAAATATTGCAAGCGACTATATAATAGACGAAGCATGGAGTGTTGGCTACCAAGTCCTCTTATTAAACCCGTGTTACCACCTTGGTCGGTCCCTGCTACCACCTTGGTCGGTCCTTCTATACCACCTTGGTTGGTCACTCAATTGCTCCTTGGTCCTGCTACCAACAACATTCTGAATTTCTCTACTTTGTTATTCACAGTAAGACGAAATTGAAATTATTCGACAAATACTAACACTAGTATTTACATAAATTTAGCGTTAACATAAGCTTAGCGCTCACAAGAGCCTAGCGCTTACACGAGTCTATTAATCACACGAGTCTAGCGCTCACGTAACATTTAAATTCACATAACTTCAAAAGTCATATAAACACATTGGCATCTCAGCTGACACAATGATAAGCTTCAACTACCAATATCAATACTGACTCTCAAACATGTATTAGGCATCACTGCTAGCCTCAGCGGTATGCTAGTCTCAGCAATATGCCAGTCTGAACAATGTGATAGTCTCAACAACAAGCTAGACTCAACAACATGATAGATTCATCAATAAGCTACGACTAACAGTGTATCTAAGTCCAAATAATACACGTCTGTAAAATAGACTCAAACCATGTTCGAGATATCAACAGTCACATAGGGGGATATTCACTATGGTTTTGGTCTGGAATCCTATAACACGTGCAGTGTAATAATACACCCACGATGAGAAAGTATAAAAGTCGTGTCGGCAGTTGAAGGAGTGAATGGAATAGTGGTTGCATAACTGTAAAGTCCCACTAGCATGATAGAGTTGGTTATCAACGTACGATTTCCACTTCTCTTCTCTCTGCAACTTCCACCACTTACTAGATCAATGTGTTAACTTCCACTTTTATAAATAGGTTTTTCAACCTATCGACAAGGAAAAGAATTTTTCGGGGGATAAGAGTTTCATCTCATAAGCATTTGTATGATCACAAATCTATCATCTTAGATATTCTCATAAAATTCATTTTCGTCTTTGTAGAAGTTCAACACATCTTACGTTCAATTACATTGATCTCAATACTCCTTGCTTCCCTCCTTACATATCAACCCTTCTCCTTCCTTCGTTACTGAAGTGAAATCGGAACGATCATTTCTTGATTTAGGCTAATTTTATACAGATTGATCTCTCGAATCTTAAAAGTTATTCTACAGTACAAATATTTGGTGTTTAAACGACTTGATCTCACAAGTATTAACCTATTCGATCACTTTTCCCCTTTTAACCTTCAATCGTTTTTACCCACAAACAACTAGCAAACCTGAATAAATTTTATCTTTTATGTATGGCTACACCAATTACAATAAGAAGAAGACACAATAGAATTTCATCAAAGTACTTGGTTACAACATTTATCAACCATGGCTACTAATAGGTGACTTGAACATACATCTCTTGGATACTTCTCAACAATCTTCTTCTTTTGGTGATGGTATGGTAAATGCAATACTTGTTTCTTTTGTACTTAAAAATTTAGGATCTATTAGTAAAGATCATACTTGGAAAAACGATAGCCTAGGAACTGGAATAAAAAGATCAAGGATTGACATGACTCCGGGGAATAATGATTTGTACTAATTTTTCCTTCTTCTAAGCTTCTTCATCTAAATCAAGTTGCGAGTGATCATAGTCTCATGTTACTTATATCGGACTACAATCAAGAAAATTATGGGAAAAAATTAAGTTCTTGTATGCTTGGGTCCATTACAAGTCTTATGTTATTCAAATTGCTAATGCATGGGATTCTACAATAAATGGTTCACCAAATTTTAAGTTAGTTAAGAAATCGCAATTTACTAGGAAAGTTGTGTCCAGGTGGAACAAAGTTCATTTTGGTAATATTAATTGTCAAATTGATAATCTTCAAAACTAGTTAACTAACTTACACACTCAACCATTTTCTTTTGAAATCAATTCTCAAGCAATTCAGATATATACTAAAGTCAAGAAATAGAATCATGTACAAAATGATTTTCTAAAACAAAAATCCATAAATAAATTTATCAAGGATATGGATAATAACACCAAGTACTTCCATAATGTTACCAACAAGAAAAGATCAAGAAATGATATTGATAGTTTGAGATGTAAAGAGGTTACTTGGTTTCATTCAAGGTTTGATATCTCCAACCTCCTCACCAACCATTTCCAATAAATAAGTATTTTCTTTTCTCCAAGAATGGAAGATAGTTTATAGAATACTGAAGAAGATAGCAACATTCTTCTTATTCCTCATACTAATGAAGAATGTCATGTTACTCTTAGAAGATGGACAGATGGTCGGCTTCGAGACCTGAAGGTTTCCCAGTAGCATTCTACAAATCTCAATGGAATATAGTGGTTAAATTTTGTGAAATGGTAAAGAAAGTTTTTATATCCAAGCACATTTTTAAGGAAATTAACAAAAACTATATCCCCTTAATTCCTAAGAAACATAAACCAATAGATCCCACTGACTATAGAACCATAGGTTTATGCAACATTAATTATAAGATTATATATAAAATACTAATGAATAGAATAAAACCACTTATGGACAAGATTTTCAACCCATACCAAACTGCTTACTATTCTAGTAGGTTGATCAATGATAACATAATAATTGTGCATGAAGTAATTCATTCCATGAGAAGAAAAGATAGAGATGTGGATAAACGGACTTGAAACTGGACATGTCAAAATCCTTTGACAGACTTGAATGGAATTTTGTTTAAAAATTCTAAGTAGTTTTGGCTTTTTTTAATGATTGGTGTCAATTACTCAGTCAGTACATAACTACTTCTACTGTGTCAGCGTTATTAAATGGTTCTCCCTGTAGGGAGTTCAATCCAACACGAGGTATTAGGTAAGGGGACCCCCTATCCCCTTACCTTTTCATATTGGCAATTGAATTATTTTTATAATTCTTACAACAACACCTTTTAGCGAAACTATTAAAGGGATCTCTATGGATAAAGGTTCCCCATAGATCAATCATATGCTTTTTGAAGATGATTGTTTGATTTTTACTCATGCCAATCACATCAGTGTACTAATCTGCTTCAAGTTTTACAGGATTTCTGTAAACAGTCAGGTCAAATAATGAACTTTGATAAATTTGTTATATACTTCAGTAACTGGTCGTGTCATAATCAACCAAAATAATCGAGTTCTTACTCTTCCAAAATAGATTTAA
>JAJJMC010020972.1:5231423-5302391 GCA_023531435.1 Papaver californicum | reverse complement strand
TATATATATATATATATATATATATATATATATATATATATATATATTATCATAGAAATAAATCAATATAACGAATATAAAATATCAACTATGAGCAAAAAAAATAAATTAAAATAAAATATGATATATTATACCGTTTTATGCATGTTATAGCGTGTTGCTTGACGTATCATATTGTGTTTATTCGTATTTTAAGCTAACATGTTATGTCTTACCGTGCCAGATCACGTATCGTGCTGTACTCTAATTTTAACATGTTTATGGTGTGGCGTAAACATGTGACACGACCAAGTTTATACCTCTAAGCCAGGGCGTTAAAAGGGGTAAAGCTAGTTTGCCATTTTGCACTTTTACGAGATGATCACCCTTTACGAGGAAAGGAATTTTTCCACGTGTTTTGACCGAAGCGTTAAGGTCTCACGTTTCCGGAAGTACAGTCAGAAAACGGCCAAAACAAGGGCGAGGGTTCACACCAGTAAATCATTGTTTAGTTTGAGGGCATTTTTAACTGTTCAGCCAAGGAATTCTTTCTGAACTATAGATAGATCTACTGAGGTATTTTCGTTGTGTTTTGGGCATATTTTTCTCTTCAGAATCTGGATACCTAAGTTATAAGATAAATCTAATCCTGGTTTCAGTTTTGGAAAAGTTTGAATGATTTTAGTGAATACTGATCATTTTCAATATACTAGTAAAGTAATCATTTCTCATGATCGTGTTTATTTCTTCTTATCTATGGTGTTATTTCAGTTGACCAAAAAATTCTATGAAAATAAACATGATGATCTCTTCAGTCTCTTCTTAGTTTTTACCTGTAATTTATTTTGTTATTTAGTTCAGAAAGCTTTTTTTTCTTTTTTTTTTTTGAGTTCTGGGTTTATCTTTACCCAAGAATTCTCCTAAGATCTATAAACAGTTATTGCTTGATAGATATCTATTTCTTAAACTAGGTTATTATTATTCCTAAATTGGTTAAAATATCCTGAAATATGCACTAGGCCATTCAGTGGTGGTGGGATCCTCTTTGTATTCACACCATCAATAGCATAATTCTTTTCTTACCTCTTCAGTCTTTCTTTCGTAAAGTGTTCAGGCACCTGCAAAACCATGTCTGTGTAATTTGTAACTGTTTTTCTTGTTATTGCCTTTTTTGTTTGTGTAATCATTTTTGTATTTATGTAACGCTTAATAGCATTCCGCACTTAGTTCGTTATCAATATGATATCTGCTGATTGACTGTTATATTGACTTGTCTATAATAATAATTATGTCATTATTCTCATCATCTTTGTGTGTTCTAACTTGTTCATTCCAACTCCTTCCAACTCCTCCCTCTCTCAAAATCAATATATAGAAAGTTGGTTTTTTATTTGTCTCTATCAATTTGAAAATAATGTCTACTGAGAGTAGGGAAATAAGAGATAAGAAAAAAATAATTAAAAATGGTGACTATAATCAGTTGGTTTCGTGGAGGCAGAAAAAAGCTCATGCAGACAAGGAAGAAGAAACCATGGGAAAAGAAATCGAAGAACTTCTAACATGGGTATTCCATTATTGTCATGTTTTTTTTCTCTTCTTATGGGTGATGATCGTAATACTTAGATAGATTTTTATCCGTCTGAAAGTCTTAGATTACTACTTCTTGAGTGGTGTGCAAATTACTTATGGTATCCCTAGTATCTTATGACGCAGATATGTCAATATGTAGCTCGATCATGACTTTAGTGGCCGAGAGCTAATCTAAGAGACTAGGATATGCACATTCAGCACGAGAGAGTCAAGCTTTTATTAGAGACCATGGTTTTTTTCTACTCGATTGTATGGCGGTCATTAATAATTCAGTACATGCACCGAAAATGAAATCAGTAACTATTCCGAAGTGCTTAGTCGTCGCCCAATACACTTAACCACTTTTTCACCAACCATCTAAATCAAAAACCCTTTTGGAAACAGTTGATGCCATACGGAAACAATAAACCAATTCAAGAATGTCGCATAAGCTTGGGCTATGAAAAGTGTTTTCACTAAACTATTTCATCCAAACTCCAAAGTTAGATATAATCACCAGAAAAGCATTTTTAAAACTGGTTCAGAGTTTTAATTTATGTAAGCAAGTATATATACTACAGAGACTAATATGTATAATTATATATGTTAAATGTACAGACTAGTATAATTGAAGCCATGGATGATCAACAGTTGAAGGAATATGTATTGAATAGACCAGAAAACATGCAAAGTGTGAAAATAGGAAAGTCTGCATCAAGTAAAAGAGTAAGAATTATTACTACTTGCTTATCATCGGTCACTTATTTCTGCAATTTAAAGTCTGTGTAACAATTTGGGATTCACCTTGTTAACACTGCTTGATACCTTACATTTTTTTAGTTATTGTTACACCTTGGTAACACTAGTCATGGGATCCACATATATTTCCTCAAATGGCTGATTTCAGGGTTGCAGGAAATGCACATCTGCACTATGCGGTTCACGCTCATCTTTCTTTTTTTTTTTTGAATAAAAAAACACGATTTTAGTCTTCATCTAAATAAATTCCATCTCGTTAACAAGGTGTACAAATAAGTAAAAGTGAGGTACATATGCTATATGAGTAATTTGTACCATATCAAAGAATGCACACATATCCAATAAGGAATCCCAAGGGAAAATCGAATCTGAATTTTCAGCTGCTGGGGTTTATAATGGTGCAGGGGCAACGGAGTTCAGGGAAATCCAAGTGCACTCCTTCTAATGCTCTGATGGATGCAATTTGGAAGTTTCATAGAGAAGAAGATGACGAAACCTCATTAAGATCCCCAACCTAGATCACGGAAAAGAATGACTGCATCTGAAAATTCTATTTACTTTCATGTAATAATCTTCTGTATTAATAAGTGGACTTCTTTCATCTCTTATACCTCTTCAAAGTAGCATCAAGTTAGCAGGGTCGTAACTCCTTTCTAATGTGATAATACAGTTAGCTATTTGTCCATGAAGATCGCCACAGAATACACATTGCCAAACCATGAAATTGTTACACTCTAATATCAAAGTATTCCACATTTAAAAGTTCCAACAAGCGAAGAATATAAAGACTGCCAAAGGGTTCAATCGAACATTTAATGCACATCAATTTTTAAACCTTCACCGTTAAAATTTCAACAAATAACTTATGGCAGTACATTGTTCACCAGATGATGCATAGACAAAGTGATAAGAGATCACACTGTAACATAACCAAAAATAAAGAAAACCTGGGAACACTAGAAAAATATAATGTCAGAGAATTATTAGGTGTTGGAAATACTGTTAGTTACATGTACAGTGAAGTTTTATGAGTTACATTTTCATAAAGGGTCACAGTGTAGATAAAAGAAAACTGTTAAGGGATCATTAAGTTCAATGACTCAAGACGCGAGTATACTATGCAAAATCAACCCCCGTTCTGTATAATGCCAACAATGACCCAGTAAATAAGAAAAATGGCGTACCTGTCAAGAATGTCCTAAATTTCTAGAAACCGAAGAAAGCAGTAATCAATGATACAAACGATGTACAAAGAATATAATGCCAAATCCAGAAAGTTCATGCCTTCCTTCCACCTTTTCTACTTACAACCTCACATAATTGAAAATATATGGGAGGGCCTTCCTTAGATTCTGGTGCAATTCCCATATATTTTGGAGCACCTAATGTTTTAGAATTTGTTCCGCCAAACTCAATAATAGATGGTTATAAGTTTAGTTCAATGGAAAAATTGGCTTCTTACGTGAAGGCCCTCGCAAATGACCCCGTTGCTTACGCAGAGTACCAGATGTGGTATATTAGGTAACTATGGAATACCCATGTTAGAAGTTCTTCGATTTCTTTTCCCATGGTTTCTTCTTCCTTGTCAGCATGAGCTTTTTTCTGCCTCCACGAAACAACTGATTGTAGTCACCATTTTTAATTGTTTTTTTCTTCTTACTTGTTTCCCTACTCTCAGTAGACATTATTTTCAAATTGATAGAGACAAATAAAAAATCAAATTTATATATGCTGATTTTGAGAGAGGGAGGAGTTGGAAGGAGTTGGAATGAACAAGTGCGGCCTGTTATTAAGCGTTACATAAATACAAAAATGATTACACAAACAAAAAAGACAATAACAAGAAAAACAGTTACAAACTACACAGACATGGTTTTGGGACTATGATTTTTTTATAAATATCAAAATCGACCCTATTTTTTTTATATCTAGGTGATTATTTTAGAATAAAATTTTATCGTTTTCTAGTAGAAAAATAAAATATAAGCGCAATTTACCAAACTCTTGGCATCCTTCCTAAACCCAACTTGTATGAGAGACATGTTGCTTAAAGCATCCTCGAGATATATTTGTTGTCGGTGGCCGTACACATGATTAATCGGACGTCTGTGCATTTTCTTAGTTCTGTTGTGGATAATTATATTCAGGTGTTAAACTTGGCTTAACTGGGGGATGGTGAGAATAATATGGGATTATTAGAAATCTACACACTATCAAAATTATAGGGATGCCAAATGGTGGTGAAAATACTAGTTTACCATTCCCTAATAACTAATCCTAAAATTATATTATACTTAATTCCACCAGTTTTTATTCTATTCTAAAATCAAAACCTAAAATCATTCACTTTTTCCTCTATTCCAAAACCTAAAGACCCTATTTCCTCCAAAAAATTTTTTCAAAATCAATTAATCGTCATGATGGTTACAAACCTTGGACATGACGACTTTTCATACGCATGTTAAAAATATGAAAAATCGGCATGGTGTTTGATTTTCGACCATGACGACCCTTATTGTCAATATTCACTGAAGACAAAAAATCTGTTAGGGTCGCATTGGTTTTCACTTTAAACCATAACGACCGTGAAGGGTTATTTTCACTGAAGATAAAAAGTATATTTAGGGTCGCATCGGTTTTTACCTTAAACCATGACGACAGTAGTTTTTATGTTGCCAAGGGTCGTCATTGTATAATTATAAGTTATCATGGTTTACCGGAGGGTCGTGAAGGTCTTCATGGTTTATCTGAGGGTCGTCATGGTTTACCGAGGGTCGTCATTAGGGTCGTCACGGTCATATTTCTGACCATACCGATTTTTCATAGCCTGGTAAAGTTATAGGTAAGGATCGTCATTGTTGGATTTACGACCATGATGACTTATGAAGAATCGTCATGGTCAAAACCTAACGACCATGATGTCCCTTACCACGTGTCTTTGCTTTCCCATAATGATTTGATGGTTTAAACTAAAAATTCGACCATTTGTACAATATTAGTAGTTTACCTGAGTATATTAAGCTCGAGTTCTTCATTTTGGGCATTGAAATCACTCATTTCTCAAACCCTAGTTCTCACTTTTTTCCCCTCCAAAAACACCTCTTCTTCTTTACTCATTAAAAAAAAAACTCGAATTTTAATCCTAAACATAATCTAATTAATTACTTAAACTAATCATATACAGTAGGACTATCAAACATGACAATTTAGCAATTTATAAAAATATATGACTAAGGGGTAAGAGGTATTAATTTTGTGTGATTCTATTTTGTCTTTATTTATAACCCCTTTATGATTCTCACAAGCCTCCAATTAAGCTAGGATAGAGGTATAATACGTGCCGGCACGACATATCATCACATCCCATGAAATCACGTGCTTAGCGTGCTGCATGTTGTGTTGTGCTGTGCTGTGTTGTGCCAGAGAAGTAATCATACTTAGCTATGTTTGCCTGCTTATTTTATAATTTTCAAATGAAAACATTTTTCAATTATTCAAATATTATATATATTATTGTTGAAATAAGTCAATATAATAAAAATAATATATTAATTATGAGCTAAAATAAAAACTTTTTAATGAAATATATATAAAATGTGATATATTATATCGTTTTATATAATATTTTATAATATTATGACGTATTTTCTTAACGTGTTGTGTTGTATTTATCCTTGTTTTATACTAACATGTTATATCTTACCGTGTCAGATCACTATTGTGCTATATTCTCATTTTAACATGTTTATGGTGTGGCGTAAACATGTGACACAACCCAATTTATACCTCTAAGCCAGGGTGTTAAAAGGGGTAAGCTAATTTGCCATTTTGCACTTTTACGAGATGATCACCCTTTACGAGGAAAGGACTTTTTCCACGTGTTTTGACCGATGCGTTAAGGTCTCACGTTTCCAGAAGTACAGTCAGAAAACGGCAAAAACAAGGGCGGGGGTTCACACCAGTAAATCATTGTTTAGTTTGAGGGCATGTTTGACTATTCATCCAAGGAATTCTTTCTGAACTATAGATAGATCTATTGAGGTATTTTCGCTGTGTTTTAGGCATATTTTTCTCTTCAGAATCTGGATACCTAAGCTATAAGGTAAATCTAATCCTGGTTTCAGTTTTGGAAAAGTTTGAATTATTTTAGTGAATACTGATCATTTTCAATAAACTAGTAAAGTGATCATTTCTCATGATCTTGTTTATTTCTTCTTATCTATGGTGTTATTTCAGTTGACCAAAAAATTCTATGAAAATAAACATGATGATCTTCTTCAGTCTCTTCTTAGTTTTTACCTGTAATTTATTTTGTTATTTAGTTCAGAAAGCTGTTTTTTTTTTTGAGTTCTGGGTTTATCTTTACCCAAGAATTCTCCTAAGATCTATCATTTCCTTTTCTACTATTTCATTTCTTTTATTTCTATGTTTTAAATTAGATTCATTTGTTTATTTTTATGTCTAAAACAGTTATTGCTTGATAGATATCTATTTCTTAAACTAGGTCATTATTATTCCTAAATTGGTTAAAATGTCCTGAAATATGCACTAGGTCATTCAGTGGTGGTGGGATACTTGTTCACTGTACATATCACTTCCTTAGTTTTGATTTTTGTGTTTTATAAAGAGATCCTTTGACATTAAATTTACCTTTTTTTTTTAATTCAATCTGAAAAAATACCACAGTTCATTTTGGGGTTTGGATTAGTTTTTGCTTTTTAGGTGTATTTAGCTTGTATGTTCTCGTTCTTCACACTAATGGTCTGTCTTGTGATTGTTTAGTTAACATGTTATAGTTTTTGTTGTCTGAAGCATGTGTCTCATTTCTGATTATAATTTTATACCTAAACATGTATGTGGTTGATTAAATAAATTTGATTGTGTTCTCATATGATTATCATTTCTTATCTGGTAGAATCCATTTATTCAAAGAATGTGTGTTGGTCCAGAGCCAACTCAACCTAGTTCATCATCTTCTTCATCAGCTACTGCTTCGGAAGAAACGAAACCACCCACCAAAAGTATGAATCAGGTGATGACTGAAACTGAAGACTCTAATTTACTCGAGCTTGCTGCTAATAATGACCTTGATGAATTTAAACAATTGATTGAACGTGATGCTTCTGCTGTTAATCAAATTGGTCTCTGGTATGGACGTAAAAAAGGTTCGAAACAGATGGTTCTTGAGCATAGAACACCGTTAATGGTTGCAGCAACTTATGGCAGTGTCGATGTTCTTAAGTTCATCCTCTCTTTTACTGAGGCTGATGTAAATCGTTCCTGCGGCCCGGATAGGAGCACTGCCCTTCACTGTGCTGCGTCAGGTGGATCTGTTAATGCTGATGAAGTCGTGAATTTGCTTTTACTTTCTGGTGCTGATGCAAGTTTAGTTGATGCTAATGGTTGTCGTGCTGCTGATGTTATTGTTGTTTCTTCAAAACTACCCAACTTAAAAGCTTCCCTAGACACCCTTCTTGCTGACATTGGTTCAGATGTTTCCGCTACTGGACGCAATCTCCGAATATCTACCATCTGCCTTGGTTCCAATCCGTCCTCCCCTGAAAATGGCTCCCCATCTTCTGTTTCAGATTTACTTGGCCCTCTAACTATGAATGTTGATGATCTTCATATGTCTGCAAATTCAGAGAAGAAAGAATATCCAGTTGACCCATCTCTTCCTGATATCAGAAACAGCATTTATTCAAGTGATGAGTTTCGAATGTTTTCCTTTAAGATTCGGCCATGTTCCAGAGCATATTCACATGACTGGACTGAATGCCCTTTTGTTCACCCCGGTGAAAACGCCAGGCGAAGAGACCCGAGAAAGTTTCATTACAGCTGTGTGCCATGTCCAGATTTTCGAAAGGGTGCATGCAGGAGAGGGGATCTTTGTGAATATGCGCATGGAGTTTTTGAATGCTGGCTTCATCCTGCACAGTACCGGACACGCCTTTGCAAAGATGGAACAAGTTGTACTCGCCGAGTTTGCTTTTTTGCCCATATATCTGAGGAGCTTCGACCACTATACATGTCTAGTGGCTCTGTTGTTCCTTCTCCAAGGTCCAGTGCTGCAGCCATGGACATGGCCGCTGCCATGAATCTCTATCCTGCATCTCCATCTTCAGCCTCAGTAATGTCGCCTTCACCATTTGCTTCTCCTATGTCTCCATCAGGCAACAGCATTTCTCACTCATCCTTAGCATGGCCACAGCCGAATGTCCCAGCTCTGCATCTTCCTGGAAGCAACCTTCAATCTAGTCGCTTGAGATCATCTCTCAATGCCAGAGATATTCCCTCTGAGTATAGCTTGTTACAGGAGCAACATCAGCTTTTGAGTGAACTTTCCTGTTTTTCACAGCAACAATGCCTAAGCTCCTCTTCGTTAAACATCCCCATCAGGACAAAAACTCTTACACCGTCCAACCTAGAAGAGCTCTTCACGGCAGAAATTACTAGATCTCCAAGGTATGCTGACCAAGCTGCATCATCAAGTGTGTTCTCCCCGTCTCACAAGTCTGCCGTTCTTAATCAATTTCAGCAACAGCAGAGCATGTTATCACCAATCAATACAAATGCATTCTCTCCTAAGAATGTTGATTACTCCATGTTACAAGCATCATATGGTTCTCCAGGTAGGATGTCTCCTCATAACATGGAGCCAATCTCACCAGGTAGTGCTCGACTATCCGTGTTTTCTCAGCGTGAGAAACATCATCATCATCAGCAGCAGCAGCAGCAGCAGCAGCAACTTCGTAGTCTAAGTGCTCGGGATCTTGGATCAAATTCATCTGCGGTTGTAGGATCTCCTGTAAAATCTTGGACAAAATGGGGATCCCCCAATGGAAAACTAGATTGGGGGGTTCAAGGAGATGAGTTGGGTGATTTACGAAGGTCAAATTCACTTGAGCCCGGGCACAATGGTGTGGAGGAGCGTGATCTATCATGGGTTCACTCACTTGTCAAGGAATCTCCACCAGAAATTAAAGGTAAAGTGATACCCTCTTTTCCCCCTGCATCATCTGGTGAGGGTTCAAATTCTAACTTGCAAAACGAGTCTGTCGACAGCTCAGTTTTAGGAGCTTGGCTTGAGCAGATGCAGCTGGATCAGCTCGTCGCTTAGTGTCAAATTCCTCAGTTTTTTTACTGAGATGATATTAGGATACTAAATGGAGAGGAACCAAAAAAGTAGATATAATTACTATATTTGTTTGGATTGCTGGTAAGAAAGAAGGGAATGTTGGTAGGATCAAAGAAGGGAATGTTGGATATGAAATTCATTTTCGTAAAATTTTATTGCTTGTCAACTGAGAAGTCGGAAATAGAAACCTATCTAGGGTGAACTTAAATGTTAAACCTGGTTAGGTACTTCTCTGATGTCTCCTAATCTTTTAATTGTTGATCCTTTTTAACTCATTTGTCTATTTTGTTTTATAGTAAGGATAAGGGAAAGTAATTAAAGAGCTTTGAAACAAGCCATTGTTTGTAACAAATTCTTTCCTTGTCTCTATTGGTTTTAAATAGTTTAAGTATTGGTCCTTGACTCTGGGGTTCACATTCCTCCTTTTCTTTATTGTTTAAAACATATGAAGTCTAGGAAGAAAGCAGAAGAAGAGTGCAAGTGTATTTTCATTATTAGGGCCATAATTTTAATATGCTCTGACTTGATCAGTTGAATGGTCTGTGTTATACTGTAATCTTTTCTTCCAGAATGATTGTAATTGGGGAAACAAGGAGGTTTACATGTATATCTGGCTGGTTGCAATATTCCCTTGATGATGGTGTGAAATGGAATTTTGCAAGTTCTTCTAATTAGTATTATTACTTCAATTATTTTTGGCGTGACTTAAGTTAAAGCTGTTGATTTATATACTAGCATTGTTGGTGCATCCACTTTCTTTTTCAATTTTTATCTGCTTTTGCTTTTTCTATTTCTGGTTATTTAATTTGTGGATGCATTGGTGGATCCTAAACAATAGTGGAGGATAGTGCGAGCTGGTTTAGATAGATAACATAATGTGGAGTGGTGGATCTAATGCTGTTGAGTTGGAAACTGACTTGGTCCGAGGGGTGGGTTAGTGTACTGAGTTTTCTCAGTCTTATCTTCTTCAAAGTGTTATTTTAGGGAGTGCACTTCTTTGTGTGCATTTAAAATCGAATCAATAATTGATGGTATTTGGGTTTGAACTTCGGAAATCAATTAACAACATCTTAGATGAGTATTAGACTTGGAACTGTTAAGGTGGTGAAATTAAAAATCTTAATTTGGTTATTCAAGCTCTTTCCAAAAGTCCTGATCAGTTTTCCGAGTACTGTTTTCTCTTTGTTGCATTTTTAAAAACAGCAACTATTATTAAAAACGCAGTGAATTTCACGAAGTTGATGCAGAGGATACAGACGGACGAAGCTAACATAGGACAAAATCAGTTAATTATAGACAAATAAATGAATAAATAAATAAGAAATTTCTTCAAATGGGATAGTCAGGAAAAGTCGGTGAGGCGGCTTCACATCATTGGTGAGTTAAAAGAAGAAAATGAAACTGATAGGGGACTCTGATTCGCAGACGCCAGTCCTAAGTTTTCTTTAGCAAGGGTCATAATATAGACCGTTTTAATAGTCTTGAGACCAGCTATCAATAGTGCATCAATAGTGTCTAACAGCACAAAAGAGTGAAATTTGGGACTCGAAAGCATCGCTAAAGCACACAGCTGAGGGCTCAAAGCCATCACCCTTGATTATAGACGTAGTTTTCCTCTTGTTTATGTATCTATGGCGAAACGCCGGAGCTTATCTGTTCCTCGTGATCTTGGTCTTAATAAGAGATCTCGGATCGAATCGATATTGATAGACCGAGTCTCTGTTGATACGAAGTAGTCCGGCAATCCCTACGATCGACCGTAGAGGCCTCTCCTTTTAGTCGAGTAAGATAAATCTACTTAACCCACCTAGGTTGTTTACTTACTTGTTATATGTATAGATTCATCCCCTCTTCGAGCTTGAATTGCTGTCTCTTTCAAAATAAGATGAGGTCCAGGTAAGACTAGATGAATGAAAGTTTCAAAATAAAAAAATATTTCTAAATCAAATTAAGGAGGGTTTTAAAATAAAAAATAAATGGAAAAAGAATTTAGATAATAAATCATTTGCTGTCCAAAAGGAAAAATTGTTTTCTACTAATTTTACATTAGCTTTTAGTAGTGGGATTTATTTTTTAAATTTTTATATTGGTTTTAAATTTGGACGGTATCGTTTGTTATTTTTTATTTAATTTCTTTATAATGTGAATTGTTTGTCATATAGTGAAGACTTTTACTCTCTCAATCAACTGAATGCGAGTTTGATTAAGTTTGGAGTAAAAAGAGATTTTTCTCTATCCATAATATGATCAAATTTGATCAAATCTTTCATTTTAAAAGAGACTACCGAACGAACCCACTACATCAGGACCCTTTCGACGTTGAACAAAAGCCATATTCCTGATTAAGAGGCCTAAGCCTTCAACCAATAACAGAGGGAACTCGCTTCTCTTAGCTTAGAGACCAACTCTTATAACCACTAACTAATGGATCTCTCAACCCTATAGCCCATGCTCTAAAGAAAAGAGCAAATTCAAATTTGAAGATTAAACTTATCAAAGCAGTGAGATCAAAAACAAATGAGCCAATAAGGCTAGTTCATATTAATAACAATCCCCTCATTACAGATAAGAAAAGAAAAAGGAACCCTCGAACGAATTAGTATGCAATGCCCAATTACAAAATGTGCATTTAACAATCACAATAAATTGGTTTATATATCTTTATCTATCAAAGTATAATCTATTGTTCTTTTCCCTTCAAGTAGTCCACCAAATGACAATAGGAGCATATCCCAATTTTTCTTGAGCAGCTTTCTACCTTTTTTGTTTTTCCATTTCTAGCATGACACCTTCAGAGAATTCCATTTCATACCAAAGTGTTCTACGAAATAATTCCATAGTTTGGCAGTATATTTGCAGTAAATGAATAAATGGCCATTAGTCTCAATAACAGCAACACATATCAAATAAGAAGGATTGTGAGTTTTACCAGTTGTGAATGGAAGGAGAAATAGTCGTGAATGGAAAAGTTGACAAAATATTGTGCTCTGAGGATCGGGCGACACTGAGTTAACTCAGTAGATTTTTTTTTCCTCAGATCAATTAGTTATCTCCATTCTCAATGCAAATAAATCTTTCATCTTCAATCTTCTGTTTCTAGTTGATAATTTTGTTGAGCATTGTGTTTAATTCGGTAGGTGGATCAATTTTTTGATGGGTTATACCGTTTTGAACACCTCAAGCATGGAATATCAGTAGTTTGTTGGTTTCTTTTCTTTTGTTAGATCTTGCCTTCCCTTTCAATCTTGCCTTCCCTTACCCTCAATTATTAATTCAAAACAGGTGAAACCTCTTATAACCTGGATTTTCCGTGATGAATTAGTTAAGTGAGGACGTGCATTAACCACGACAGAAATCACCTTTCTCGACGGACCAAAACTACAATGATAGCGATTATCGATGGAGTCTGACCGTCGAATAACCTGTCGTATTTTAAGATGTCAAAAACTCCAAACGATGGTAACCTACTGTCAATAATTATCAATAATAAACTACGAACTTTGCTTGTTAATAATTATTGACGGGCATTATTGTCAATTAGTTTCAAAATTGAATTGACAAACAATAATTTTTTTGTTTAGATTATACAAATAATGTTTTTTATTGCTTAAATTGTAAATAAAAGTAACATAAATAACTAATAACATTTTTAACTTCAAAATAAATTGATATATATTGTAAAATTTCAATCTCATATGAATTTTTTGTCCAAACAACATCCAGAAAGACGACATAAAATATATATATAAAAAAGAAAAACACATAAAATTACGAATACAGTGAACATATAGGCAAGTGTTTTTGAAGAAAAATCTCCCTTGGGAAGACTGACACTGCGAGAAGATTTCTTTCTTGATTGCCTCAACATATACACCATCTCCAGCAATTACAAGCCCGAACTGATTCTCAGGACCATGCTCTTCCTGAAACCACCAAAAAAGATATTAGGCTTGCACAAATAACCGTAAAATCAAGCAACATTAAGCGCCTACTAGGAATAGAATACTTTAGATGAACAAAAATTGTTTGTGCAGGACAAACAAAATATTGTATTTTTCAATTATTTTACATTAAGTACACAATACCAACTATATGAGAAATCTGGAAGTAAATTTATCTATAAACACCTGAGATAGTAAATTAGCTACTCTATGAACCAGATTGGCATAATGAAATGCATATATGTTATCGTACGCAATATCAAACGCCTCTATAAGTATTGGATCAAGATGTGGCCATATAAAAAAAAACATAACCGTAGTCTTATATAGATGAAGTAAAACACTTTGATTTTACACTTAATTACCCGTAATTGACACTAAAATTGGTATTTAGCCTACCTGAGGATTAGGAAGATCAACAACTCGTTCAATGATTTTATCAAGGGAAACTTTGTCAAACCTTGCGGTATAACTACAAAATAAACAAACATCCAGATCAAATCGTGATAAGGCAAACGTTGAACTCCAATATAGAAAAAAAAAGCATTCACAAATGACAGAGAAGCATACACTATAACAAAGAAACATTAACTTTGTATCAGCAACATTGCCTATCTTGCATTTGGTCAACGTAATGTATGAAGAATTGCATCAGGTTCATGCTTCATTTCATCAACTTCCCATGCCTGGATGGTTCAAAGTCAAATCATGTGATTAGTCAGAACTTAGAAGCTATTAACACTTGTTATATAGATTGAATATCTATTGTCGGACCACTTTAATTGCATAAATAGATCTATTCGTCACTTTCTTAACTTAGAAGCATGTCCATGAAACATTGAAACACACATTACTCAGATTCAGTCCAAAATTGTCTGCGTTTTAGCACTGATAAACTATGCAGCCCAAGGTTGCTAGTGCCACACAAATTTTGGAACAAAATAATATTGTACGATACTGTACCAACTAAGATGAGAGTTCCGTTACAATTACGTTGGGGATTTTTTTGTAGAAAATGAAGAATCTATTTTTTAAAACTCATTTCTGGGTGCAATTCTTTTCATTTTAGTATATGAAACATGCAGTATTAGCAGAAGAACAAAAGGAGAGAGACTGGCCTGAAGAACACATCTCAATTCTTGGAATATAGATTTACCTCTTTAATTCCCAGAGCGTATGTCTGGAGTTGTGCTTGAACTTTCTCTCTCATCTTGTAATCTCTTATTTTTTTTTGCTCGTAAAATGAAGAAAGGTTGAATACTTCAGCTGTGATGTTGACCAGAAAATGAAATAAGTAGGAAAATATAAGAGTCAATACACTGGCGGTCATATTTTTTAACATACCTCTGATAACGATCCCCGGCATTCTTCAGAAAGAAGCGTTATACGTCTCAAATCATTATTTTCACATGATCTCATTAAGAATAAATTCGTTATTTCAAAAAAAAAAAAATAACAAGTAGATGACATATCACAAATGTGATTGTGAAATATTTAGGAAAGAATTCAAGAAGAAAGCTTGCCTTTCAATTCGACACCACGTTGAAAAATTTCCTTCTTTCATCCGTCTTTATCAATTTCCATATCATTAGTTCCAATGCTAATAACATTCCCACTTGCATCATATAAAATCTATATAGCTCCCAAACTTAAAAATAGAGCTCACTTTGAATAATGTAAACCCGGATTACTTCATTCCAACAAAAAAAAAGTACATCACTAGCTGCAAAGCCCAGGCACATTTCAACTCCCAATTCTTCAGGTTTGTTTCCCATCCAACGTACTAACTGACTCAAACTGCATCACAAGGTATACGACTAATAAAAAATCACTAATACTTCCTAGTGGTACAATACAGATCATAACGAAAATTCACATATATCAGGCTCCCTTTATCTTTCACATCTTCTTTGCAGAGGACTGCTTCCTTTTTACAAAAGTCAATTTAGGAGAGACTAAAAATATTTAGAGATCCTTAGAAAATTCGGTAAACTTACAGGCCAAATGGTTAATCTCCAAAAATCTGGGATTTATTTAGCCCTCGGATTCGCCATAAGCATGTCAAAATTATATCCAAAATTTTGAAAGTCCCAATAATGACAAAGAACGACAAATATTTAGGGATGTTTTTTTTTTTACAAGACCCGCAAAGAAAATTTTGAGCCGTTGTTGTAGAAATATTAGAGAAGGTGGAACCATCCTCATTATTCTATCTTACGATCGTATCAAATACAATGCCTTGTTCATCTAAAATCTACTCTGGACTGTCTTGACCGTATTTACTGTGACTTCCAGTGGAAAAAAAAACAACTCAAAAGTTAAGGGAGGATATATAAAGGTTTGAAAGAATATTTTTAGGCCAAAATCCCAAGGTGGGATTGGTATCAAAAAGGCCCACCAATTTATTACAACTCTTTTCACTAAATTAGCGAGCCGACTCATTCTAAAACACAATCAACTTTGGGCTCAACTTTTAAAAGCAAAATATTTTCAAACTCCCACCATTTTGATCCGTCAAGAAAATCTAATCTATCTTGGATATGGACAAGCATCCAAACCAAATCATAGAAAATTATGTTTGGCAAATCAGATACGAAGTTTCCATCAACATCTAGGAGGATCCTTGGATTCCGGATACTCCTAACAGCCCCAACCCAATAATATAGGAGAGTCAGTCCCTCAAATAGTTAAGTAATTAATCACATCTGGAGGAGATTGAGAGACTTTAAAAATAGAGAACCTTTTTCCACCAAATTTTGAAGCTAAAATTCTAGCCATAACCCCTCAAACTTCTCTTCACGGTACAATAAGATGGAAACATCATGCGTTGAGACTTTTATGTATTTGTAGGTATTTTTGGAAAATAAACATTGTTGAAAAAATTGGCTTAAAAAATTACTAAAGGCACCCAGAATTGATATAGACACCCGAATATTGGATATGAGAACCCCTTCTTCTTCACGGTTTAAAAAAATCATTTTGGCGGGAAAGTGTAGTTTCCAACTGCATGATCTCTGGAAATGAATGAGAGTTATTTTTGTGAGATTTTCTCATAGATAATGACCAGGAAAGGGCTGTTACAACAAATCAATGATGATAATTGCTTTGGATTCGCATTAAGAGAAGATTTCATCTATTCTCAACAAAACAAGGAAGAAAATATTCTCGGATTATTGAGTGCTACTATGTGATATTTAAGAGAGAATATCTTCTCTAAAGGTTTGATATTATCTCAAGATTGTTTGACAGCTGCATAGATGCGTGAGAACTAAAAAAAATCAAGTCCACAACTTTTGAGAAAATACAGAAAATATTCTTTCATTTACTCGAGAGATTTGGTGTTGTAGTATAAAAAAAGAGGTGTTGGGAAGTCACAGAGCGGTAGAGAGTAGAGGTGAGAGCTTAGGATACGCAGAGAAGGCTTAAAAATTAAAACAAAAATTTCTATTGTTGTTGTTGTGGAAGAACACGAAGAACAGTCTACGCCAACAGTTTCTTCAACCTATCAGCCACGATATCTTCATCCATTTGCAAGGATATTTTTAAATTAGTAACATTTATCTTCAGCCCCTCTGTAACAGTGAGTCTGTAACGCCTATAATAGTTGCAAATTCACCGTTTTCTTTGTTTTTCTCATTTTTTCATCATTTGTAAACATTTTGAGCCATGAACTATAATTCTGAGAAAGTGATTAATATGAGGAGCTAAACCCCATCTCTGAGGCGACGGAGGAAGCTATTTTTTTCAAAAATTATGTGGTAATATTTATGCAATTCTTTTATAAGTATTTGCCTTAGTTAAAAATTTATTTAATAATTTTTATTAAGCAATTGTGATTTCGTTAGATGGTACATGCTTGTCCTAGGTTTTAGATGTTCCATGCTTTTGTTATACAATTGTTATTTTGAAAATCTACTTGTTGCAACATTTTAGAATCAAATTAAATGTTAGAATTGCATAATTATAATTATTGAATTTAATCACTTTAAAAATTGGAAAATAGTGGATCATTTTTAGGCTTTTATTTTTCTTTTTAGAAAACTGTATTAGGAAATTCATATTCTTTTTGTAATTATTTTAGGTATTTTTCTGTTTTTTCTTATTTTTGGACATTGGACTTTGGACTTTTGAACTTTATTATTATTTTAAACCCTACCGAAGAGTATTTAAATATAAACTGCAACAGGGAAGAACGACAATTACGATATTGTCTCATCCCCTCGGGTTCGTACATTGACACAAGAGTCTGTGGCCCGAGTCGACTACAACAGATTCATCCCCCGTCTGGTACGAGAGGTAAGGCTCGATCAACCCGCGAATCCCCTGCAAGTGGGTTTACTGTATTCCTTCGTATGCATATATGTTGAGGAATTGAATACAAATTTATTTTCTAGTAAAGGGAAATGATATGCCATATAGGAAAACCTTACTTAACGTTAACCTAATCCTTAAAATTTGACTAGAAAGAAGACCAATAGGGTATCGAGCTTATTGGAAAATCATTCAAAAGGACTGTATTGGTTACGTTGTTATATTAACTCAAAGTTCAAGAAGATTATTTTAAGTTGGTTAGAGACGCCTTGTAACCCAAGGAAAAGTTGCCAAAGAGACAGGGTTATCAAAGCTCCTTAGAGCTTACCCTGTTTCTGTTCGACTTAATATAATTTGGATCATTCTGAGAGATCGCTAAAACTGTAACTGGTTCCTTTTTAGAAGAATAGAAGCTGGTCTAGAAATAGTCTAAGTGGAGTCATCATGATTTTTGTTTGCTAGATTCGATAGGTTTGATTTGGTTGAGTCGGCCTTGTTTGTGTTTGTTTAACATTCCATTCCAATTAGGAGTTATTGCATGCCTAGGCCGTCTAAAGCCTTGAGTGAGCGTGCCTGGAGAAGAGATTCTATTGGTCGTTTGAATAAAACTTTTTTTTTTGAAATTGAGAATTTAGGAAACCCTTCTTTTGAGAGCCATATTTTTGGAAACTTTAGTTTTGAGAATTTGTCTCTTAGTGAGGAAGTTATTCCTAGTTTTCCAGCTGTGTCAGAAATGGCAACCTTGAAAGATTTGTTGAATCCTACTAGGACTTGTCGTCCATCATGTATTAAGTTAGCTGAAACTCAAGCAAACTATGATTAAAACCTGAGACCATATAGATGCTCCCAATTTTCTTAGGAAAAGGAAATGAAAACACCTACTTTCATATTAAGGAATTTGAAGAAATATGTAGTACCCTAAGAATTCATAAGATGTCTGATGAAGCTTTGAAACTTAGGTTGTTTCCTTTTTCCCTGAGAGACAAGGCCAAAAACTGGTTATATAGTTCGCAATCTGAATCCATCGAAACATATGAAGAGCTTACCATTGCCTTTATATCTAAATTTTTCCCTAGGCACAAAACATCCTCTATGATGCACGAGATTTACACATTTGTGCAACAAGAGAAAGAATCTTTGAATAGATATTTGGAAAGGTTCAACGATTTATTGATACAATGCCCCCATCACGGTTTAGAAAAAGTTAAACTAGTCCAGATCCTTTATGAAGGGCTAGATTACCCAACAACTACCATTTTCGAGTCATTGTGTACAAGGAGTTTTGATAGTCAAACTGTTGATGAGGCAATGACATTTTTGAATGAAATTTCCGAAGAGACCCAACAATGGGAATGTAGTAAGGAACCCCAGAGAATTTTTTTACTAAACAGAGGTAATGTCAATAGGGTAGATGGAATTCTTGAATCAGATGCCAAAATTGCATCTATAACAAAAAGGTTAGAAGCATTAGAATTGAGCCAATCTAGTTGTGGAATAGAGCCCAAGTCATGTTGGGAAGGACAGACTGTTGAAGAGCAAGCCCATGATCTTTACAATAATACTAGATATGATAACCATCAAAAGTTTGATCCATATTCATAAACCTATAACCCTGGTTGGAGAAACCATCCAAACCTTTCTTGGTCTAAGGGCCAAAATCAAGGTCAGTCTAGTAACCCTCAGGTTCCCCCAAGTTTTGGTTATACTAAGAATCCTTCTGGACCAGCACAATTTCAGATTCCGTTAGAAAAGACGGTCATGAGTTTAACAGAGTCTGTCACCTCGTTAACTAATCACACTTCTAAGTTTAAGTAATCGGTTAAATAAAATTTAGAAGACAATAAAAAGATGATCAAGGCTAACTCTCAAGATATTTACGATTTACGAACCCAGTTTAGTCAGTTGAATGGATCCCTGAGAGTAAAAGGAAAGTTCCCTAGTCAACCACAACCCAACCGTAAAGGAGTTCACGAGTTATCTTCTGGTGAGAGATCCTCAAACCATGTGAATTCAATTAAAACCCTTAGGAGTGGTAGAGTGGTAGATAATAAGGTACCCTTGCCCGATAGTGGACGTGCTATAGTTTACCCTTCTGAGACTATAGTTGAAGAGACTGATAAAGTCTCTAAAGAGTCCAATGCGGTTCCCGCTGAGCCTGATATTGTGCCCAACGCCCCATTCTCACAACCAACTAGGAAGGAATCCAACTTTAATGATATATTGGAGATTTTTAAGCAAGTCAACATCAATCTTCCTTTATTAGATGCAATTATGCAGATTCTTACTTATGCCAAGTTCCTTAAGGATCTTTGTACACAACAGCGAAAGCTTAGTGTACATAAAAAATCCTTTATAGCTAGTCATGTGAGTTCAATTATCCAGAACAACACAACTCCTAAGTACAAAGACCCAGGTTCCCCTACCATTTCTTGTACCATAGGTAACTACCATGTGGGAAAAGCGTTACTTGACTTAGGAGCTAGTTTGAACTTACTTCCATATCATGTGTACCTCCAGCTAGGACTTGGTGACATAAAACCTACCCAGATAACACTTCAGTTAGCTGATAGGTCTGTTAAAATTCTTCGTGGTATTGTCGAAGATTTTCTTATTGAGGTCAATAGGTTTATTTATCCTGTGTATTTGTTATCCTAGATACCCAACCTGTTCCTGACCCAGAAAACCAGATACCTGTGATATTAGGTCGCCCGTTTTTAGCTAGATCTAGTGCGATCATTAACTGTCAAAATGGTATTATGAATTTGTCTATTGGTAATATGACCATTGAACTGAATATTTTCCTTATTAATAAGCAACCATCTGAGTTAGATGACATGTGCATTGAAGAGGTGAAGATGATAGGAATATTAATTCAGGAGTCATTACCAAACATCTTATCTGAAGATACACTAGAGAATTTTTAACCCATTCTGGCTTAGCTTTCGACGACACTAGCACCATTGATCAAGTGAATGCTCTGTTAGACTCTACTCCCGTGTTACATACTAATAGATTGAAAGCTAAGTTTGAACCACTACCAGTTTCTAATTCTACCTTAATTCCTCTTTAGAAGAGCCTCCTAAGTTGGACCTCAAACCATTGCCAGATACTCTGAAATATGTATTTTTAGGCCCATCCGAGACTTTACCTGTAATTGTAGCATCCGACTTGGATAGTGATCAGGAAATTAGGCTAGTGACCGTACTTCAAGAAAACAAGAAAGCTTTAGGGTGGACCTTAACATACATTAAGGGTATAAGTCCTACTGTTTGTATGCATCAGATTCATTTAGAGGATGACACCGAACCTTCTAGGGAGATGCAACGTCGACTGAACCCTAACATGAAAGAAGTAGTTCGAACTGAGGTGCTTAAGTTGTTAGATGCGGGTATTATCTACCCTATTTCAAACAGTAAGTGGGTTAGCCCCGTTCAGGTTGTTCCCAAGAAATCAGGTATCACTGTAGTCCAGAATGAAAACAATGAATTAATCCCAACCCGAGTGACCATGGGGTGGCGTGTTTGTAGACGATAGAAAATTGAAAAAGGTCACAAGGAAGGACCACTTTCCCCTTCCTTTCATCGACCAAATGCTAGAACGATTATCTGGACATAGTCATTATTGCTTGTTAGATGGCTAATCTGGTTATAATCAGATTGTTATTGCCCCAGAAGACCAAGAGAAAAATAATTTTACCTGTCCCTTTGGTACCTTTGCATATAGACGCATGCCTTTCAGGTTGTGTAATGCACCCGCTACTTTTCAGCATTGCATGATGAGTATATTTTCTGACATGGTAGAACGGTTTTTAGAGGTCTTTATGGATGATTTTTCAGTGTTTGGTTCATCTTTTGATGAGTGCTTGCATCATTTGACATTAGTGTTGACTAGATGTAAGGAAAAGAATTTAGTGCTTAATTGGGAGAAATGTTATTTTATGGTTCGATCAGGAATTTTTTTAGGGAATATCGTATCTTCTAAGGGTAAAGAGGTAGACAAAGCCAAAGTTGACCTTATTAAGAATTTACAGGTTCCCGAAACCGTAAGAGATATTAGGTCATTCTTAGGGCATGCAGGTTTTTATCGTCGATTCATTAAGGATTTTAGCTTGATTTCTAGACCTCTTTGCAATTTGCTTGCAAAAGATGTTAAGTTTTTCTTTGATGATTCTTGTTTAGAGGCTTTTGAGATGCTTAAGACTTTACTCACTACCACCCCCATTGTCCAAGCACCTAACTGGAACCTACCTTTTGAAATCATGTGTGATGCTTCAGATTATGCTATTGGTGTTGTGCTAGGTCAACGAGAAAACAAATTACTTTATGTGATTTACTATACTAGCAAAACTCTCAATGATGCCCAATTAAACCACACCACCACAGAGAAGGAATTGTTAGCCATTGTTTTTGCCTTAGATAAGTTTAGATCCTTCTCTTAGGTTCTAAGGTCATAGTCTTTACTGATCATGCTGCTTTGAAGTATCTTCTGTCCAAGAAGGATACTAAACCTAGATCGATTAGATGGATCCTTTTGTTGCAAGAGTTTTCTCTAGAAATTAGAGACAAAAAGGGTGTTGAAAATGTAGTAGCGGACCACTTGTCTAGGCTTGTTTTTGATTTCCCCGATGATTCCCCTCCTGTAAGGGATAGTTTCCCTGATGAACAACTTTTTCTTGTTTCCCAATTAACTTGGTATGCGAATATAGTGAACTATCTTGTTACTGGTCGAATACCCCAACATTGGGGTAAACAAGATCGTTCTAGGTTTTTAGTCGAGGTTAAGCATTTCTTTTGGGATGATCCTTATCTATTTAAGTATTGTCCAGACCAGATTATTAGGAGATATGTACCTGAGAATGACCATTCCATTTTTATTTCCTTTTGTCATGATCATGCTTGTGGGGGTCATTTTAGTACTAAGAAAACCACTGCTAAGATATTGCAGTGTAGATTCTATTGGCCTTGTTGTTTAAAGACACCCACCATTACTGTGTTACTTGTGAGCGTTGCCAAAAGTTAGGAACCATTTCCCGTAGAAATATGATGCCTTTGAAACCTATTCTAGTTATTGAGGTCTTTGATGTGTGGGGCATTGATTTTATGGGTCATTTTCCTAATTCTTTTGGTTATTTTTACATCCTTGTCGCTGTAGACTATATGTCTAAGTGGGTTGAGGCGGTTTTGTGTAGAACAAATAACCACAAGGTTGTGGTCCAGTTTTTGAATGATAACATATTTGCACGTTTTGGTACACCACGAGCTATAATTAGTGATGGAGGGTCACACTTTTGTAATCGACCATTTAGCCTTTTGATGAAGAAATATGGTATTACCCACAAAGTAGCTACCTCATATCACCCACATACTAGTGGTCAAGTAGAGGTTTCCAACCGGGAGATAAAACGTATTTTAGAGAAAACAGTTAATCCTAATCGAAAAGACTGGTCATTGAGGCTTACTGATGCCTTATGGGCTTACCGTTTGGCGTTTAATACCCTCATTGGATTGTCACCTTATCGTCTAGTTTTTGGCAAGGCATGTCACCTACCCGTCGAGATAAAGCATAGAGCATATTGGGATGTAAAACAACTTAATTTTACGCTTGACAAGGCGGGAGCTCACAGGAAGCTCCAACTCAATGAGTTGGACGAGATTCGTAGAGATGCATACGATAGTGCTAAGGAGTATAAGAACAAAATGAAACTTGTGCATGATAGAAATATTTTAAGAAAGTCATTTTCTTCAGGTCAAAAAGTTCTTCTGTATGATATTCGTTTGCATCTATTCCCCGGGAAGTTACGCTCTCGGTGGACGGGTCCTTTTATAGTCCGCATTGTTTATCCTCATGGTGCTATTGAGATTGAGACAGTGGATGGTAGTAGTTCTTCAAAGGTTAACGGTCAGAGATTGAAACCCTTATTAAGGCCTTTTCCTGCAGGTGATGTTGAGGAGGTCCCTCTGGAGGACCCTTCTTACCTTGATTGACCATCAAGGATGTTGTTGTACATTAGTAAGTTTTTGTAGGTTTTTGTCTTTATTTTTCTGTTTTATTCTCCAAAGAAGGATTGTTACGCTTCACCCAGGTACTATCTTTCTGACTTACCTTTTATTCCTCTAGTTACCTATATTTTTGGTATAGCACTTTAATTTGAAACATTGAGGACAATGTTAGGTTTAAGTTTGGGGGTAAGGGAGAAACTTTAGTTGAAATAATATAACTCCAAACTTTAGAAACTTGTGAACAATTTAGGGTGACACTAACCATTCTAGGTAGATGGAAACTTAGCTTTTTTTCTATAGGAATTGGTGTTCCTATCTAAATGGTCTATTCATAAAAGGATGTCTAGCTCAGGTGTTAGAAACAACATGATAGTTGTCACCATATCTCGGAATCTATCTTGACCATATCACCTTCTGTTTTTATTTTTCCAATTTTTGTGTTTCTCTAAGTGATTTGGTGGGGCACCAGTATCAAATTGTTATCACCGCCAGGATGAAGTGTTTGAGATCAAGCCTCATTATTGTGTTATTTAGACTATTTTTCAAAAAAAAAAAGTATTGACACTTTGATAGCAATATATGTGTGTTCTCCCTGTCTTCGTCGCCTAAGCAAGCGTGGAATGCAAGATCCATGAAAACTATCATGTACGATGCTAATAAGGAGCATGCGCCTGGATTCATTTGATCTAATCATGTTGTCAGTACATTTAAAATATTTTCCATAAATCGACCTCCTGGGACCCTTGTATATACCAGCTGAGTCGATATTAGTATAAGGAGTAAGAGTAGTGGGAGCGTATCGCAATCCATTCATACTGGCACTGACCTTCAGACAGATATGGGAAACACCGTTCACCTTAGTCAACACGCGTAAACTTCATTTTTTCAATATCCATCTTCTAAATATTTTCATGTGATTGTACTTTGATAGATTCTGAGTATTGTGGTTGAATGACTATTTAAGTAGAGTTTTGAATTCTTGTATGAATTTTAGTACTCTGAGTGAAAACTCGTGTACAGTAATTGGACTCATATAGGGTAATGATTCTTATAGGCAAAGAATTTAGTATACCAACTAAATAGTTTGTTTAATGTCTATCCTCAATCATTCACAAGTAGCTATAGTTTGGAGTAAAAAGTTTTTGTGGGTACACCTCTTGTAAACCCTCACGAGACAAAACTCGTCCACTAGGGACACCTAGGGGTTCAAAGGCTTGTTGCACATGCTAAGTGCAATCGCGATGCCTGTGAAAGTGAGTTAAGATTTATTTTCTATATTATATTTGCTCGAGGACTAGCAAATAATAAGTTCGGGGGTATTTGATAGACACATTTATCTGTCTGATTTGCTATAAATTTTTATAGTGTTGGAACTCATTTTGTACTAATATTGCGATTTTATGTATTTGTAGATATTTTTGGAAAATAAACATTGTTGGAAAAATTGGCTCAAAAAATTACTAAAGGCACCCAGAATTGATAATGACACCTGGACATTGGATATGGGCACCCCTTCTTCACGGTTCAAAAAAATCATTTTGGCGGGAAAGTGTAGTTTTCAACTACATGATCTCTGGAAATGAATGAGTTGTTTTTGTGAGATTTTGTCATAGATAATGACCAGGAAAGGGATGTTACAACAAATCAATGATGATAATTGCTTTGGATTCGCATTAAGAGAAGATTTCATCGATTCTCAACAAAACATGGAAGAAAATATTCTCGGATTATTGAGTGCTACTATGTGATATTTAAGAGAGAATATCTTCTCTAAAGGTTTGATATTATCTCAAGATTGTTTGACGTCTGCAGAGATCCGTGAGAATTAAAAAAAAATAAAGTCCAAAACTTTTGAGAAAATAAAGAAAATATTCTTTCATTTACTCGAGAGATTTGGTGTTGTAGTGTATAAAAAGAGGTGCTGAGAAGTCACAGAGCGATAGAGAGTAGAGGGGAGAGCTTAGGATAAGCAGAGAAGGCTTAAAAATCAAAAAAAAAAAAATTGTTGCTGCTGCTGTGGAATAACACGAAGAACAAACTACGACAACGGTTTTTCAACCTATCAGCCACGATATCTTCATCCATTTGCAACAGTTATTTTCAAATTAGTAACATTTATCTTCAGCCTCTCTGTAACAAAGAGTCTGTAACGCCTATAATCGTTGCAAATTCACTGTTTTCTTTGTTTTTCTCCTTTTTCATCATTTGTAAACATTTTGAGCCATGAACTATAATTCTGAGCAAGTGATTAATATGAGGAGATAAACCCCATCTCCGAGGCGACGGAGGAAGCTATTTTTTCCAAAAATCATGTGGTAATATTTATTTAATTAATTAATGCAATTCTTTTATGATTATTTGCCTTAGTTAAAAATTTATTTAATGATTTTTATTAAGCAATTGTGATTTCGTTAGATGGTATATGCTTGGCCTAGGTTTTAGATGTTCCATGCTTTTGTTATACAATTGTTATTTTGAAAATCTACTTGTTGCGACATTTTAGAATCAAATTAAATGTTAGAATTGCATAATTATAATTATTGAATTTAATCACTTTAAAAATTGGAAAATAGTAGAATCCTAGCCTCAGTTTTCTCTCAACTTTATTATCAATTTTATTTGAGTTTTGCTATTTTTAGTCTTAGAAATTAAATATAAATCCAAATCTTCACAAGTCTTGAACGAACTTTATTTACCACTATTACAAAACCTATCAAGTGACTCAAACCGTGAACAAAATTATTCACCTTCCTTGGAAAAAGATCTGGTCTATTCGCGCTATACTGAGAATAATATTATTCCTATGTAAATTAGTGAGCAAAGCTTTACCAACTTCGAGTAGGCTAGCAACCCACATACTTGATGTTCCCCGAATTGCTCTTTTCATAACTCGCAAACATCGAAAGATAAAAAACACTTGTTCGTAAATTTTCTTTTTTCAAAAGAAATATGGCTTATATTCTATTTAGCTTCAGCGGTATCGGATCCCACAACCATTTCCATCCGTGACTGGGTAACTAATTGAATTTCTTCCCCAGTTTACATACTTTTGACAAATAATACGACAAATCCTATAGTTTATTTGGAAACACAAGTGCTCATTCATATTTGAAAAAATATCTCATAATCCTGTCATATTAATGGAGAAAATTAGAAGCCACCTGTAAACCTCCGCTGAGAGTGTAACACCGAAACTTTCTCACTCTCAAACTACATTAGCACCAAAACCTCATGGTCTAATTTATACATAGATTTGATTATTTTTATTTACTTTTAAGGAAAAAGATTTGTTAATATGATATATTTATTATTATTTCTCTGTAAAACAAGAATAATTTCTACGTATAGCAGCAAAATCAGGTCGGGTCTCATCAACACTCCATACTACAAGCAACTAGTTAAGTAAAAATCCGCTCTCAACATCTCAATTGTAACAGACTTCAACCAATGACAAATTTAATCAATAACAAAAATCTAAGGTCTTTTGCCCGGTGGAAAACTCTATTCTCCATCAATAAAGTTATATTTATTTTGGAATACCTTCCACTTACACAGGTTCACTACATAAACACAACGACAGATTCTATGGTAACGATGACTGGAATTAGAAATCTCCAACATATATAAATCCAAGTATAAGAGTCTATTAGATTGCTAATTTGATGTATTATTTGATTTAATTTAATATATTACCCCTTTTCATCAGAAAAAAATAAAATAATCAAAGTTTGATAATTTTCACTGGACGATGGGTGAACAAGTTTTACTAATTTTTTTAGTATTCAAAGTACTCCCTCCGTTTTAAAATGGTAGGTTTATTTGGTTTGGAACAAAGATTAAGAAAATCAATCATTTCAATAATTTTTTTTATATTTTTTTACAATTTTTTATATTTTTTCTAATTTTTCCTTTTCCTTTTAGACGATCTCTCTGTTTGATATTAGATAAAAAAAAGTGAGAAATAACTTCTTCTTTTTTTGTTAAGAGGTAGAAAAAAAAAGAAAAATGGTATTTCAATATGTAAATTAGTAAATTAATAATATTTGATTTTTTAGATGGAAAAACCTATTTTTTTGTCATACCCATTTTTAAATCTTGGGATCATTTTAAAAGTAAGCTTACATAGGGGATGCCCATGTGATAGAGGGGTTTCCCAGGGATTCAGGGTGACCAAATAATCCGTTAAGGAGTATCCTAGGGGGCAATGTTAAATATCCATATTACCCTTCTGTATATGAAAAAGTCTAATTTGCCCTTTAATCAATTAAAACCTAAACAAAACAAAACCTTACAAAATTTTCATTTCAGTTCAAAACTTTTCTCTCTCCCTCCATATCTCCTCCTTCTCCATTTGAACCGAATTTCTCCATCGAATCAATTAATTGCCGATTCGAAAAATTCGTCCTCGATTAAACTCTAAAGTTCGTGATGAAGAATCCTACTAAAGGTGTAGAAGGTAGTAGTGATGACAATCAAAATCAAACTAAATAACCTAATCAAGATATTAAAGAAGAAATCAGTGGTGAAGGAAATCAAACTTCCCAACTACAACAAATAGTGTATATAAGATATCCAATCAAACCCATGTTATTTTTAGAACCCTAAAGTGATTGATTTCATGTTTGATTGATGGAGTTGTAAAAAAATTGGCTGTGGGTTCGATTGAAAAACCCAACCGTAACTGTTTTTTTATTTTATTTTACAGTTGGTTATTAAAATACCCAACCGTAAATCAGAAGGAAGGAGATGAAGATGATATTTTACGGTTGGGTTCGATTCTGAACCCAACCGTAAACTATTTTACACTCAAAACCAAATGTAAAATTAGATGAATATATTTGAAGATTTTTTTCATTTCTATCTTGTAGATAATTGAAAGACGAAGACAACCCAAAAAAAATGAGGTCAATCGGACATCGTATGAGGGAGTTATGATCAAAACGGTAAAATACGAAAAAATATCCAGGAATAATTACGGTTGGGTTTCTTGGACTCGGACCCAACCGTAAATCTGAGGATTTTGGGTGAGATTTTTGTGTCAGAATTTCGGTTGGGTTTATTGGGTCGAACCCAACCGTAATTTTTTCTGGACACTTTTTTTTATTTCACCGTTTTGATCATAACTCCCTCATACGATGTCCGATTGACCTTATTTTTTTTGGTTGGCTTCGTCTTTCAATTCTATACAATATAAAAATGATTTATTTTTTTCAAATATATTCATATAATTTTACGGTTGGGTTTGAGTGTTTAGACCCGACTGTAAATCTTCCTGGAACTTGTTCTTCAAAATCGACTTCTTTTACGGTTGTGTTTTGAGGTAATTTCCCAACTGTAAATATTCCTGGAACTCATGTTTCAATTTTTTTTTCCATCTTGGCCTCTTCTTCTCATCCCAGAATGAACTCATTTCCTCTTCTTAATTCTTTTTAACACTATTTCCATTGATTCCAGATGATTCTCCTTAAGAAATAAATAAAATAGAAAAAAAAGTAATAACTTTTCCATATGAATTTTTTTCCATTTTTATCTTGTATATAATTGAAATACGAAGCCAACCCAAAAAGAATGAGGTCAATCGGACATTGTATGAGGGAGTTATGATCAAAATGGTGAAATACAAAAAAACATCCAGGAATAATTACGGTTGGGTTTTTTGGACTCGGACCCAACCGTAAATTTGGGGATTTTGGATGAGATTTTTGTGTCAGAATTTCGGTTGGGTTTTATTGGGTCGATTGTTAGTTACGGTTGGGTCATAGGATGAACACCTAACCGTAATTGTTACTTACGGTTGGTTGGGTCATATGCTAAAACCCAACCGTAAAACTGTTATGATTTGGTTTTCCCACGAAAGTACGTTACGGTTTGGTTAGGAAGAACACCTAACCGTAAATGACGTTTACGGTTGGGTTCGACATGAAAACTCAACCGTAAAATTCCCTGAATCACAAAAAAAATCATCATTTTTTATGTAATTTCATCAAATTTGAGCCATAAAAAGACCAAGAGTTTAAGTTAGAGGTATACCTCACTACTTTGGTTGAGTGAATCAAAATATAGGGTTTTTAAAAAAACTTAAAAATTTCTCTTTCATTTAATCTATTTTTTGAACCCTAGATTAATTATTATTAGTCTAATCTATTAGCTAATTAATTTTTACCAATATTAACTAATCAGTTGTAGTTTAACCATTATGAAAATATGATGATAAAGAGTTTTTAAAATTCCTACCTAATACCCCTATTTCGTCCTCACATGGGAAGCCCCATGGACTTATCAGCCCCTATGTAAATCTTGTTTTAAAAGGAGGGAGTGTTATTTATGGGATTGAATATTACTTAAACCCCTATGCTTCTGTCTCCAACATTCAACCCGTAAGTAAACCCTAGAAAAAGGTTACGAAGCATCATCCGTAATCCCATTATTCTTTTTCAGATTTGGATTTGGATCCTCCTAGTGATTATCTATTTTCAAGGTCAGTGATTATATAGATTTCTAGGGTTTTTCTCAACCTTTTAAACTCTTCGATTGAAGTTGATATATATATTTGTTTAGTTTGTGATTATACAGGAAGAAAGACATGGCTACTGACGAAGATGTGACGAGGTTATACAGAGTTAGGCGCACAGTCATGCAGATGCTCAATGACAGAGGTTATCTGGTTGGAGACTTTGAACTCAAGGAGACAAGAGCTCAGTTTTTATCTAAATTTGGGGATAACATTAAGAGAGAAGATCTTGATATTAAAAAACAAATGCGACACGATAATGGTGATCAGGTTTTGAAGCTAACTAATCCTCATTTTAGGCATTTTCATAAAGTAAAAAATAAAAATACACTAAATTAGTATGATTTTCCATGACAGATATACGTTTTCTTCCCTGAAGAACCCAAAGTTGGAGTTAAGACTATGAAGACTTACACCAACCGGATGAAAAATGATGATGTGCACAGGGCACTTTTGGTTGTTCAACAGAATTTAACTCCCTTTGCCAGGACATGCATTAGCGAAATTTCCTCCAAATTCCATTTGGAGGTCTTCCAGGTGAATTGCCATTTTTTATTTTGTTTCTTTGTTATACATTTGGAAGTATTTTTATTTTATTGAAAAGGTATCGTTTAAGCATATGTGATTTATTATATTTTAACTCTTTTTACAAAACTTTTAGGATGGTTAGTGAGTACTGGCTACATATATATACCCTGGAGATACTAATCGGATTTGTGGGCTTATCTTGTAAGCTGCAATTTTGGTGACTTCAGTATATTGTGTATAGCTAGTGATGGAAAGCAATAGTGCTTTGAAATTTGATTGTCTAACATGGGCAGAGTCCATACACTAGGGGCAGGACTCAAACCAAATAAGGGTTCATTATCTTGATTATTGGGTTTCTGAAGATACTTGACATTGGTAACATATCATCACTTGTTTAGTATAGTGACTATGCTAAACTTAGAAGTAACATGATTATCATCATTATTGTCGCTTGGTTAGTGTTTATACGAATTGCAGTGTGGTAGAAAAGAGAATAGGTGTCATTTCTGGAGCTATGTCTATCGTCATAGGTTTGGGGGGGAAATTAGGCTTGGGAATATATGTTGTACATCGTACCTCAAATTTACTAAGCATTGTACTACAGTCTAAAGGTTTGATACAGAGGGTATGGAATAGTAATTCTTGCATATATACATGATGCTGCCATCTTTGAGTAGTGAGATGAACTAAAATTTTCTAACAATCATGTTGTAGGAAGCAGAGCTTCTTGTGAATATCAAAGAGCATGTTCTTGTCCCTGAACATCAAGTTCTTACACCTGAAGAAAAGAAGACTTTGCTGGAGCGGTATACACTGAAAGAAACACAGGTTTGTGTTGATCGAACATGCAATATTACCTACTGTGTTTCACTTGTTTCGTTATCTTGTATACCAAATTTGTTGATACATACACCTAATGCATCCTTAACTATACTAGTTTATGCAAATCATTAATCTGAAACCTCAACATGGTAGTTGCCATGACCATGTTATACTGTTTGGTTTGGTTGCCTGATGTTGTTGTATGAAATTTAGGCTGGAGGACGATTTCAACATTTTTTTGATTTTGAAGGCTATTATTGTTTCACTTTAGGCTAAAGGACCATCATTTTGATTTTTCAAAGGGTTGTGTAGTGGTAGGTTGTAATTTGCAGAAAAGGTTAATTCAAAATAAGGAGGGGTTAGGGATATAGATGATTTAAAGCGTCAATAAGGTACTAGTTAACCCTTGTAAACTAGAGACCTAAAATAGCCAAGAGTAGGCATAAAGGAACTAGATGCCTTTCGGCTACTGGACTCTCGCCATCTAGGGTCTTCCCTATTATACCTGTGAGACTTTTGCTTAAAAAGATCTTGTGCCATGCACCTTTTAATCTTTTTGAATTTAATCTTGAAAAGTTAATTGCTTAGAGAGCTGAAATATCGAGGCAAATTGTGCAAGTTTAGTTTTTGTTTCATTTGTTAAATCGCTTTGGGTCATTCAGATTCCAAGCTACTGCTTTTTATTTTTAACTATTTTTTTCCGTTTTTTTTTCTTTCAAACATGGGATTCTAATTGTGTATGTACGCTTGTGATGTCAATTGTTGTTTCAGCTTCCTCGAATTCAAATTACAGATCCGATTGCTCGATATTATGGATTAAAACGTGGGCAAGTAGTAAAGATTATCAGGCCGAGTGAGACGGCAGGCAGATACGTCACATATCGCTATGTTGTCTGAAAAGTGTTCGTCTCATAGTGTTGATGAACAACATTGTATTATGAACTTCCCTGAATTTGCAGTTTGCATTTCATCTTCCAAACACGACTCACCAACTATGAATTACCTTTCGGTTGAGCTTATTTGTGAGTGGATTACATATGTGAATGTAAATCTCTACGAAAATATCATTTTTTGCCTAAATAGGATTTACCTAGTTTAGACCATGCGACCAAATGCCAGTCCCAGAACGTTTGTAGGTTGTAGCTGCTGTCAAATGGAATAAAATCTACCTATCAAGAATGTTTGGCACACACAATCATCTACTTTTCCGAAAGCGCTGTGCGAAATCAGTTCTGAATGTCCAATGTCCATCCACCACTCCCGCTCGCAATTCATAATCGTCCGTGGAAAAAGCGCCAAATATCCTATATCTATCCGGTAACTCCAGCTCATCTTTGCTGTCCATGTCCTTAGAATCCACCGTTCTCTACCACCTGACTCAGATGACGAGTTTGAAACATCTGATTTCTGTTGCCCCTTAACAGGACATGAAAATGTTTCCTCAAAAGACCTCTTCATGGGAGTAAAAGAACCCATTCCAGAGTCCAATTGGTTTGTGGTACCCATTTTGGTATCACTAGATAAAGTGTTAATCCAAGATTCCAGATTCTAAGGTTTCATGTCCAGATTATTAGCAGAAACAACAGTTGCTCGACTCAACAGAGTTCCAGAATGTATTGTTTACCATAATTTTCAGGAGATTTGTGAATACCAGTGTCCAGTTTTGAAAATAACAATAATAAGTAACGGAACGGAAGAGAAGAGAATGGAGTTCAGAAAATATAGCGTTTCATCTGGTGAGCATCATCTCTCCCTCCAAAATGAGTTTTTGAGTACTTCTTACAGAAAGCATATCGAGGAAGCTGATGAAATAGCTAGCCCCCAGTAAGCTACTTAAAACTGTGTTGGGACGTCGAGGAATGGCATAGGGTCTTAGACCGAAAATCCATACATCACTAATTGGTTAGACATGATTTTTGAGAGGAACTCACCATTCCAAGGGTTCACCATTCTTAGATCCAGAGTTAAACTGGGTGTATAGGAAGCATTCTGGGTTGAGGCTAATCTGCTATACAGTCCTATGCCATTTCGTCATGTGTTATTCAAGTATCATACCAATTTTCCTGACTATGTTATGTTTCCAAACATATCAGTACTAGCTAGTTTGTAACAAAGGACATGACGATTACCAATCTTGACAGACTAATTTGCACAACAATCATTTCTAAGAGATAAAACATAAGTCAAAACAAGATACTAACTTAAGTTGTGAAAATTAACAAATATGGCCCTAATAATTCGGTATAATCTTCTAAATTTCATAACTAATAGTGTTCAAGCTTTATCGAAGGGCGTCGATTTTTAGGCCTATGGTGCTATACTAATAACTCAGAGAGACCCGTTAGTAAATCGTAGTGAGTTCTGATCAGATTTCTTCCTTCATTATTGGGCAACATATGTTGAGAAAAAAATTCCATTCAAAAGGGGCACAATGACACTAGCAAAAAGCTCTTCAGAACGGAGGCACCCAGACAAGCCAGTAAAGCTTCAAAGAGAAATAATGTGCAACCAGAGAAATAATAAGAACATTAATGTAGACAAAAGGAAGATGTATTCGACGAAAGTGAGGAACTGTTATAGTTGTTGCTGTCCTATGTTTCTCATCCCTGGTTACAGATATAATCAGCAAAAAAGTGAGGAACTGAAAGTCTAAGACATCACGCGAATCCCTCTATGGCATCTGAAAGAAATCTAAAGATTTCATATATACAGCTACACACCATGTGAAAGTTATGGAAGTCGGAAGGCTTAAGGTTACAGTGGTCAGAAGGCTTAAAGTTATGGAAATCTGAAAGAAATCTAAAGATTTCATGCTTCTATGCCATCTGCCTATCTGCCTACTGGTCAAAGGCATTCTCAACAGCTTGTTTTTTGATCAACAGGTGTCCTGCATCAAAATATAATGTCAAAACCCCTTTAGAATTACTATTTGACAAGAAATCAGATTACTCTTTTCTTAAGGTGTTTGGATGTCTATGCTACCCAAGTCTAAGAACCTACAATTCAAATAAACTACAACCCAGATCCCTTCCTTGTGTCTTCATAGGCTACAATGGTCCTCACAAGGGTTAACTGTGCCTACACCTTTCAAGCCATAGAGTTTATATATCTAGACATGTAAGATTTGAAGAAGCTCAATTCCCATTTGAAGCCAAGCAGAGGATTCCACCTGTGCCAGCCGAAAACAAGGTAAGTCATTCAACCACAATCTTGTCTTCTCATCCATTCACAAATAATGCTTTGGCACCTGAGATAAAACAGGTCCCTTTGTCCCTTGCACCTGCTGCTACAGACACCACTACCTATACAGAAATTCATATCCCTACAACACTACCACAAACAACAACCAATGAAGCCATTCCTAAGGAACTACCATCCACAACAACAGAATCACACCCAATGGTTAAAGAGCTAAAAGGGGAATCTCTAAACCTATACAGAAACTGTGCCTTACTGCAACAAAGCATCCACTTGAGACTTCTGAGTTCATGGCTCCTACATGCTTCAGCAAGGCCAGCCAGCAACCAGTCTGGAGAAAGTCCATGGATGAGGAATATAATGCACATATGCGCAATGGTACTTGGTCTTTGGTTCCATTTATACATGGAATGAATGTGGTGGGTTCCAAATGGGTGTTCAGAATCAAACAAACCTCAGATGGAAGAATAAATCGTTATAAATCCAGGTTGGTTGCAAAGGATATCATCAACATGAAGGAGTCGACTATGGTGAAACATACGACCCAGTGGTAAAGTCATGTACAATAAGGTTGGTGTTGTCCATTGCAACTATGCACAACTGGCAGTTACGACAACTAGATGTGCAAAATGCATTTTTGCATGGGGAACTTGAAGAAGAGGTGTACATGCGACAACCTCCAGGTTACACTGATCAGGCCTTTCCTAACTATGTTTGCAGGCTACATAAAGCCCTTTATGGCTTAAAACAGGCACCTAGAGTGTGGTTCTCTTAACTCAGTTGCTATCTTCTGAGTAAAAACTTCAAGGCTTCAATAGCTGACAACTCTTTGTTTGTCAGGAAAACATCTATTCATATAATATACATCTTAATATATGTGGATGATATAATTGTAACTAGCTCTGATGCAGGTGCTATCAATCAGTTAATCAGTGATCTAAGTGATGTTTTTGCAGTAAAAGACTTGGGCACCTTATCTTACTTTCTTGGCATTGAAGTGCTCCATCAACACAAATCATTATTTCTGAGCCAGCAGAACTATTACAACGCACAAAGCTTGATGGCATCAAACCAATGAGCACACCACTCTGTCCACAAATGAAGCTAAAGAAACAAGGAACAACAAAGTTTAGTGATCCATCACTCTACAGAAGTATTGTTGGGGCCTTGCAGTACCTGCACCTGACCAGACCAGACATTTCTGTTGCAGTCAACAAGGCATGTCAGTACATGCAGGACCCCTATATAGAACATTGGGAACTCATCAAAAGAATCCTGAGATATCTCAAGCATACAATAACATACAATTTACACATCAAACAAACATCGGAATTCTCTATTCAAGCCTATTCAGATGCAGACTGGGCTGGAAACCTGGATGACAGACGTTCAACAAGTGGATATTGTATCTATTTTGGAGGTAATCTCATTTCCTGAAGTGCTAGAAAACAAAAATCAGTTTCCAAATCAAGTACAGAGGCAGAATACTGAGGGCTGGCAATAGCAACTTCAGAACTTATCTGGATCCAATCATTGCTTAAAGAGCTTGGCATCACCACAGCACCACCAGTCCTTTGGTGTGACAATCTGGGAGCAACTTATTTGACATCAAATTCGGTATTCTATGCACGCACCAAACACATAGAAATAGATTATCACTTTGTCAGAGAGAGGGTGGCAAACAAAGAGTTGCAAGTAAAGTTCATATCTTCCAAGGATCAAATAGCTGACATATTCACAAAAGGCCTAATGTCACAAAGATATCAATTCCTGAGAAGCAAGTTGAATGTCGACAAGCTCCCCTTCAACTTGAGGGGAAGTGTTATGCCAACAGACTCAGGACTAATGCCTGCCTAAGAAAACAAGCACACAAGTTCTAAAATTCCACAACAACCTGATAAACCAACAACACTGAATCTTAAAGGTTGAACAGGATATGCACAAGCTATCCTAAAGCTATCCTAATCTTAACCAATTTTTGTTTACAAGCTTTGAATATCATGTGTATATAAGAGATTGTAATCTGATAGAGAACTTAAGAAAATAAAATCATTTTAAACATTCTGTTCTCACTCTAGTGATCCATATTTTGCTGTCTGCTAATGTCTTCTCAAGAACCTCCTGATAGATAACCAACGTCCAAACATCGCAGACAAAGAAGAAGAAAAATGTCAGGAATTACTCGATATGAGTTACCTGTATAACAACACTATGCTTATCAAAATTCCCCCATATGGACATGTATAGATGGTGGCACTCGTGTCAACGCACACAAACACTGAAACTACTCTTTTAGCAGTTAAACTTCAAAATATTTTGAAACTTAGTTCTCCAAACTAAAACTTGAAAAAAATAAAGTACGAGGAGGAAACATATCTCACTTCTTCTTGAATCTAAGCCTGGATCTAACAATATTTTTTTTAAGAAGAGTGCATTACATAAACCTGACCCCAACTCACGTATCCGCATTTCCTAATATATTTGGTTGCCATGTCAAAGTACCCCGACGCCAACACTCGTACCCATATCGTTGTTCTTGTGTAACCATTTTGCATAGGAATTCACAGGCAGAAGCTGTTGCTAATAAGTATCTCTACTGAAAGTGATAATCAGCTGTCAAACAGGCCGGCCCGGACTGCTTTTTTATCGGCCTAGCCTGGCCCACATCCTGGACTGAGTCGGTCTGCTTATTATGCCTGGCCGGCCTGGCCTGTTACAGTTCCAAACGAGCCCAGCCTGAGCCTGGCCTGCAAATATTGGGCCAGACAGATCAGGCCCAGGGTAGCCTGTGTTGTAATGTTAATTTAAAAAAATTATGGCTTGGTAAGGAATCAAGGTTAGGACCTCCCCGTGCAGCTGAATGCGTTTCAATGATGTATCATTAAAATTTATATTATCATTTCAACAGTTAGATAATAATTGTGATGGAAAATATTAAAAATAATGTTAATGTTAAATTATAAATGAACATTCTTTACGTATGACTGAAATGATAAGATTACTTAATTAATTCATATATTACATAAAATTCCAAATTTATCAATAATTATTAATTAAATTATACATATAAATATAGAAATTAGTTAGAAAATTTATTAGTAATTAATTTATATAGATATAACCTTGTTAGAAAATAATTTAATATAAAAATATATACGCATAGTAAATCTAAAAATATTATAAGACAATAATGATAACAATAGTTAATTAAAGAAGCTAAAAAGATTTTATAAATAAGGAGTGGGCATATAAGAATACATATGCATATATAGTAATTATTGTCGATATGGTTTGATTTAATTTGATTATGTATACATTTTTTATTAATTATGCATGTATTAATTATATATAATATATATATATATATTAGTACGAAGAGGTCATACTAAAACACAAGAATGAAGCGCAGCACTATGGTTTAATGACATGACATTGAAAAGTTTGAATTGATCACAAGATCGAACCTCTCTCTATATTCACAGTAGTTTTTATGCAAAAGCTCAATTAGCTTGCCGATACAGCCCAGCCTGAGCCTGTCTTGACCCCGAAACCAGCCTGGCCTGGCCTTTTTGACACCTCTACTTGTTATAAAGATCTTTCACCTCAGCATTCTGCTTCTTGACTTCTCGGTTGTTCGTTTCCAGTCACAGTGCAGACTCAGTATCCACGTTTATAGCCAGTCTCAGTGCACACTCACTTGACTACGAAACAATCAAAATGAGATATTACCTTCAACTCAAGTTTTCCAAGTTCTTTCATAGCTGTTGCACGCCTTGAATATGCTTTTATGAAATGGTCATCCAGAATTAAGGCCTCTGTGCAGTCATTTTCAGCTTCTTCGTATCTAATACACCACAAGAAAGAAATCAGTAAAGTGGATCTTATGTGTACAAGTAGGAAAACAAAGCTGCGAAACACAGTTTTCCTGATAATGAGATTTTTACGATTGTCGATGCAATATATTTACCGTTTGATTTTGAGATAAGCTATGCCTCTATTTGCAAAAGCTACCGCCATTGGTGAAAGCGCAATGCTTCTGGAATAACAATCAATTGCTTCCCTAAACTTTTTCTGCTTAAAATACTTATTGCCCTGAAAAGGGAAGTAGATAGGACAACATCGTCAAATACTAGACGAAGAAAGTTTTCCATAACCAGTTCCTTCTCTGAAGTAGCCCCAAGAGATATACGCGTATTTGGATCAGAATTCTCGAACTTAAGTGCATTATGTATTCTGGTACCCAAGTTAGAAGAAACTAAAGTCTCCAAGTACGAATCTATTATAGACCATCTTGGAGAATCACTGATCTTCAGCATTTTAACACTATCAAGATTTGGGTTATATAAAATAATTCCTTCTGACCTCGGTCCTTCTCCAATAGAATCTCATCATTCCCAAAAATATGTATCGGACATAAATTGGTTGGTTCTGCAAGAAGTAAGTTTTGGGTATTTACTGTATACATTTTGGTCCACGTTTCTTTTCTAGGATAGTCCTTCATAACCCACACATCAAAACCAGGCACAGTACTTCCATTAACCTTATAAAGCAAGGATAGCTCCCCATCCAAGACACCAAAGAACTCAGGAGACAGGTTATGATCAAGACCTTCAAGAAAAAACCTATCATCAAAAATATCAAACGCAACAATAGCACCTAATTTAGTTCCATTTATAGATGAAGGATCAGCTATCCAATGAAGCACACCATAAACACACACCCCGTGCTGATCTCCATAATTAGAGTAAGGAGGAATCTAACTACCCTCCATACTTTTCCATAAATCTGTCTTTAACGAGCACACAATCACCTCACTACTATACTCATGATCCACAAAACAAGAAGCTATCGCAATCTTGTAATCCTCGTTCACACCATCGTAACCCATCCCATGTGTAAAACTCATCGTTTTCACACCATCTAATGGCTTGGATGCGCACATGGGTATGTGTTCCTTTAACACTTTGTAATCATGCTCCATAAACAAAGTGTACACCCAGGAGTAACATTCATACATGCCAAGCCATGACATGTACCTAAAATGTCAACTAAATGATGGAGATTTGAATGGGTAATCTATCTCAATAGCATTAAGACACAATGATGATGGTGATGATGATGATGAGACATGGTCTGTTGATAAGTAAAAACCATTGTCATCTCTAATCAAGAGACGAGTATTGTTGGTATGGTATACATGTTTGAGATTTTCTCTGACAAAAGTCAGGGTAGTAAATAAGTTTAACCATGATTTGCATACGCACCTGAATCTTAATATGGATTTTACTGGTAGCTTAGACAAGATCTTATTGATAACCTCCTCTGGAAGATAGCCCACCATTTGCCCTGATTTCGAACATTGCATGCAGTTGCTAGGGTTTTACTGTTCGGTACTGCAGAGCCATTGAGAACAGTTATGAGAAATGAACACGGCAAACATAAAAAGGAAAAAAACACAGCAGTACACATTTTCACAGAACTAATTGCTCGAAGAAATAATGATGCAAGGCAAGTAACACTGGGAAAATCATAGGAAAACCAAGATATTTATTCTCAAAGTAAGATGGAAAATCCTACATGTAGTCCACTACATTGTCACTCAACAACAAAAGAAAGAATTTGAAAAGAAAAAAATTATTGAGTATCATTAGCAGTACATAGCTAGAGAAAGATGAAAACGGAAATTGGCACTTGTTTTCTTTTTCTTTTTCTTCTACAATGCGTATTGAAGAATGATCTTCTTAGCTTTTCACTCAATGCTTTGAGTCTTCTTCTTCACAGAACTTGGAGTACTGATCAGGGTCCATCAAAGAGCTAATCTCACCAGAGTTGCTCATCTCCACTTTCATAATCCATCCATCCTCATAAGGCTTGCATTAACCTGAACAAGTAAATACAGATCAGTATCTTACAAAATTTATTTATGTGAAAGTGAAATGGCAAGTGCCAAAGGTTTAAGGGTGAGGGTCACAAGACTAGAACTACCTAATGCTAGTAGAAGTTCAGCGACCCTGGTACTGGTTCATGTCTTATCAGTTTATTTCAGACCCATAATTCTTTTTGAAAATGGTGTCGACTATAGACCTGATTGCAAGCCTGAATTACCTACTGAGCAAAATGACCACTGCCAAGGCAGCGATACGACAGAATTTTGTGGCAATTCACTTAAGACCTACAAAATTCTTGCAAATGGTATCCATAGGCCTAATTGCATGCCTGAACTAACTAATGAGCAAAATTGACCATTGCCAAGGCAATAATATGACTGAATTTTGCTTCAGCAAATGTCCATAGGCCTAATTGAAGCCTGAACTACTCACCGAGCAAAGTTGACCATTGCCAAGGTAATGATACAGCTGAGTTTTGCTTAGGACATTATTACAAGCATTTGATTGAAAATGGTCAATTAAGCTTCATTCCTAACAATTTCAAATAACAATATCCAATAGCATAATGAACTATTCGTTAGAACTTACCAAACCAGGAGAGTTGCTGAGTTCTTCATTAACTTTGACAACTTTCCCAGAAACCGGAGAGTTTATGTCACTGGTTGCCTTAACACTCTCCACAGCACCAAAACTCTTTCCTTGTGTTACAGTAGCTCCAACTTCTGGCAATTCAACATACACAACATCTCCTAAATGATCCTGAGCATGATCCGTGATTCCTACTGTTGCAGAACCACCATCAACTTTAACCCATTCATGAGAGTTGCAATATTTCAGATCCTTGACAACTGCAAATCAAAGACAATACATAAATATTTCAGATCCATAGATCTAACAGGTAAAAAAGTGATTTTTACAACTAGGGGCAATGCCCCACTTTTTGTTCTGATCAATGCAAATGAATATATATGAAAAGCAAGAATCAAAGAGTAATAAACAGATTTGATGCTTACCAGAAGCAAACCCTCTGTGAGCAATAGAGAGTTTGAGATGAGAAGCAACTTTTGATACCCACAATTTAGAAGCCATTGGAGATTTTTCTAAGACAAACCCTTAGTTTGATTCAGCCTAGAGTGAAGGAGGGTACTATACTACTCTATGCGGCTTTGGGGAAAAGGTTATTTTCGCTGATCCCCTTTGATCGTAAAGACTAGAGAGAGTGGGTACGCCGAGTGGCAAAGAGATACGTGGGACACAAATCCCTTCCAAACTACTAAATCAGACGTTCCAAAATCTAGCGTTTGTTTTTGTTTTTGTTTTTGTTTTTTTTGACTCTCCAGAATCTTGATGTTGTTCTTTACTTCTCAGCGAGGAAGTAAGATTAGCAATGCTACTAATTTGCGTACAGTGTACATTTGGATCATGATTCGAAAACAAAAAGATTTTTATATTATAGTGAAATTATCTTTTTGTTTGATTTAACTCAAGGTAAGAGTGTTTCACTTTTCTATGCATTGATTTGCTTTAGGTACACTTACATATAATATGGTAATGCTAAAAAAAACCATTTGGTCTAAGGGTTGCCACAAAATAATTTAGGCCTATAAATAAAATAAAATATTTTATAGTGATTTTTAAAACCATGTATTCACCTATTTTTATAATGGTTAATATATGTACAGAAAGAATCCCCATATACTAATAACCTGAAAATTTGGGGATCAACCCAAAGTACAATATATACAAATGACAGTTTCATAATTTTATTATTTTGACACGGTGACGTTGAAACTATCAAAAAGAAGTGATTACCCCCAAACCTAGTTTTTACTACACTGGGAAGTGCGTAAAGAACATAATAAGGGGATACATTTGGGACTGGGGAAATATCAATTGGTTCCTGCACAGTGTCAGGAATAGGCAAGTCCTCTGGATATTTGGATGCAAAGTAATCCAACAAAACTTGAGAAGCACACAACTCTAACCCTAAATTAGGCAACTTTTGGAAGTCTAGGGGTCTAGAAACAACCTCTAAGTCGGGTGAATAATTTTGCGAGATAGATTCATCAATAGAATTAGGCAAATCATCTACAAGATCATCCACAGGGTCATCTATATGTTCTGTTTGGAACTGAGAGTCACTACAAAATTGATCATCATCACCAAATAATTTATGATGGCGTTCAACTCTCAATCTCTGTTCCAAACTAGACAGTCTCTGGTTATAATACTCCTCATCCACATAGTCATCTACGTAGTCTGTATGGAACATATGGTCAGTACAAGACTGATCATCATCAATAAATAATATCTGGCGTTCCATATCTCTCACTCTTTGTTCAAGACTAGACAAGTTATACTCTCTAGTTCTAAACTGAGTTGATTGTTGACTTACCGTAGACTTAGTTGAATAATCGCGTATGACGGAACGATGTGGATGCCAAGTTCCATACACGCGACGATTATAAGCGCAAATTTCCTTATATCCTGGCCCATAAAATAATTCCCCCATCGTCATCTCAGATGATGTCTTCTGAGTAGAATTCATCATCCTCGAAAAATTACCTGAAAAGAGATACTAAAGCACAAAACGATTCAAATAGAACTAAAAATCCTAAAAATAAAATAAAATATATACAAAATAAAATAAAAACCTAAACTACGATTAGAAAATCAAAAATACTAATTACAATATTCCACGACCGCTCCCTGGCAGCGGCGCCAAAAATTGATGTGTTTTGGGATTACCCAATATAAATAACCGCAATCGCACGGCGTCTAACTAGTAGACAACGGCAAGTACGGGTCGAACCCACAGAGAGCGGGAAAATACTGCAATTAATATCTCTAATAAACTAACCAAGAGGAATATTTTTGTGATTTTTATATTAATAAATAAAATAATAAACTAACTAAACTAATAAAATGTGACCGAGTAGAGAGAGTCGGTAACCAGGGTTTTTCAGTATCCACCACTATTTAATTCATGAATATTTAGAGTCGCAAATATCGCTGGGACGCCCTAAACATGATGCATCAAAAAGCCCTAGTCTCAAGCATACACCATAAAATTGCGTTAGCGAGAAAATTGTACGAAACTAACTAAAGGTCTACAAATAATACTTGGCTATTCTAAGCATACCCCATCAAAGGATTTAACCCAAGCATGAAATATCAAATAAGTAGACAAATATATTTGCAACAAGTAGATTTTCAAAACAACAACTGTATACCAGAAGCATAGAACATCAAAACCCTAGGTCAAGCATGTACCATCAAACGACATCACAATTGTTTAATGAATTTTAATAAATCAAAATCATGGAAATTAATATATTCAAATCATAATGGTCTATTACTCAATAATTCAATTTAATTAGTCTTGTACCAAAAAGTGGTTTCAACATAGAACCCTAGTTACAAATTAATTAGCTAGACATGGTGATGGATTTTCTAAAACCCATAAAAATAATTAAGAAGAGTAGAGAGGATTAAACCAGTGTTCCGTATACACAACAACCGTCCTCTTCTTTCTCCGTATGGTGCTGTCTCCTCTAGCTCCGCCTCCCAAAACAGAGCTTCTCAAAAGTATCCAGGAGATGTCCGCCTCCCAGCACTGTACCGAAGAAACCAACTAAAACCTAGAGAAAGCGAAAAAATATCTCCCCTGCCTCTCACGTCAACTTCCTCTTTTATAGCTTCCCTTACTCACACGTGCTACTCTTTACACTTTTCACTAGCCAACCCATCATTCCAGCCTTCTCTCACATCTCTTTTCCTTTTAGCCATTACTTCTCTTAGTTAGCAGTCAGACTCAATAAAACATACTCCACTCAGCCGTAAGCATACTGACGCACCTAGCTGTAGCTCTTCTCTTTCAATTGTACAGACTTCACGTTAACTGATCCACCTACTGATGCTGCTTAAGTCCGTTCACACCAGCCTCATAAGCCAACTCCCTTCACGTGTTGTACTTGGTCCATAGCCTAGGTCTGACCGAAGACAAAAGAGAAGCCTTCCTATCTCTCATCACGTACAACTCTCATTATAGACCACACTTTTCATCTATTGCCCCACCTTCACGTGTTGTACTTCTCAAAAGCTAACTCCATCTACTCATGTCACTTTCAACAACAAGAGACAACAAACTCAAAACCCAACACCTAGCCAAACCAACTTCAAAACTAGCCTCACCTAGTTAACAACCTATTGAGAAGTACCCTTTACTAGCCTCTCTCCCATTGTCATTGTTTACGACAGCACCAGATCTTGCATCTTTTGTCCACCTATTTAAATAATACTGTAATGGGATATCAAGCAACCTCCGGCTATGCAATACTTGTACGTTCAATTTTGTCCCATCCCCATCACTAACTTCTGCGAAGAGATCCAAAGTACCAACGTACTCTTCCTGGAAACAGGAAGATTTTTCTGGTGTATCTCTCTGATGCTCGGGCTTCCGCAGGCCACATTGTGTGCAAAACTTCACTTCGTTGACCAGCTGATAAGCACGTAATTCATACATTTTTACCACTTAATCTATATTTATTAGCGCTCGAATTTATATTAATAATATATTTTTATTGTTTTATTAGATGGTTCGCATAAATCCCGATATTACAATTAATTTGGTTAAATGGACTCATTATTGGCGTCTGCTTTTGGTGCAACTAGACAGTCATAAGAGAAGGCTAGTTGGCGGACAGTGTAGTGTCTAGTATGAGGTGATAGGTGAAGGCATGAGTAGGCGTTGGCTGACTTTTATGAGAAAAGACAAGAGTAGCTAAAGTGGGAGGAAGTGAAAGTCCAAAAAAGAACATGGAAGAGAAGTAGGCATGCGTATTAGGTGGTGGAGACAAGACGAGCAGGAGGTGAGTCTCTTGTTGCAATAAAAAAAAGAAAAGACAAAGATGATTTTTGGGCTGGACAGTACAAAGAGATAGCTATGAGGGCTGCAAGAAGAAGAGTGGGGTTTGGTGACAAAACCCTAGTATAAAACAAAAACAAGAAAAGCAACCGCGGACAGGGGGGAGTGGAGGGGGATATTTTCTCCTGTTGAGTTTTCTTTTAGAGTCTGCTGGGAGTCGGATTTGGGAGACTTTTCTCCGGTAGAGTTTTCTGTGTATGGAAGTGGAAGAAGAACGGAGAAGATTATTTGCCGGGTGACGACGGTGACTGTTTAATTCCTCTATACTTTTCTTAATTATTTTTATGGGTTTTAAGAAACCCATCTCCATGTTCTAATTAATTTGTAGCTAGGGTTTAATGTTGAAACCACTTACAGTTTTAGATCAATTGAATTAAATATTTGATACAGACCATTATGATTTAAATAGATTAAATTCATGACTTTAAACAATTGTATTGTCGTTTATGGTGCATGCTTGGCCTATGGTTTTGATGTTCCATGTTTCTGGTATACAGTTGTTATTCTAAAAATATATTTGTCTACTTATTTGATATTACATGCTTAGGTTAAATCTTTTGATGGGGTATACTTAGAATAGCCAAATATTATTTGTAGACCTTTAATTAGTTTCGTACAATTTTCTCGCTAGCGCAATTTTATGGTGTATGCTTGAGACTAGGGCTTTTTGATGCATCATGTTTAGGGCGTCCCAGCGATATTTGCGACTCTAAATGTATATGAATTAAATAGTGGTGGATACTGAAAAACCCTGGTTACCGACTCTCTCTACTCGGTCACATTTTATTAGTTTAGTTAGTTTATTAATTTATTTGTAATTCTAAAAATCACAAAAATATTCTTCTTGGTTAGTTTATTAGAGATATTAATTGCAGTATTTCCCCGCTCTCTGTGGGTTCGACCCGTACTTGCCGTTGTCTACTAGTTAGACGCCGTGCGATTGCGGTTATTTTATTGGGTAATCCCAAATCACATCACCAGCTGAAAGACCTGCACAAAAGGTGAAGTCCATTTTCCGCCGTCTGTATCAACTTAGGTTGATTAGCCTTATTTCTTTGTAACTTCATATTTTATGTAAACCACCTAATAAACAATAAATTTATATTATTAGTACAATTCAAGCACTAGCAAATATAAATTAAGAGGTAAATATGTATGAATTACGCCCGTATCAGTTACCTAAATGACGATTAGAGATGACGATTTGGGTATATGTGGGTGATTCAAATTTTTGTGGTGAACCTAGATGATGATTTTCTGGAAGAAAATAAAGAATCACACCTAAACTGAAGATAATAATTGTTTTAGGGTGAAAACAAATGTACGTTAAAATCGTACTTTGAAGTAGGTTCGAGAGATCAAGCTCGAACAGGACGAGCCTAAACCAAGAAATGACCATTCACGTCCTGCTTCGATCACAAAGGTGGAGAAATTTGAGTAGGTCTTAGGGGAGGGAAGCAAAGAAGGTTGAGAAATATCAGTGTGTGAAGAAGAAAAGATTCTCTGAGATACATCGCTAATTCTGTAAGTTTAGTTTCTTCTTTCTTGTTTTCTTGTTACGAATAGTTAAGAATCATCTATTTATAGTTCAAAGGAGACACACTGATTTCTCGTATGTCGTGGAGGTTAGGGAGAGGTGGAGAAGTGATGATTATGGAGATTGTAGTGGGGTCGTGCCCGGAAAGTAGGGAAGACCTGTCTAACCACTACTCTCCATCCTCTCAACGGTTCTTTAACCGTCTCACTACTTGTTACTTATTGTTCGCGGATGTGTTGCCACAACGCAAGATCGTCGTAGACCGCCATACCAATACCCCAATGAGAATCCCCACATGTTTTGTATATGATATCTCGTGGAAATAATGGAGTTATAAGCCGCTATTGTTTTTGATTAAGTCAAGTCAAATGACTTGCTAAGTCAGCGAGGAAAGTTGTGCAACTCACTGAATTGATAATTAGACTGATTAGTGATGAGTCTAGTAAGTTCAGTGGTCATGTAATTTTTTAGGAGTAACATGACACATTTAATGGTTAAGTATTAGCTCAGAAGTGATTTAGTGTCAGTCTGACAGGCATGTGAGGCCAAATATTGTAGGGCTTTTTAAGCAAAAATAATTATTAGAAAATCGTATAAGGTTTGATATTAGACCATTAATGAAATGAAGGGTGTATTCTTGAGGTAAATAACTAGCAAAGTTAGTACTAGCTATTTAACACCATAGTAATGTGCTAGCTCTTTTAGTATAAAAGGTTAATGTGCTAACGTCTCAGGAGTAACGTCAATATGCATAGCTTCCAGCAAATATCAATCATGCTAGGGCCATAAAGATAGTGTCAAAAACATTTGAAGTTAACACTTTTCAAAAAAGTTAGCTAGGTCAAGTATAGTTAGCACTAGATGTGTTAGCGCTAATTCGCTTCTGCTAAGTCGCTAAGTATGGATGCGTTAGGCCAAGGATGTAATGGCCATGGGTAGGACTGTCAACAGTACTTAACAACACGGATAGTGGTTGTCCCGTATCTGAAGTCATTAATTTTTACCGGATATCCGTATCCGCTAATTATCCGAAGGATAAGAGAAATTCATTTATGTATCTGAATCTCTTAAGATTAGCGGATATCGGATAATCCGATAATTATCCAGAAAACCATATAAAAAGGAAAAAAAAACATCTACTTTGGTTATGTGTGTTTAGTCACTTTTTCTTCTCGTGATTCTAAAATTGTAACACAAAATTAGTTTTGATGAATTCACCATTCTTTTATTTTTTTCCGAACAAAATCATCAACACACCTAAAAAAGTTAGGTAAATTCAACTTATAATAGTAATTTTATATACATATATTTATGTTATCAGATATCGGATAATTATCCTATAGAGTAGTATTATTCTAGTATCTGTATCTGATATCCGAAACTTCGGATAATATCCTAAATTATTGGTACGGAATCGAACGGGTGTCGGATATTCGGTTATCCATTGACAGGCCTATCCATGGGCGCATTGGACTAAGGACGTGCTAGGCTTGTGGCGCTAAGTCAAGGACGCCTTAAGCTATGACGAATCAGCTGGAACGCATCAGGCTAGCATGCTAAGTTAAGGAATACATTAGGCGGAACGCGCTAGGCCAAGGCGCATCAAATGGGACACTAAGATATGAGGGCTACAGGTGGGACGCGCCATGCATGTCCGTACTCGGAGATGCGTTAGCTGGAGCTAGGGACACGCTAGAGTTAGAGATTGGTTAAGGCGCATCAGCTTGGTGAGGCCGGTACTCAGGGATGCATCACCATGGACACATTGGCCAAGCATGGGATGCGCCATGCCTGGAACGCTACAACCAAGGGTGCGAAGCTAGGCCAAGACGTGTTAGCCATAGATGTTGGTGCTTTTAGCGCTAGGGTTAACATTTTTAGTGTTAAGGTAGTGACGTGTCAACTAAGGCCTCATTATACCAAAACTCCCTAGCTAGGGCCTCATCAGGCTATGATGTGCTAGTTAAGGCCATGTTAAGCTAGGTGGCGCTTCTCAAGCGCTAGCGCTAGGAAAGTTAACGCTTTTAGCGCTATGGTGACGAAATAGCGCCAATGTGATGCCAAATAGCTTGTGCTAACTTGGCGTTGATAGGAGAAAAGACTAGGGTTAGCCTAGCTCAGAGGCTCAATGCGTCTTTTAAGGCATTGCTTCTTGTTTGCGGCACGTCCAAGAGGAATGACGTATAATTTGTGGCTTATCTTTAAGGAAAGTGCTAAAGTAGCATATTTGAGCTCAGAAAAGCAATTTGAGAAGAGTTCGTTGTGAACGAAGCGTTAAGATAGGGTTTATACATTAGTTATTCCCGAATTTGATAGATGTTATTGAAACATCGATGCGCACTCGAGGAAAGTTCAAGGAATTCAGCCGTGGAATTTATGCGACTTGAGACTAGTTCGATATGGCATAAATATTGTGAGTGTTGAGGAACTGCTAGGCCAGTTTAGAGTGTTTGTATAGAATCTATATTCTTAATTCACATGCGGAATATAAGTAGAGATACAATATTTCATGTTTTGTTATAGGGACAGACGTATGGGCATAAATACGCACATATCCTATTATATTCCTACTGCTTGGCAGATTTTACAATTCTAGCCCTATCAAAAACTCACCCTCTACAGTAATGCATCAAATAAATAGGTATTATGTTGATAAACTCAAATATCCACTTCGTATGGGATAATTCGCAAAAAAAAAATCCATTTTTGCATGCATTTAATGCCATTGCAGGTCCAGAATCGGTAGTTAACTGAGTCTGATATCTACCGATTATGTACTCTTGTTCTTATTCCACCGCATAATTGGTAGTTCGTGAAGTTTGTATACTAGCAATTATGAATTTTATTTTTAAATTCGGAATTTAGAATTCGTACAATCGGTAGTTTAGTGAAGATACTTATTTAACGATTATGATAATAGCCCAATTTTTTTAAAAAAATCCCAACTTCGAAAATCTGGAAATTTTGATGTTGTATAATCGGTAGGTTAGTTAAGATCTATATCTACCGACTATCAAAGTAGCCCCAAATGTAAAAAAAAAAATCAATCTGAAATTCAAGTCGTACAATCGATAGAAATGGACAAACCGTATCTACCGATCGAGTATAATGATTTTCGTTTTTGAAAATCTGACCAGTTTAGGTGTTAATCGACATATTTGGATTTTATTTTTCTATCAATGGTAGTGTATGTCCAGAAATGTTGTCTTGTGTGTTGGTTATAATTGGTCGTTTGTGGTTTTCAATTTCCTACCGATTGTATCATAATCGGTAGATAGTTGGAAACCTGTACTGTCGATTGTGTCTATTTTTCCTACTTTTTAGGTTGACGTGTTGCTATTGCATGTAGATCGTTATAGCGATTGCTCCTATTTCCTATGATGGGCATGTTACTTTCTTCTACCATGCTAACAATTTTTTATGCTATCTACCTATTCTTGTCTTGTTCTAAGAATTTATGTTATGTGTTTAATCTTATAAGTTTTGTTATATGCGCAACTAGACATTTGAAACTAAGGCGGAAGAAAAACAATGGCTTATGATCATAACAAGCAAGTAAAGCCTCAACGATTTGAAATGGTCTGCGAGAGAAGTAGCAAGTATGAGAGTCACTCGGCAAAGGATTGTAAGTATGTAAAGAAGATGGAGAAGAACTACAAGGGTAATCCAAAGAAGTATGGATTCACATTTAAGATTGTCTTCCATAAGTCTGACGATAAAGTATGGAAAATACTTAGAGTTGCTACCGATTGTCATAATTACGAGGATACAAAAAATATTATTGGGTAAACATAATGGTTGCCAAGTTGAAACCACATCAAATGAAGACGGTAAAGTCTGTAAAGTTTAGTAAAGCAGGTGCAATCCTCACTAAGATAAAAGCAGACGACCCCAACGACTTGTCTTTGTTGTCTACAATTAGCTCGACCTTACTATAATCAAAAAGAGGAAATAAGAAGGTAAATTGGTTATGCAAAAATCAAAGTGGTTAGTCGAGCAACACAACTACGCATTCAGAACTAAAGAAATGAATGATAAAGTGATTCATATTTTCTTGGCGCATCTGAAGATGATCCAATTGGCTCAATGCTTCCATTAAATTTTGTTGGTGGATTGTACTTATAAGACAAACAAGTGCAACATGCCATTGTTGAACATTGCTTGTCACATTTCGTACAAGAATATATTTTCGGTGGTGTGGATTTTTATGGATCATGAGAACGATGTGAGTTACATTTGTATGTTCCAAACGTTGAACTCGATTTATCATGGGGAGCAAACATCAAGGGTTATAGTAACGGATAACGACCAAGCCTTAATAAATGCCATAAGGTAGTTTTTCTAGAAGGTCAAAATTTCCTTTGTACATGGCACATACAATGCAACATCAAAACCAATTACAGGCATCATATCCAATTTCTAAAACCAAAGGTTCCAAAAGTTCGAATGAGGATGATGATGTCTTAGTAAACTAACTAGGGAATAACGAGAAAAGATGAAAATTTAATTGATGGAAAGCATGTCGAGGAAGGAATTAAATGGTCAAATAGATTGGGATGTGATTGTTTGTTCGATGACCGGGGAAGATTATGAATGTAACTTGAGGAAGTTTGACCATGTTTGGGGTAAGGATATATTACTCAAAAGCAATGAACTATTGAAAAACACAATGGTTGTGACCGCATAAGGATAAGATTGTGTATGCATGTAACTATACATATAAACACTTCAAGAATGAGGCGACAAGTATGGCAGAAGGGACCCATAGACGATTAAAGAAAACACTAGTCGATAGTCAAAATGGGATTGTTACGGTCCATGAAGCTATCCATGAATACACCAATCGTGATCTCACAAGGATTAACCACGTAATGGAAAAAAGTCAGACAGATTCCCGTTGGTGCATTTAGCACATAAAGGTATTCTCAGGGGTATAATTTACAAATTATCTCGGTGGGCAATAGATTACATGATAAAACAATTGAAGCTGTATAGAGATCACGATACGTCAAGTTAGGTTTGCAATTATAAAACGATGATGGGTATTGGACTCCCATGTCATTATATGTTTGGTAAGTATGATCTAGTGATTCACATTAATGATGTAGATCCATTTTGGAGCAATTACATTTCACTCCAAACCCCACACAAGTTGATGGTGTATCATTTAGAGAGACGGAAATGTACCGACAAATAACCGAAGGTTACTCTAACTCAGATAGGTCACAAAAACAAATATTGATGCCCCACTTGGAGAAATATCTTCACCCTCGTTTAAGGGTCGTTGAAGAACCAATTAAGGGAAAGGCGACAGGTATACTAAACATCGAAAAACCAAGGGCATAACAAAAAAAAAAGTTGAATGCTTGGTTGTCTAATCAAAGAGACCCTTCCAGGCATTAGTATGCCGAAGATAGGTATGAAAAGGTGCCAGTTCTAAGAAAAGGGGGTCATCCGAGAAAAGATCAAGGTCGACCAAGTGTACGACAAGTCAAACCAAAGGTCTTTATGTTTCCTTCTCAAGTAAGTCAAATCGATCCAAAAGAAAAAGTTATTTTGGTCGAGACTTAAGGAAGTTTGTAAGTTATTGAGCAAGTGGGCGCCTCACAAAAAATTCAACCTAAGGAAATGGTAACAATAAAAGAAAAGAATGATATTTTTCGTACCCCTACGAATCCAGGAGAAAGATCATATCAAACAATATATACAAAATATGAAGAGTATTTGGAATAACTCTCACTAATCATTAGTCCATTTGTTTCACCAAAAATTATCAAAGATTTTTGAAGGAAATTCTAGAGACGCATATGTACATATCACTCGCAAAGTAAAGATGGGCTCTGCTCGTACTGACGCAAAATTTTACATAATCAAATAAAATCCAGGTTACGATATGGTCCCTGGACGCTCATGTCTGCATGGAAACAAGATGACATCTTACATCTCATTGACCTCAATTAAGACACCTCCACTAAAATTTTCCCACCACGATGTAATGAATCCCTAAGATTACCTACCGTCACGGTCTCTAACTTAGTTATTCCTTGATAAAAAACAATCCTCCTCTTCAAATTCAAGCTTTGGAATAATGCTCCTCTTCCTCCAGCCACTAGCAAATCTGTGAAAATATGAAATATTAGCATCACCCTATTTAAACTCTTTTTTTTCTCTTGCATACCATTTTCTAGCCTTCATCACCTTAACATTCTTCATAATAGGAGCAACGTACGGTTACCCTTTCTTCAAACTGAGAATCATCCAAAGGACTAGCCTCCTCCAATAAATACAAGAACTCAATCTTCTCAGTGATCTTTATTTTCTTCATCTTCAGACCGCTGAATTCTTCCTTGCTCCGATTCTTAAAAAAATATTACCAATTTTGTAATTTCTTAAAAAACACATAACTTGCATGTCCCTTAAAATCCATAACTTCCCGCCTAAGGATGATAACCCAATCAAATCCAGCATCATACCACAATTGTCTATGAACGTATCACAGGGAATTCAGCTTCCTTAGGTTTTGACTACACAACTTCCTTAAACCCACCCTCCTTTATGTAGAGATTTAAAATCTTTAAAAAAAATTGACCAAACACATTTATTGTCACCATAAGGAATACATACTATAAGATTTGTCTTCATCATCCTCTATGTGCCCAGAGACCCTAATATATTCACCTTTTTTATTACCTTGTACTTAAAGAGCACATATATTACTCTCATATGCTATGAGCCAAAGCTTAAAACAAACTTCGCAAAATAAAAATAAAAATTACTCACATGTGCTTCTTCATATTTGTTTTCCTTGTTTTTACATTTAAAGATCAAGTTTAACTTATCAATCAATCAGAAAACCAACTTCTTCGACCTGGCAATTCAAGATTTATCACCCCCTCTTCATCTCTCAAAAAACTTCACCATCACCTTATTACCAAAAGTTACAGTGGTAATCTCAAAGCTCTTTCGACCCTGTTAAAATTTTTATATTGCCTCCGTCGCCCCTCACAGCTGCTCTCTCATCTCCTTCGATATTATTAGTTTTACTAAATTTATTATAATTATCACAAAAACTCATAAATTAGACGTATATAAATATCTGAAAAAATAATATATTTGGTTTTATCCAAAACCATACCAAACTGTACCACGTACAACCGTAACAACACATCATGACATAAGACGGCTTAATTCCTGATAAAACATTGATGAGTTTTGCTAAGTTTATTATAATTATATAATAAATGAAAGAAAACCAAGGTGGCCTATTTAGCATACAAAAACTTTTCCCATATTATTATTTATAAATAAAAACCATTTATAATAAAAATGAGACAAAAATCTCATTTTCATTTATAATGTTTAAATTTACTTTTTGTTACTTTTTAAATGGTAATCTTGTTCTTTTTTTTTTCATCAGTTTCTTCTCCTCTTTTTTTTTCTTATTATTCTTCTCTCATTTCTTCTTTCTTCCGCCTCCTCCTCCCCACCAGCAGCAGTAGCTCCGCCGCCATCAAACCAGTGAGAAAAGACAGATCGACAGCAACAACACCTCCGTCTCCTCCACCAACACTTTTTTTTTTACTTTTATGTTTACCAACAGTACCTCCACTACCAGCACCTCAATCTCCTCCACCAACACCACCAACACCTCCTTCTCTTTCTATGTACTGATTTTTACATCAACAATACTTCCTTCTCCCCCATCGCCTCTTCCTTCTTATCCTTCCTCACCCACCACTGCATGTCCATATCCTCCACCAACAACACCTCCTCCTACTACTTCTATCCTCTACAAAACATCACCAACACCTCCAGATCATCATCGTTGAAAATTATCATCAAAAAATAATGATACATCATAATTGTCGAAATTAGGGTTTTGTGTTGGTGAAATATCAGAAAAATGATAAAACCAAATTTGGTTTCATCAAATTTTACAAAAGCTAAACAATGTTGAAACCAGTGTTTGTGTTGGTGAAATATCAGAAAAATGACGAAACCAAATTTGGTTTCATCAACTTTTACAAAAACTAAACAACGTTGAAACCAATGTTTGTGTTGGTGAAATGTCAGAAAAATGATGGAATCAAATTTGGTTTCATCAAATTTTACAAAAACTAAACAATGGTGAAACCAATTTTTGTGTTAATAAAACAGTAAGTTTTGTCGAAACCAAATTTGGTTTCATCTGATTTTTGCCTATTTTTTATGTGAAACCAAAGTTTAATGGTGAAAAAATACGTTTATGTTGAAACCAATTGGTTTCAACTAATCTTTTTGTAGTTTATTCAATTTGGTGCATTTGGTTTCTTCGTTGAAGTTGTGTTGGTGAAATGCCAATTTTATGTTGAAACCAAATTTGGTTTCATAATTTTTCAGCCTAATTTTTATCGTAGAAACCAGTGTTGCTGGTTGGTGGTAGTGCTGGTTGGTGATTGTGAGTGGTGCTAGGTATTGGTGGTGGCGATAATATGGGTAGTGGTGGTCGTTGGTAGTGGTGGTGGTGGTAGGGGGAGGTGCTCATTGGTGGTGGTTGGTGTTGGTTATGGTTGCTACTGATAGTGGTTGGTGGTGCTCGTTGATGGTGGTGGTTGGTGGTACTCGTTGGTGGTGATGTTGTTGTTGGTGGTGGTGCTGCTGGTGGTGGTGGTGGAGCTGGCTGGTGGTGCTGCTAGTTGGTGGTGGTGATGGCGTTGGCTGATGGTGATGTTGCTGGATGGTGGTGGTTGGTGGTGGTGTTAGTGTTGAATTGATGCTGGTAATATTGATGGTGAAAAGAAAATATAGATTAAGGATGGGGTTACTTATTATTTTTATTGGACTAAATTAACCTAAAGAGTAGTTAGAAAGATTTATTCAAATGAGATTTTTATTAATTTTATCTTGGCTTGAGCTTCAATAGTAAGAGGTATAGGATAGTAGATTTTAACTCATGAACTATTATAATTATCAAAAAGCTCACCAAATTACACGATATACAAATATTTAAAAAATACAGAGAAAAAAATATGCCGACATAACACTACACAATTTTAATTCCTAACGCATCACATCACGGTATGTCAGCTTTAATTTCTTGTGCAACACAAGTTACACAACTTCCCTTTGAATTTTGGCACAAGGCAACACAACACAATACCTTTTCAACCTCTGAAAATACCTATATCTGCGTCCCTCCGCTCCACCACACATCTGTGCGCTCACACTTCAAATTGTTGGGTCAACCGTAAAAATCTTAACTTTTCAGTTGCGCAATCAGCTAACTTTAATTTTGACAACGTGTTCCAATTGACACCCTTAAATTTGTAACCTCTCATTAGCTTTTCTTAGGTTCGATTTTCTTTCTTTCCCTCCTTTAACATTTCCTATATAAACACTTTAAATTCCATTTATTTCTTCACATTAAAAGCCATCAACAACACAAAATATCATCATCATCATCATCTCCCATTGTCTGAAAATCACAATTCTTATAGGCCTTAATTAAGGTAAGCAAGAGGAGGAGTTTGAACAATCCTTCTCTAACTTACATTTAGATCGCAAATTAGACTCTCAAAAGTAATCATCTTATCGTTAATCTATAGAAATGGAAAGGCGGGCCAGTCCATGGATCGAAGTTGCACCAGCATTACTCATTTCTCCACAAAAGCCTTCTACTTTATCATCAAAGCTCGAGACGATTTTCGAAGAAGGATCAGACAATAGCTGCGGTGGTCACTGTTCAGGCATGCAGCGGCAACAAAGAAATCTTTTATTTCATCTTTTCTTTTCTTCTGTTCTTTTGTTCATTCAGATGTGGTTTCATGGCATGATTTCTCTGATGAAGAACCATCAAATTCTCAGTTGGATTCAGAGAATGGAGATTGAACCAAAACAACGTGCCAGTGACAAGTCATCAACATCATCAGGGAAGACTATTAGTGTTCGTGGGGGAATTAAGTTATTTTAGAAAAATAAGCTTTCTTTTCTCATTTGAACCACCAAACAAGCTAACAAAGAACTCAAATACCAACTCCTGTTCTGGGAATTGTTTTCAGATTTTGCAAATATTGTAGCATGACATGTCATGACTAGTTTCTTTTTGTTGTCCGAGGAAGAAAGTTCAAATGGTTAAACATTTATATGATGATCTTCCATCTACAATTGATGTGCAACCGATATAAATTGAGTGAGTGACATGCTAATGAATCCAACAACAATTTGAATAAAATCTGTCTCAAATCTGACATGAACACAAGTCACCTTCGCATTCAGCATGAGATGCAAGGGCCGGATTGAACAACTTTGGGCACTTGCACCACATAGAACAAGTAAGCAATAGACTACCTACCCAAAAGCAAAAGTAGATATAACCTGACTATCTGCTGTAAAATACATGAAAAAATTATAAATCTTTCATAGTGAAAAAAACTTACCACCAAGGTGCCACATATAAAACTCCCTCAACACTGTCAAATAAAGAAACTGCACAGAATGACTTCATTATGAAGTCTATTTTAATTTATCAAGATACATTCCCATCGCGCAAAGATTTGCATACAACTAAGCCTGCAGATGTCCTCATAGGATGCACCCCAACGGCAGCAACACAATTACTATCAGTCTTCATATGAGGCTTCACCGATTCCCAGATCTTTTTCTTTTGAACCTGCAGGTTATAAAAGAGAAGATCTATTGACAAAATACAAAAGGAAGTTGAGCTAAAAACAAAAATAAATAACAGGTTCAATTTTAAATACATGCGTTCCTGATATGACAGACACAGTCCTAAGCTAACTGCGGCCTTAAATATTTCTCTGCAGATTATATAGCTCTTCTCAGGGTATCTAATAATTAGCTTAACAAAGAAACACCCCTCAACCACTGACTGTTGATCTTTGCCAACATAATACTAGTTATTCCTTGGCAGTACTTAGAAGGTCCAAGGATCAGATTGCATTCATGAGCAAAAAAGTCTATAAACAACTTATATTTGTCTAGGGAAAAATAAAACTAAAAACCATAGGATTCCAATTGAAAAGAATAAGAAAAAGAAAACAAGATAAGATAAAAATTTGAAATGTTGGTTGTGATACCTGATTAGGAGAGGCAGGTTCAGAACTATTTTTATCATCTTCTGTGCCAAACCATATTCTCTCACCAGGAATTGAACCTTCTGGAGCCTGCAGAAGCTCAACATTCTCGTGAGAAGCATCAGAAGCACACAGAAGCATTCCATTTGACTTAACACCACACATGTTCCGAGGCTTAAGATTAGCAAGGACAATTACTTGTGCATCCTGCAGAGACATGAGTCGGCCACTTGAAACCATCAGTACTTTCAACTCTAATAGAGTGAGAGCATAAACGAGAAGCAAACATTGCAATAATCTTGAAACTAGAGTTCCTCGTCAGTGCCGTCTATAGTGAAAAGTGAAACTTTTATGGATCTATGACTATAAGAAAACTGCTAACACAAACCGCATAGAATCATCAGTTGTAAACTTGTAATACATAACAATTATCATTTGGTGCATTTGGTGCGAAAGAAATTCCAGAGTTTTTAAGAACAAGGAAAGTAGTGTTATTGCTGTCGTGAACAAGGTGAAGTATCAACTATTTGTTTGGTCTCTTGTCTTTAAGAACTTTGAAAGTATATCCTTTACTGATGTTATGGCTAACTGGCCTGCTGCATATTTACCACCATAAGACAATGTGGTAGTCTGTTACCAAATTTGTTCGTTTGTTTCCACTGTTCTCTTGTAAGGGTGGTACAAGTCTTTTGTAGCCTCTTGTTTTTTGATCAATAATATCTTTTCTTTGGCTATAAAAAAAAAACATAAAAATTATTCATGACAAACAAAACATTCTAAATCTTTGCTACTCCAAATATACACCTGCCTTTAAAGTGAAAATGCATTATGTCAAACTGTTAAAAGCCGGTATCCAAAGGATTATCTCAAGCACCAATAATACTAGCTCGTTTTCTCATAATTTCGGTCAAATTTATTCTTTTAGATGAAACTGCAATTGATAAAAACAAATTGTCAACATAGAAAAAAAGTTCAATTTTCATAATTCAAGAGTTTTTGCACCCATATTGCATAAAAAAAAAATGCATTTTGCAGCAACAGGAATTAACAAATTTCAATTTCAAGTACTTGTAATGGCAATTTCAGATAAAAAATAAAATAAAAATTGAGATGATTTGATTATTACCTGAAGTTGATCTAAAGGGACATACTTAACAAGTCCACTGCAAATAGTTCTTGGTTCAGGTTCCCCACAATCAACTTCTTCAATATAAAGAGAATCTGCCTCAGGATGTACCCAAGCTTTAAGAATTTTTCCAACCCTAATATCCAATGCTGCTGCAGATTTTCTAATTGGGTCTTCCTCTTCCTTTTCTTCCTCCACTTCACTAGTAGAATCTAGGGTTACATCTTCAGCAGCTGTATTGATACCTGTTGTTGTTTCAGATGATGCAGAACGACAGAATCTTCTTTGTGTAGGATCCAATAAGGGGGAAAACAAAGACGAGGAGGAAGAAGAAGAATGTACAATTGCTGATAAAGGTTTAACATTTCTGGTGCTAGAAGAAGAAAAGTAGTTGGAAATGGTGCTCCTGAAACAAAAAGTCTTGAAAGAACGACATAAGGGTTTCCCATTTCTGACTAGAACTGCAGTAGCAGCAGCAGAAAAGGATGCAGTAGCAGCCATATTATGGATGGAAGAAAGTCTCAAAAAGTGAATTCAGATAGGAATTTTGAAAGGAGTTGATGAGGGTGGACTCTGTTAAATACAGGTACCTGTGCTCATTAAGGGGTCAGCTTGATTTTTGGCTGGGAGGAGACCCGTTTTACTTGCTTGTTTTTTTTTAACCATGGCCTTTTTTTTTTTGGTAAGAGTATACTACAACAAACACTAGTTGAGCTTTACAGTACGAGGAAAAGCTCTTCCCACTACATCTTCAAACCGAAGTTGGTTTAAAAAACTTGAAGGGGTAGAAACCCACTCTTGATTTACATGAAGAACTGTAGCCTCCATTGCGAGAAGGTCACCCGTAAAATTTCCTTCACGGTAGTAGTGCATAACGGATATATTCTGAAAGAGAGTTTTTAACCAAAAAATATCTTTCAGAATGTTCATAAAATACCATGGTGGCTCACGCTTACTATTAATAAGTTGTATTATATATATAGAGTCGCAAACCACTTGAAGTCTGGGAATACCAAGGCGAATAGCTAGAAGCAGACCTTCTCTAATAGACCAGAGTCTTCCTGATTACTTCCATTTTGGTGTATGTGTTTAGCATAGGCTGCAAGGAATGAACCATCATCTGCTCGGATGACTCCACTAATACCTGCAAAATGATTAGAGGTGGCTTCTCCGTCAGTATTGAGTTTACAAAACCTGTAGGTGGGTGAATCCAACTATAACACATGGTACTATAAGAAGCTGGGATCTTGCTGGTTGTGATAGTAAGGAACTCTTCTGCATTCTTTAAAGCCTGACTTAGCTCAGTTTCGACATCAAAACTGCAATTACGGAAAACCTGATTGTTTCTTGCAAGCCAAATCTGCCAGATCAGAAATGGGAAAGCTATACGAGATAAATATGATCTTCCCTGGGGATAATAGAAGCTATTGGCACACACCCAATCAAGGTTTATATGAGGACTTGGATAAGGCATCCTCCATTCAGCTGTAACTTTAGCCCATAAATTAGCAGTAACTGGACAAGAAACAAAAAGTTGATCGATTGTTTCTGCACCACTGCGACATAAAGGAAAGTTTCATCAATGTGCATACCTCTATGAACAAGATTATTTCTTTCAACACAATGAAAAAAGGATAACTACATATATTTGCATATCTCCAAAATATATATTTGCATATCTTCATCTTAAAGATCTATTACATGTTTTTGTATATTCTGAATATTTGGCATTCATGTTAGGATATTTGGCATTCATGTTAGGATATTTGTGCATTCATGTTAAGATATTTGTGCACATCTGCACCCTTGTATTAAACTCCTCTTCTCAAAAAAGAGTACGTAATAAAGAAATATTTTACACAATAGAAATCATATTCTGACTTGGTATCAGAGCAGGCAATTTGTGACGAGTCTTATATGACCGCACATATTCCACGTCACCCGATTGATTGTCCACGTGTTATACCCAACAAGGCTACACGTGAGGGGGCGTGTTGAGATTGTCCCACATTGTTGGGAAACTAAAGATCCTGCACTTTAGAAGTCTTGGGAAACCCTAACCTTGTAATCCGGTTTTCGAGGTTAGTTAGGCCCATGGACTTCAACATGGTACTCTGTCTAAACCATCACGAAACCTACCAAATTCAGATGAACTAAATCCTGAATTTACAAAGTTTGAAGAGCAAGACCAAATCCTTTTATGATGACTGCTATCTTCAACTATTGAGAGTGTTATGATCCATGTTGTCGGCTTAACAACATCTCAGGAAGTATGGAAGGCTTTAGAAACAAGATTTTCTCCACAGATCAAAGGACATCATATGCACCTAAGGAGACAACTCCACAATCCAACCAAAGGTAACTCTACAATGCAAGAATACTCCAGGACACACTTTTCCTATTGATGATATGAAACAGACCATATTAAATGGTCTCAACCAAGCTTATGACCCAATAGTGACAATTTTGTGCACTATTGATGCTTTGGACATGAAGACTTTCTATGCTCATTTACTTACATATGATCTGCGCCGGGAGCAACAACAACTAGAATTGATCCAACAGCCCTCAGCAACTGTTGCTGATAGAAGCTCTTTCTCTCCTAGACCAGGTCAGTTCCATCGAAGAAATATGCCTCAGTCTAACAGGCCATTCTCCATATCAATAAACAATCCACAGCATGATCAAGGTCCTTGTTAGATCTGTGGCCGGAGAAATCACACAGCCAGAAGATGCTGGCATCGTTGGGACAAAGAAGATGTACCCTCCAGAAAATCTCCAGATGCATACATTGTAATACCCGGAGGAAATAGGGACAACTCTTGGGTAACTGACACTGGTGCCACTCATCATATCACTGCTGACATCAATAACCCGAACCTGCATGATGAATATGATGGTACTGAGTGTGTGAAGGTTGGCAATGATAATGAGCTTGCTATTGCTAATATTGGTAATGCTACCTTTACTCAAAATGATTAGATCATTTTTGCTTAAAAATGTGTATCATGTTCCTACTATTAGAGCTAACCTTCTCTCAGTTCATCAATTCTGCAAAGATAATAATGTGTTCTTTGAGTTTCACACAAACTGTTTTGTTGTGAAGGACTACCACACGAAGACACCACTGATGCAAGGAAGGAATAAAAATGGCCTCTACAAATTTGACAATGTCCAGGAGATTACAAACTTGTGTCAACCAAAAGCTCACTTTTCGGAATCACTTCCAGTCTGGCATCAAAGACTAGGATATCCAATGATTCAAACTGTTTCTAGAATTGTTAAAAAAATTTCTTTTCCTGTCTCAAATAAAACTTTTGTTTTTGTCATTCCTCTCATCTTCGTAAGAGCAAAAAACTGCCATTCTCTATTAGTCAGACTACCTATGATAAACCATTAAGCCTTGTTGTTTCTGACTTATGGGTATCTCCTCATTCCTCTCGCAATGGTTATAGATATTACTTACTACTCTTGGATGCCTTCTCTCACTATACATGGATTTTTCCCTTGGTAAGAAAATCTTATGCCTTACCAACTTTCATACAGTTCAAAACACAAATAGAAAATCTCAGTGATCAAAAAATCAAAATCTTTCAGTCTGACAATGGAGGTGAATACAGAAAATTCACCTCATTCCTCAACAGCTCAGGTGTAATCCATAGGTTCTCATGTCCACACACTTCTCCATAAAATGGACTTGCTGAGAGACGTATACAACATATCACTGAATCAGGCCTTGCACTTCTTTTTCATTCCTCTATGCCAAAATCCTTTTGGGTTGAGGCTTTTTCCACAGCATGTTACCTCATCAATATAATTCCAGCTAATAAGACTGAAACTAAGACACCAATTCAACTACTATTCAATAAAACTCCTGATTATTCCTTTTTAAAGGTGTTTGGTTTCCTTTGTTGCCCATGTATGAGACCTTATAACTCACACAAATTGGAACCAAGATCTGTAGCATGTGCCTTCATAGGTTATAGTATCTCTCACAAAGGTTATATGTTTTTAAACATCTCTACTAATATGTTGTATATCTCTTGACATATCAGATTTGAAGAGGGTCATTTTCCTTTTGCTTCCAAGCAAACAGTGGGTTCTGTGTTGGAATCCAATCCAAAGTCACCAAACACAGGAGTACTTACCTCTCTACTCTTAGACTTCCAACAAATACTCCAGCTCTACCAGCTTACCAAGATGTGCAGCAGACTCAACAACCAACTGCATCCACCAACTCTATTGTGTCTCCACCAGCAGGACAAAGTGATACATCTCCACCAGCATCACTTGATCAAGCTGTCTCACATCCAAGCTTACCAATAGAACAACCAATTTCTTCTACAACCACCAGTGATGCTCAGCAACTACCACAGCCACATCCGATGAGAACAAGAGCTAAATCAGGTATTTCAAAGCCTATAAGGAAACTGTGTCTAACAGCAATCAAGCATCCTCTACAGGATGCTGACTTCATGGAACCCACTTGCTTTTCTCAGGCAAAAGATGATCCACAATAGAGATCTGCAATGGATATGCAATGTAATGCATTGATTAACAATGGCACTTGGTCCCTTGTTCCATATGAAAGATGAATGAATGTTGTAGGCTCAAAATGGGTTTTTCGACTCAAGCAAAAGCCTGATGGTACTATTGACAAATATAAAGCACGCCTGGTTGCAAAAGGATTTCACCAGCAACAAGGGGTAGACTATACTGAGACATTCAGTCCGTTCATCAAATTAACCATGTACCATAAGGTTAGTTGAAACTATAGCAGTGATGCGTGGCTAGGAACTGCGACAGCTGGATGTAGAAAATGCATTTCTACATGGGGTTTTGGAGACTACTGTGTACATGAAGCAACCTCCTGGATACACTGATCCTAATAACCCAACTCATGTGTGCAAGCTTCATAAGTCCCTTTATGGGTTAAAACAAGCCCCGAGAGCTTGGTTTTCACGATTGAGCACCTATCTTACAAAATTCAGATTTCAGGGTTCCATTTCTGATCCTTCTATGTTCATTCAAATCAAAGCAGACTCCACAACCTATATTCTGGTATATGTAGATGATATTATTGTCATAGGATCCAATTCAATTTTTATTAACAAACTCATTCAAGACTTACGCAATGTGTTTGCAATTAAACATATGGGTGAACTAACATTCTTTTAGGGTATTGAAGTGATTCGTCAGGTTCAATAGCTAATTCTTAGTCAGCGCAAGTATGTTTCTGATCTACTACGGAGATCTGGCATGGATGGTGCTAAGCCAGTCAATACACCTCTCTCAGCACAAATCAGAAAACAGAAGCTTGGGTCACAAAAGTTTAACAATCCAACTATTTACAGAAGTGTAGTGGGAGCTCTCCAATACCTACATCTGACAAGGCCTGACATTTCTGTGGCAGTAAACAAAGCATGCAGTTCATGCATGATCCCTTTATAGAGCATTGGGACATGGTCAAGAGGATTCTGAGGTACCTAAAGCATACAATGGATTATGGGCTATTTTTGAGTCCCAACAATAACAATACACTTAATGCCTACTCTGATGTTGACTGGGCAGGTGATGTGGATGATCGAAGATCCACAAATGGTTATTGCATCTTCTATGGAGGTAACCTGATCTCTTGGAGTGCCAGAAAACACAAAATAATGTCTAAATCAAGTACAGAAGCTGAATACAGGGGAGTGGTCATAGCTACTTCTGAACTGATTTGGATACAATCTTTGATGCAAGAGCTTGGTTTATCAACTTCAACACCTAAATTGTGGTGTGATAATCTAGGAGCTACATATCTCACAACAAATCCAGTCTTCCATGCTCGTACAAATCATATTGAGATTGACTATCACTTTGACAGAGAAAGAGTGGCCAGCAAGCACCTTCAAGTTCAGTTTATCTCTTCTAAGGATCAACTTGCAGATGTATTTACTAAAGGATTATCTTCTTCAAGATTCAACATGTTGAGAGACAAGTTGAATGTTCGACAACTCACGTTCAACTTGAGGGGGAGTGTCAACACAATGACAAAAGGATAACTACATATATTTGCATATCTCCAAAATATATATTTGCATATCTTCATCTTAAAGATCTATTACCTGTTTTTGTATATTCTGCATATTTGGCATTCATGTTAGGATATTTAGCATTCATGTTAGGATATTTGTGTACATTTGCACCCTTGTATTAAACTCCTCTTCTCCAAAAAGAGTACGTAAGAAAGAAACATTTTACACAATAGAAATCACATTCTGACTATTTCTAACTAAAACTTTTTGATAAGATAACATCCATAAAAGTGACGAATATGATACGGACAATGTAGGCTCCACAACTTTTTCCAATATGCTTTGTCATAAGAGCCTCTTATGTTGTCTTGGCATATGAATTGGTAGGCAGACTTTACTGTTACATTACCACTTCTATCTGGAGACCACACTTGTTTATCTGGATAGCCACCTATTATACTTATAGGAATAGCCTTTATTTGTTCTTGAATGTCATGTGGAACATAAGCTTCAATGCTCTGCGAATGAATGAGATCTTTTACTTTAGGATTCCTTATTGTTGGATATGTTACTGTGATGAGATCTTTTAGGGGAAGCATGTGCACCCAAGAATCATCTCAAACTCGAATGTGTTCACTATTACCCACGCACCATTTCAATCCAGCTTTAACTCTTTGTCTGCCTCTAAGCAAACTTTTGAAACACCAAGAAGAAACTTTATGAGATGGACAGTCCCAGAGGGAGCTTCTGCTGGCATATTTGGCAGTAAATAGTTGTCCTACAAGACTGATTGGATTCATAAAGGCTCTCCATGTTGTTTTGGCAAGAAAAGCTAAATTATAAAACTCTAGATTTCTAATTCCTAGACCCCCATGTTCAATAGGTTGACAGATTTTATCGCAGCCAATTGCATGCATTCTATCCTGTCCGTCTCTACCTTGCCATAAGAAATTCCTTCTAAGTTTATCAATGGCTGATAGAATACTAGCTGGGATACGAATAGTACCCATTAAATGGTTGAGAGAAGGATCTCGTACTGACCTGATTAGTATATCTCTTCCTGCAAAATTTAAGGAGGCATTTTTCCAACCTTGTAGCTTATTAGTGAGCTTCATTAAGTACTCTAGAAAATCCGAATTCTGATTTCTTCCCCATTGGATTGTACAACCTAAATACTTCCCAGGGCGGCCGACAAATCTCATATGAAGACCGTTGGCTAAATGTCTGGCTAGTCTGTTGTGAAATTTGCTAGAAAAAGTAACAGTAGATTTAGAATCCATTTAATGTCACCAATTGCTGCATCCATTTCAGACTTGGATAGGCTGGATTCTTGAATGCCTAAACACTAGATTTAGAATCCATTTAATGTCACCAATTGCTAATCATAGAGTTAAAGTGATGAAGCTGGGAAAAGGTGGGAATGGCACCTGTTTTCTTCTCTGTTGCTGAAGTGATGGCATTAAAGTCACCAATTGCTGCATATGGACAGTCAAGAGTAGAAACAGCCTCTAGTTCTGACCATGTACGCTTGCAAAGAACTGGATATGGGTGTGCATACACAGAAGATAAAATCCAAGGGTCTCCGAATTTGGGAGTGATGATATCATGTATTGCAGAGATGCTAATGGAACTAGCTTCCACGTAATTTCAGTGTCATTCCAAGGTAGCCACAGAGCTTCTGAAAAGCCAACTGATTCTACACATATACAGTTTGTATAAGCAAGATGTTGGAGAATGTTTAAGGAGTTATCTTCTATTAATCTTGTTTCGGAAATGGCACAAAGTGTAGGGTGATGCGTTCTAATAAGATCCCTAGCCACTATGAGGAATGAAGGCTTTCCAGCCCCCCTACAATTCCAAGATAGGATTTTCATTGGGAACTTGTTCAGTGATGTTGTTTCCTTCTCTATTGGGGAGATTATCTATTTCATTTCGTGGTTGTTCTTTACTAACCTGTGGTGCCCGTTGTTGGCTTCCAATGATGTGAGATTCCTCCATATTGTTGTTCTGAAAATTCTTTGTGTTGCTAATCCATCCTATCCAGCTGCCAGCTCCATCTCTATCTTCTGCAGACCGCTTGGTCCTCTTACTAGAGCTGGGGTCTCCATGTAAGTGTTGTGCAGTATTTCGACTACGCTGTCTGCGTGCCATATCCTTTGATCGCATTCTGCCTTTCAATAAAGCCATTCTTCCCTGAGAAAGGATGCATGTTGAATGTGTCTCAGAGTGTTGGTGGAAAGTGTAATTGGCTGAGTATGATGTGAGCATGTCTGATTAGAATTATTGGCTCCTCTGGTATGTGCGGATGTTCCTCCAAAAACCATTGTCTCTGATGAAGGCGTGCCTCAAATTCCAAAAGCAAAATGACAAGAAAAAGTAAATGATCAATTGTTTTTTATTTCCTTTTGACATAAAACACATATATCATTCTGCACATTATCCCCTCGATTCCAAGCATACTCAAGGCAGGTAATGAGTTGTGAAAATTAGCCCATAACATAAAGCTTACCTCTCGAGGGACATTTTTCTTTCAAAGGTACTTCTCAAAGTTAAACCAGCTTCTTTTGTAACCGTATATCATAACACTTATTTACTGAAAAACCATCCAAAATATCTACATCTTCTTCAGCTGCATTATGAATGTGCACAATCCCTAGCTCATTTCAAAATAGATCCCTTTCTAGTTTTTCATTATTATACAAATATCTTCTTTTTTTACACCGCAACGTGCCATCCACAATCATTTCATCCACAAATTCTTGCTTTTGACTGCTATTGATGGTGGTTTATTTAGCCGAAATTAAAAAATTTAAATTTGCCTCTAAACAATATCTGAAATATATAACTTATGCTTAAGTGATCTATCAATGGTGATAGGTGTATCTATATTGATCCCTCGATCATGTACATATACTAGAGCCTCACTAATTAAAGTGTACTTTACTTTCACAAATGTTAACGAGGGCACCATCTTACTTGTACCAGATCACAAACCATACCATTTTACTGGGGGAGCGTCTACATCCCCTCTAATCTATCGATTTGTTGATTTGGCACGTCTAGCTCCCCTTCTTATATTTTTTTCATAAGGAGCGTTTAGCTCCTCTCATCAATTTCGATGGATGTGTACCAATTCCCACCCATTACGGGTCATTAGGGAACGTCTATCTCCCATCTCTAATTCTCGATGGGTGGGCAAACCAACCCATCACGGCCATCTTGGAGCGTCTAGGTCTCTTTTTTATTTTCTTTAGTAAGTACCCAAATTCCATCCATCACAGTCATCTTAGGAGCGTCAAACTTTTTTTATTATTTTCTTCGACCTTTTTAATTCCTTTTATTTTTTTCTTCAACCTTTTTAATTTCGTTGATAGGTGGTATCAAATCCCATCAATCACGGTCATTAAAGTGTCTATCACCCATCTCCAATTTTCGATGGGTGGGTACACCAGTTTCACATGTATGACTATGAAAGCATCAAGCTACCCTTTTCTAAATCCTATGGCGGGTACCATTGCTACCCACCATGATATTTGTTTGGGTATCCGTACTACCTTTTTTAATGTATCCTGAATATTCTTTTATAATTTGTCTGCTCTTGTGCCTTCACGGCTGGCACCAACAGTACCTCTTAAGCATAGAATTCATCTAATTTTTTTTTTTTGGGGAACTCGATATAAATCTAATCACGTATTTTACTAGACCCTAGAATTCATCTAAACAACTTTTTTGGAACTCGATATAAATCTAATCACGTATTTTACTAGACCCATTTAAATTACTAAGTATCCGTTAAACTTACTAGTCGCATTAGAATTGGTACTCATCAGTCTAATTACTTGAAATGTTATATTGTAGTAGATGGTGGAGTTTTGACAGAGAGGAAAATTGTAAATTTATCTATCCCGTATCATAAATATAGAGCATAGATATCTTGGGGACCCACCTTGCTCGGTGCTGAATAGCGGGAAGCCATGGTCCTCAAGGATAATGTCTTGCTTGGATTGCATGATCCTAGGGACCATGTCTTGGTCGGCCACGACAACTACTTCTTGCATGCATCACTCGGCCTTGTTCATACTAGCCTCGTTCATGTCAATATTATTCATGTCAGTCATGTTCGGTCATGCCTTGCTTAAGATGCTAGCCTTGTTGGTCACATCCTCGAGGACCATGCTCTGTTCGACCAAGCTATCATTGTTGGTCACACGTCCTCGATGACCATGTTGTTTGACCAAAACTTGTTGGTATACGTCCTTGAGGACCATGCTCTGTTCAATCTTGTTTGATCACGCTAAATATTAGTGCTCGATGACCATGCTCTATTCGATCATGTCTTACTTGAATACACCAAGCCTTAGTCCGCCAAGCTTTGGTCCACCAAACCTTGTTCACCATGCCTTGATCAATCCTAAGGGACATGATGCTCATGTTTTCCCCTTTCGAGCACATGGAAACCTTGCTTAGTTCTTGAGAGCATGGCGCAAATCCTATGCCCAGTCGTTGAGAACTTTCGCACAATTTTGACTTTGGAATCTTTAAGCTTGTGTATGTCCCAAGCTTGCGCACATCCAGGCTTGCCGCTTCCAAGTTTAAGCAAGTCTTTCCTCTTTCAAGCTTGTGTCATTTCCAAACATACGCACATCCAGACTTGTCGCTCCTTAGCTTGTGTCATTCTCAAGCCTGCGCACGTCCAGGTTTACCGCTTCCAAGCTGGTGCACTTCCAAGCTTAGACTTACTAACCTTACTAGACTTAACGTTAACAGTTAGATTATTTGAACGAGTCATTTATATGACTAAACATCAAACATACGAGACATCAAACGTGTACTAGGGATACTCATTGGGAAATTTGTATGGCATTTTATAACCAGTGAGGTGTAACCGAACACCCACGATGAGAATAAAATATGTGGGACGTTACTAGAGAATAAATTAATGGGTATTGCGGTTACAGGAATTCTTCTATCCATAATGAGAGTTACGGTTCTAGGTATTTCCTAACAATAATGGGCATGATCTCAACCATGCTATGGATTCCTCCTTTTGCTCCTCAGCCTACGGGGTATTAGTAGCCGTTTCCAGCTGTTGTTCCCCTCCCAAGGGCAGGTTCTTACGCGTTACTCACCCGTCCGCCAGCAAAAGTAAGAAAAGTGGATATATTCTGACCGACAAATGAATGATTCCATGCCCTCGGTAGGCCCCTTTTTGTACACTTATCTTTAGTTTCGTGCACGAATTCCAAAGTAAATAGCTAAAAGCAGGAGCGGAAGAGTCTTTATCACCGCTCTCTTTCGTAGCAGCCAAGGATGAGTTCGATCCATTAGGTTCTTCGATTTATTCAAAAAAGAAACGAGAGACAAGAAAACATCTTTGATTACGATGAAAAGGAACAATCTAAAATAGACCAAGCTTGTTTCAGCTGCGTCAATACGCTCTGGCTGGTATTAGATATAGACTCTAAAATTGCACTCCCTAAATAGGGTTCTTTTCACCTTTCCCTCACGGTACTTGTACATTATCGGTCATTGAGGAATACTTAGGCTTAGAGGGTGGTCCCCCTTTCTCGCGTAAAAGCGATCATCATTCGAACACGTGTGGAAACACATAAGAACTCTTGAATGGAAATTGAAAAGAGATGT
>JAJJMC010020972.1:5199425-5231023 GCA_023531435.1 Papaver californicum | reverse complement strand
CCTACGTTACATGCAATAGTACCTAGAATTACTACTGGAAAAATATACAAAAGATCGTTAGGCCACCACGGTAGGGCGGTTTATGAATGTCTCCGCGGTGGACTTGATTTTACCAAGGATGATGAAAACGTGAACTCACAACCCTTTATGCGTTGGAGAGACCGTTTCTTATTTTGTGCCGAAGGACCAGCCAGGGAAGCGGATGATAGACCAGCAGAGGCGTGGATTCGGTATCCGCTTTCATATGTTGAGGGCGGCTTAATTAAAGGCTGCGGGCTCCGCCAGGGCCTACTCGCTCGAATCGTAGGGCGATTCATGTGAACTTGCTGCAAATGATTGCATTTAACGCATTGCCTTAGATTGGAGGATACCTTGCCTGGACTAATTGATCTTGTAGATCTTCATCTCCTTTCTTTCTCTGAAAAATGAATACTTACTGTAGGAGAATTATACTATTTTTAATAACTACGGATTCTCCGGGCAGCCATATTTGCATGGAATTACATCAGTACATTAGTTAGACGAGCAGGAGCGTATTACCCCCTATTCAATATCCTTATGAAAAATTGATCACATCTGAGCGTTTCCGCGGTCGAATCCACTTTGAATTTGATAAATGCATTGCTTGTGAAGTAGAAAATGTTCCATACTAATGGATTCGGGGCCATAACCATGGGCTCCAATGCACGAGATCTTGTAGCACTTACCAATGAGGCCCTATCCATTAGTATTACACAGAAGAAATCCATTCTAGACACTAATACAATTAGATCCGCTCTTCATAGACTCCATTTTTGGATCACTTCTTTCGGGGTTAATTCGACCTTCTTTCCAATGCATTTCATAGGTCTTTCAGGTATGCCACGGGGCAAGCGTATCATTTATCATAAAGAGGCTGAGCTTCAAGAGAATGATTCGGAGTTCTTGCAGAATGGAACCATGCAGTACCAGACACGAGATAGATCCTCCAAAGAACAAGGTTTTTTTCGAATAAGTGGCCGGCTACTACTTTGTAAGGATCAAAGCCTTGGCCTGTGGATGGGGGCATAAAGGTACTGACCGAGCGAGCAGATGAGCTCTTCCCCGCCTGGCTTTCCTTATTTTTTCCTAATCTGACCTACTCGCTTTCTTCCTTCCCGTTCTTAGTCCAACGAAACCCTTTTTTTTTAGAAAGCGTTGCAAAAGATGAGGTATTTCACTTTGGCTGCTTCTGTATGAATAGCCTCGAATCCAATCCTTTCAATCTCTCCAGCTGTAACGCCTTCAGGTTCTGACTTAAGGTACAAGGAACTACTGAGTCAAGAGATGCTATAGCCCCAAATCTCGAACAAGCTGCCAGTGTGGGTGTATCCGCTTTGTTTCTCCAATGTCTCTTAGTGCCTTTGTTAGAAGGGCTTCAATGCTCAGTTATTGTCTGATTTTTGGTCATAGATTACACTCTATCCTTCTAACATGACAGGTAATTTTTGTGAATCTTGCTTCTTTTTGTCATTACACCGCGTCCACTCAGAGGATCCCTCTATTCATCATGCTTGGGCATAAGCCATACGACATGGAAGATACTATGATCCCCAAGCTTTTCAGCTGTCCGAATGGCATCCCCGACGCTTTGATAAAGCAAGGGATTCCGATTGGAATGATTTTGACTATAGATTTATTAGCAAAAAAATATTTCCTACTTTTGAATTGTCGAAACAAGAACTTTATGACCTTATTATCTCTCCATCTTTTCCATTTCTTACGAGATCAAGAGTTCAAACACTATAGATTAAACACTTCTTTTATTTATTTAAAAAAAAACACAACACAAGTCAGAGAGAACAAGTTTATGAAAGCTCATCAAGTTATCATAAACCACTTCATCTTCTTTACTTGAACTCTACAACATATATTTGTGTGTCTTAGACTAGAACTTACCAAGATCTGACCTATCCTTCTCTGCTTCCCTCCTCAAGATCAACCCTTTTTTTCTCCTCTGTTTCCGAAGAAAGGTTTGACCATTTACTTAATTTAGGCTAGTCTTGTATGATTTTTATCTCTCGTATTCTTTACGATTTACCTTTCCATCCTTTTATCTGTTTTCCACTAAAACAACTGCGTATAACGGTACTTTCACCAATGGTATACTCGTAACGGGAAAGATGAGTTAGTCATTGGGTAGTTGTGAAGAGGAATACGAATAGTGAGCATGAAATTCTAAGGGTCTTCCCATCTCTGCGGATGTGACCACCTCTCATATCTCCCCACTCTGTCTACTTTACCCACCTTTTCCGTTAAGTATGAGATCAGTGTATACTAGCTACTATAAATTGGTTCATCAACCTATTTACATGTCACTTTATTTGACCTAATTTTCTCCCAGTATTATACAAAAAAATCTTTACAAAGTAAATTCACAAGTCTAAAAGTTTTATACTACAATTTAACAACATCTCAATGCAACACACAATCTCATTGATACTTTTTCTCTGTTTTCTTCCAAAATCAACCCTTCTCCCCCTTTGTAACTGAAACAATACTCGAACAACCATTTTTTGGTTTAGGCAAGTCTTGTTTGATTTTGATTTCTCATTATCACTACAAACATCAACCTACCCTCATATTTTTACTTTGTTATTTTTATCCTAAAATATTTGGCGACCACCGTGGGAGATTAGTCTTTCGGTTGCAACAACAAAAGATGGTTGAAACTACGAAGGTTTTAGAAACCTCTAATCTCAATACCAGTACTTTTATCTTTTCTAATATCAGGCAGTATCACTCTTATTACTCTTGGTATTACCAACACCGTTATCTCTGGTCGAGCTCCTGAAAAGATCAGGAATACATAAAATATAACAACTATGGTCGATCTGGTGGAACATTTCAATGATCTAGCAACAAATCAAGTTAATATTGTGTATACAGAGATCAAAATATTTATCTCCTTGAAGACTTTTATAGATCGATTACCAAAGGAACCGACATGTGTTCATCTTAGGGAAGAGATCATTAACAAGTCTACTAGAATTAAAGTTGATTATACCAATTTGCATAAAATCCTTATCCCTAGAGATGGCAATAAAGACGAGGTTCACACTCATGTTGAACTTAAACGAACAAAGAGTAATCAATGTGACTTCACCACTTTTGAAGACTTGGAACAACCCCTGCAAACTTAAAAAGAAGACTCATCATATTCGTGTTACCATTGTCAGCCTCTTTATAACAACATGATGATTTCATTCTATAAATCCTGGTTGGGAAGTCTGTATATCAAAGGATCGACTATGGTTATGTCTACTCTGCTCGGTAGAGCCAAGCTCTTCCAGAATGAAGAAATCTATGAAGATGTTAGTGGAGGAAAGTGATTCACCAAAAACCTACTAAACTCTCGATCATTCGTTGTCGATGTTAGCAAGGGCGGTAAGAGAAAGGCCCCAGATCGTGATTATTGATAACTCAAGCGTCCAGTTCCAACTGCTGCTCTAACTCATGAACAAGGTGGACTTGTATATTTTGATTTCCCTTGCATGGATGAAAAGGAATTGCAGCTGTTAAAAGCATGGATTTAAGGCGGTGCCATCAAGTTACCTTCGTTCCGGTGCAATCCAACTATCGAAAAAGTAGCAGCCCCAAGTATTCCCGCTTCCATCATTTCCATGGATGGATTCTATACACCTGTCTTACCAGGCCCTTCGATGGAATCCAGTCATGATCGCCTTTAACGAGAAGGGTCAAACAGATAGCTCATTTTATGCGAGCTTTTAAGAATAAGGTTCTTGGCCCATACTTTATGACGAGTAAATGCAATAACTTGAAGCGTATTTTCAAGGAAAAGATTGAGTCCAAAGATTTAGACTTAGGGAATAAAAATATATACAAGAATCCTCAAAGGATATCAAAGGTACAATCTCAAATATTAAAACGGTTTTTCCTTAAGTATCAAAGAAATAAATATGAACAATATTATATTATAGTTACATATGTATTTTATATTTCCCGATATCTAAACTTTCCTATTCCAACTTATGTCAACATCAAGATCCATTAAGAAAATAATAGGATTCGAAAAACATAAAGTATAATTAATTTAAGATCATTTCTAGGATCGGTCCTGAATTCTGATCGAACCTGAAATAAGATCAGTCTTGGGATAAATCCCGAAATCCTTATTTAACTACGAGTGTGTTCAACTAGCTTTAATGCATGTTTAAGAAATAATGATTTCACAACACGTATTTAAGTCAAAAGTTCAACACTAATCATCATAATAATGTTATGTTAGAATAATAAAAATATAAAAAACTATACCGCATAACTCAATATAATAAGTCGTAGATACAACTAATTTATATCCTTCATCTTGATACTTTGATCATAAACAATGATCAAGGATCCAAATACTAAAGCCATGTAAACAAACTTCGTATGTTATATTTTCGATGAAATTTCGACTTAACAATTTGATAGAAACGAAACAAGTCAAGTTAATAGATACTAAACTCATTCTAAAGGATGTTGTCTTCCTTTGTTCTTAATACGTCTTTAAGTTTTCAATGAGCAACTAGAGCATGTCTCAATATTTCTATGTCTAAAGTCTAACCTAACGAAGTTGACTTTAATAAGCAATTCAAGCGATGAGTTTTGGAACTAACGTTGATAACCAAACTTGATATACCATCACTTAGTGTATTCAATCGAGAAATGCTCTAACATATTCCCAAAAGAAAATAATTTCCTTTATCGGTGAATGATAGGTGCATTATTTGCATTAATTTGATACTCTAATTCATTGCTTTCTTGTTATTTTTTTTTTATCATTATGCTTTGATTTTTTTTTTTTTTTGAGTTTTTAGAGGTTTTAAAGTGTATTCAACATAAGAAGAAGAAAGAATTTTATTAGACATAAAATGAACAAGGAAGTCAAGTGCTACAATTGGAGCTAGAGAAAGAACCAATTTGTACTCATTCAAATCCAATATTACTTCACTCTATCTTTAAGGAAATTTAAATACAAAGCCTATGCAAAAAGAATGAGGACATTCCGACATCGGATGAAGAAGTTATGGGCAAAACAGGCTTTGGAGAATTGAGTCTACAGAGAGAAGTTCGGCTGGTAATTGCTCAACACAAATAGTATCCGAACCTGAAGCTTAAAGATCAAGTTTTTGAAGTATCCAGAAGAAATTTCGGTTTATAATCAACCACCAAATAGTATCCTAATTGACACTCCCCTGGAAAAATATCTTGTCAGGTTCGGCTGTAAAAGTCCATAATCGAATCAGCCGAACCTAACATTGTTCTGGGATATATTTGGACGTGAAATTAACTTCTAAATCAAGGAAATATGGTCTCGGAAGGATTCTAAACCCTATAAAGAGAGTATAATTGAGGTCCAAGCATTGGAGGATATAAAAGAAGACATATAATACTCAAACAAGATATCTTTGAAGTAATCTCTTATCTCCTACCTCTTATATCACATCTTCTATATAAAAAACCTAAGGTTTTACCCTTATGGGGGAAATCATTCTTCTTATTTGTACATTTTCCATGGGTTTTAGTAAATCCATAAGTAGGTAACTTTGTTATATTAGTTAGGGATATAGTTGGAAGTCCTAGACATGTAAATCAATATGGCTGGTTAGTTTTAATGTTAATAATCTCTTTTATCGCGTATGTTCTACTGTTTATATCGCCACGTATGATTGAAGACTTATTCGTTAAGATGCAAATTGAATAAGCGTGTATTCATATCTAAAGCTACACTATGGTTTGAGATCTGGAATTGTCGAAGAACTCTAATCACAAGTAGCACAACACAGTTGTTAACGACGGGATGTTGTCATGCGATTATGTGTTGAAGCTAGGTTAAATCCGCGTGGCTCTTGCGACAGATTGCTTAGAATAACCTCAACTCGCGAAGACCATTGCTTTCGTTTGGTTAAACTTGATTGGCTCTTGCGCCAAGTTATTCATTGAGAAGGATTCAAAGGGTGGCTCTTGTGCCTTCAATGATACAAGGAGTTTTGACGAAGTAAGCCTGCGGTAGGATGCTCTATGGTTATTGGTATGGGAAGGATTTAATGTTGATTCTAATCGATTGAAGAACTTTTTTGGTGATGGAAGATGAAACCTCTAACCAGTATTTTCTTTCCTTGATTTTAATCTTTATTTACTTTGTTTTAATTTTCTTTCATTAGTTTACTTTAGTTTAATAACTCTAATACCCCCTTGGTTACAGAAAAAGTCAAAAACAAATAACAATTCACAGCTCCTCATGGGAACGAACCTTACTACCGCTATATTACTTGTTAGTATCAGTGGAAAATATACGCAAACGATATGCACCAGTGACCCTTATTATCAACAATCCTCCCCTGAGGAACGAAATTCCCTTAGCCCGATGATTCGCCAGTGAAGATTTTCTTAGCCTCATGGGAAGGTATGTCGAATCGTAGGCTAGGGTTTTCATTGATGGTCAGGGATTCCTTAATCGTTCTCATCCTCATTATTTTCATAAATTAGTATTATTTTATTTATTTTTATAGCTTTGCATTACTTTCATTAATAAATTTGATTGACAACTTTAGTTGAACTCTCCCGTATGAATGAACCTGGTAATATATTGTATTACTAGTTAGTGTAATTAGAAATAAGAAATATTTTTTATGAGTTTGACACCTTGTCTGGTTGATACTCAACCTTCTACTTATGTGGGCAGAAATTGCTTGATTGATTGGTAAGTTTTTTAGAAGCTTAAAAGAATTGTTCCATGAGTTCACATGTTCATTTGGATGTTTTTTTCAAATTAGTGTGACTCTCAACAAAAATATTGCAATGTATGTATCACCAGTTGATCCTACTTGTGGTTTTTTGATAATTATTTAAAAAATATATATATCATATTTTCTTGCATTATGGAGTGATGAAAAAGGTTAGGCTTGGTTCCCCACCTAATCTTCATGGTGTCATTGCTCAAGCTTATACCTCTCTCATAGATTTGTTTAAGCATTATCTTAAGGATGCAAGAGATCAAGAGCGTGTGAAATTGAAAAATAGCATGGTATGATGCCTATGCAAAGCAAGAAGCAAATTTGTTGTCGAGGAGACAAAAGTGAATAGGGAATCTTTTGTAAAGTTATGGATTTGTATAATAAACACAAGGTGAACTTGCAAACCGCTACTATCGATGTCCACGAAGCAATCATGTTATCTTCTTCTTGGGGAACACCTTATCTAGGTCAATCAAAGTTAATGTTGACGAAACTACTTGAACACATGTTATTGTTGTTGGTGTTGTTATCAGAGATGAGCATGGGAGCATCCTCGCGTGCCAGGGTTTGTATGAAGGTGATTGGGTAGGTACATAACAAGAACAAGCTTTGGAGGATGAAGTGCAAGTCTCCTGTTGACCAAATCTTTTGATCTTTCAGAATTGATTTTCAACGAAAATTCGCAATCAGTAGAGGATTTTATTAATGAAAGAAATGACAACTTTCCATAGAAATTAAGGAGTTTGGTTTTAAAAAGAGAGAGGCGGAAAGTATATACTAACCACCACTATCCACTACTACCACGTTTATCTCTAATATAATATAAGATATATTTAACCTCTCTAATTAATATTATTGGAGAATATTAAAAAGCAACAACGGTATATATTTGACTCAGTAACCTACTGGTTGAACCATTAGACTCTGACTCAATAGTTTTACTGGTTCGATTACTGGCCCGGTTGTTAAACCATTGCTTAAGACTAAACCATTGCCAACAAGTTTTGTATTCTAGTGAACTGATCCGTCAAAGGTGTTTTCACAAATCCTTGAGAGAGATGCAACTACAAGGATCTGATAACATTGTGTTTATTCTTAGTTTACTACTGTTGTTTTAAAGATTAGTTCTCCGCACAACAGATGACAATATGATTTACATAATTAGGCCATCAGTTTGAACCTACAAATTGTCAAAGACGACTTGGCTACATCTTGTCTTACAAATAAACCTAAGAATCATGCCAACAACCAGTACACTATTAATTTTGTATGATGTTTAGGGTTTTTTTCCCTTTTCTTACCCGTCTTTCTAGGGTTTAAGTCCTCTGTATTTATACAATTGAATGACTTACTCATTCTTATTTATCCAACAAATAATCCAAATCCATTGGATCGAAATCACAATAATCTGATTGGTAAAATGTAGATACACGCACTTCTTCATTGTCACTAGAACCTTCGTCGTCACTATAAAATTTCATTTTTGCCACCAAAATCAGAAAATCCTTTTTCCATAAATTTTTCTTCTTTTTCTTTTTCTTCTTCTCTTCAAACTTTCAAAAAAAAACTCTACTTTAATTCTTACCATCTAATACTAATTATAATCCAATTTAAAACACAAACTAATTTAACTACCAATTAAATTAATTAACACTAATAAATTTTAGATAAATTAACCATTAACAATAATAGCTGGATAAAAAGTTTTCTATTTTATTTCAAAGTGTAATTTTTTCCTTTTTTTTTTTTGATAGGCTTCAAATTAAACTGATAGACCTCAGATTAACCAGATAACCAATCCGTTATCTCCATAGTGTTTTGCAACAAAAGACAACCCTTTATAAAACATAAGCGCATGCTTTGGAAAAGAAATATATATATATATATATATATAAGTGCTCCGTACTTTCTTTATTATTCCTATCTCATAGTCTATATCTATATCAATTGATGTCACGAAATGGTGGATTCTCGTTCTCGCTTAAAGACAACCATTAATACACTTCAATCAATGGAGGAAGCTTGATTTTCCAGAACTTTTTTTCTAGGCAAGTAGGCGCAGAGATTCAAGTTTGTTGATTTCCCATAATAAAAATTACTGAAATGTGTGTGTTTGGCTTCGAGTCTTATTTTATATAAAAGTTAGTGTTTATGGAGACGTTATTTTTACTATCTTAGCATCAAAACCATTTTCTCCAAAGCACTGATGTTTCATCCTTCAACAATCAAAGAATTTCAAGAAAACATTCATAAAACCATATTAAAATTCCCTGTTTTAACATGCTAGCAGATAACAGACATGTAAAGTAAATCTACAAGAGCTTACATATGTACATAAAACAGAATCTGAAGCAAATCTAAGAGAACTTTAACCAAGTCTTATAATAATAATAGTAATCAAGAGATTAGCAGTTGTATCTGTTACTGTGTTTTAAATGAATCAGATCACCCTTCCAAGAAATGATCAACCTTGGCATTTAAACCACTTGAAAGGAACTTCATACACATAGGGGGGTTAACTTTAAACAATGAAAGTATAGCAGCTGGCATTCCCCACAACGAGTCACCACAAATCATCCCTGATGCCACGGCGGGCACGAAAGCATCAGCTTCAGCTTTGTTTTTCCTCTCCCTCCAGAATCTATACAAACTTCCAACACACATATCAATCGTGAAATACCCTCCTAAGTAGAAAGGAATAGCCATAGCCATAGCACTTGGAACATACTTATGAGCCTTGTACTTATAATGCACCAAAACCTCTTTGAGTAAGTTTAGGGCTACAGCAAAGAAGAAGAATACGATCGATAGCTTTAAGCAGTTCTTTGGTAAAGCAGATGTTCCCTCAATAGCAATAAGTGCAATACCACGGTATAAAGCCCCAAAAGGAGCTGGATATGCAGACTCAGGTTGCCCAAGATCAGGATAAGCTTTATAGAAGAAGAACCAGAAAACAAGTGGAGATAAAATAACTCCAATTAGAGTTCCGATTATTTGGCTAAAGAACATAGATCTTGGTGAAGCAAGGGTTAGGTAACCTGTCTTGAAATCCTGCATCAAATCAGATGCTGTTGCTACTATACTCAACATGATACCGCACGCAGCTAGACCAGAGACAATCCCTCCATTGGCTAAACCAACCCAAGAACCAAATATGAAAATGGCAAGTTTACCGTAGCTAGAAGCTAAAGACCAATCAGATAAACCGCAGCCGTAAGAGTTGCAGAAGGCCAAGATAGGTGCAATAATGTAAATGATCAGAATGTGGTACCACCTTATTGAATGGAATATAAATGGAACAGCTATGATGGCGATGACTGCCAACACTGTATAGCCGAGTGCAGCAAACCAAAGTGGAATCTGATCTTTCAAGAAGTACTCAGTTCGACGTTTATCATCATAACTCATTTCAGTTTCAGCAGTTGAAAACTGATCTGAGTTTTTCTTTGATACGGATTTGCTCAAGTTGTACAAGGTTTTAATAAGCACAACGACAAAATGGTATAATCCATCTCCAAGAATCATGAAAATCGAGATAAAGACCTGTGTCATTAAATAATTTAGAGAGAAAAAGAATTAGACGGGATTAAAGGTAAAAGGTAAAATGATTTAGAATACTGAGTATAAGGTCTAAAGACTAAACATTGTTTGTGCAAATTGGTTTCGAAACACCACAAGTTAAACTAACCCTCAACCATCCTATCAAATGCCAACGGGTAACCCTTTTATTGGTAAAGCAGAATCAAATTATTAAGTTTTTGAAAAGGCACCGAACTCAACAGAAGTGGAGAATTTACTATCACAGTTTGTCACAATTTTTGGGTCTTCGGTATCCTATAAGCAGAATGACAAGAACCACCTAATTGAGCCAGAATGACAAGAATAATTTAATATACGATTTACAACAAAGAAAAACCTGGAATACCTTGTATCCTTGGAGACCATTTAGACTACGCAGAGAGAGATCAGCGCTGAACCAGTCACCTTTCTTTTGTTCAACAAGCGGCCACATTATTCCCCATGAGACTACGGCACCAAGCAACATCGATAAGTTTATCGAGTAGGGGCAAATCATTCCTACCCCAACATAGGTAGCTGAGAAATCAAAGTAGAACCTACAAGAAATTTGAGTTAATTCATTAGACTTTTCGGCAGGGTTAGAGCGACATGGATATCAAAAGGAGTACAAATTTGTACCGCCTCGACCCAAGAAAAGGTGATACATGATTCCAAATTATTAGACATTTTGAAATGATCATATCATATATATGTGACTTACTTCTGTGTAAAAGCTTTAAGACCAAAAGTGGGGAAAGATGAAAACCCACAGCCATCTGCAGCAGTATAGAACCACTGGAAGAAAGCCCACAAAAAACTACCACCGAACCATTTGAAAAGTGTTTTCACTTGTTTCCTGCAATAACCAACAATTCAAACCAAATTCTATAATTAGTACTAGTATTATTGTCATTTAACACACGTACAGTTTGAATTTTCTAATAATCATTTCTTATACTTTGCTAATTTGGCTCCTTTGGGTGTGTGGAAGCTGTTGATAAGGTATGCTGTAGCAGTCCCACTTGGATATGTCAATTTGTAATCAAGGATCATAATCTGCATAAAAGAACATTACCCAAACAACTTGATTAAGAAATGATCCATTAAAAAACATTTGTATAGGACCCCAAAATTCTGATATACAGTAGTAGTACTACTATGAATACAAATTAATTAATTACCTTTCTCAAAGGAACAATGGAGAAGAGACCAACAAAACTGACACATAGAAGAAAACCAAACATCCATCCCAAGTGAAGATCAAGGACATTGCTGGGTGTTTTTGCCTTATCTGGTCCTTGGTCAGCAATAACCTTTGTCATACCAAGTATGTAACTTGCAAATCCGCCTGATCATAACACTTAATTAGCAAAATTAATAAATCAAACAACACTGTTAATTATCTAATAACATATCACAACAAATAATATTCCCTCTGTTTTAAAAAGATAGCCCTGTAAAACGGAGGGAGTATTCACCATGGAATCTGTCATTGGGGACTCTCTGTTCGATGGTTGCTTGATACATCCAAACAAAAGATATACATATGATACGAGAGAAAATATTAGGAAATATTTTTATACGTCATCTTGACAAGGGTAAATAAGTGATGTCATTTGAATAGTTTCTCCAAATGGAAATTCTGTTGAATAAAAAGATTCTCTCGGAAACTGTTTTCCTACAAATAGTGGCGTATCAAAATATGATGAATGATATTCTAACCATTGATGTTTAGATAATCCCGATCCAAATTAGTAAAATATCCCTAATTTTTTTAGTATAATTTAAGGTTAAATTCAATAAACATAACAATGAAATCACAGTATGAGAAAATCATAAAGAAAAACAAACACAAAGATTAAACAAAATTAAAAAACTGAGAGTGAAGAACTTACTGCTGAAAGCGATACCAGAAGTAGCAACAACACAAGTCTGAATCACAGTATTTTCTTGTCTTGTAAAAGGTTGGCTTTCAATGCCAAGTTTTGCTAAGAAAACTGTCCATGATTTAATGAAGAAAAACCCTAATAAACCAGCAGCAACATTCATAGAAGGTATAATACCAGTACTAAGATTAAGTTTCACCACAATGAACGTGAATAAAAACCCTAATATTATACTAATAAATATTGATCTAAAAGTTAACTGTGATTGCCATGCCGGTACCTCTTTTGCTTCAAATAACTCTTCTACTGTTAATTCATCTCCTCCTCCTATTTTCTTCCCATCTTCCATTCTCTCCTGCTTTTCTTCTATCTCCATCGCTTCAAATTTCGTCATTTTCACAAACTATTATGAAACCCTAAGTTTATTTATTTTCTCTGAATGTTTTTTCTCCCGTTTGACCAAGAGAAGTGTGGTGTATTTATAAAAAATGAGAAGCAAAACAGAGATAAACGCATTTAACGAAGAACGTGGTAGAATTTGGTTGTTAACAGAGGTCCTATAAATGGAGTTGAGAATATGTTGCGGAAGTCGTTAATGACGAGGGTATATTCTGAATCAACAGGTAAATATTAGACTCGTTTGTTATCAACTGTTCAGATTTAGAGGAATAAAGTAGTTATGGAATCTTTTTTATTACTATTGAAAATGATTCTAGATATATTTAAGGATACATAGAGTTGGCATACAGAAAGCCAGAAACAGAATTACTAAAATTAGATAATGATACAATGTATTACAGGTGTACATAAGAATTTATGGTACGTTCATAAATGTCTTTTTGACAGTGCTGCAACAGTAAATGTGGTAGTCGGTTAAACCAGTCTGTGATTTTACCTTTTCTTACTTAGGAATGGGACGTGGGTGTAGAACACCTGGTATTTAGTTGATTTTGGAATATTTGTGATTCGGTAGCTTAAGGATTTTTTAAGTATGCTTATACAGGGGCTGCCTATTTGATAGAGGGGTTTTTTATGGATTCAGGGTGATCAAATAATCCGTTAAGAGGTATTCTAGGGGGCTATGTTAAATATCCATATTGCCCTTCTATTTATGAAAAAGTCTAATTTGCCCTTCAATCTATTAAAACCTAAACAAATCTTACAAAATTTTCATTTCAATTCAAAACATTTTCCTCTCCCTCCATATCTTCTCCTTCTCCATTTGAACCGAATTTCTCTATCGAATCAATCAATTGGTGATTCAAAAATTTCGTCGTCGATTAAACTCTAAAGTTCGTGATGAAGAATCCTACTAAAGGTGTAGAAGGTAGTAATGATGACAATCAAAATCAAATTAAGCAACCTAATGAAGATATTGAAGAACAAATCGGTGGTGAAGGAAATCAAACTCCCCAACCACAACAAATGGTGTATATGAGGTATTCAACAAAACCCATGTTATTTTTAGAACCCTAAAGTGATTGATTTTCTTATTTGATTGATCGAGTTGTAAAAAAAAATTGGTTTCCAGAAACATTTGCGGTTGGGTTCGATTGGAAAACCCAACTGTAACTTGTTTCTTTCAAATTTTACGATTGGGTTATTAAAATACTCAACCGTAAATCAGAAGGAAGGAGATGAAGATGATATTTTACGGTTGGGTTCGATTCTGAACCCAACCGTAAACTATTTTGCATTCAAAGAAAAATTTGTATTTTACGGTTGGGTTCGATTCTAATTGCCAACCAAAAATTATTCTACATATGTCAAATTTTTTGTGTTGAGGATTATTTACGGTTGGGTTCGATTATCACTTCCAACCGTAAACTATTTTGCATTCAAAGAAAAATTTGTATTTTACGGTTGGGTTCGATTCTAATTGCCAACCGTAAATTATTCTACATATGTCAAATTTTTTGTGTTGATGATTATTTACGGTTGGGTTCGATTGTCAATTCCCAACCGTAACTTCTCCTGGTTAGTTCAAATTTTTTGTTGATGATTATTTACGGTTGGGTTCGATATGTGTAACCCAATCGTAAAGAGTTCTGAATTTTCTAATTTTTGATTGATTGCTTGTGTTGAACTTTTGTAAATTATCTAACTTCAAAGGGGCCAATGAAACAACACAGGAGATGGTCTCATTGATGTTTGGGAAAATGCATATTTCATATGTGATGGTCTCATGGTACGTAAATTACTTATGTTATTAATGTTTTTAAGATTTATTACTAAAGACTCAACCAACATTTATTTTCATATGTGAATAGGAAAAGAAAGCACTTGCATTGGCAGAGTCTATGACTCCATCCATAAGTAGAGGTTATGTGATGACAATAAAGCAACAAAGGATCCTTCGTGCCAAAATGAAGAAGCTTCATGAATCAATCGAAGATGAGATGGTGCGAAGCTTAAATAGGATTAGAGCCGATACAAGAGGTGCGACTACTAGCCTAAGAAAGCCGCAACCTAGTGATGAAGACACACATGATGAAGCCGATGATATGCAGGGTGGTGCTCGTACTCGTGGTGGTCGTGTTGGTGCTCGACATACCCCTCCTCCTTCTCCCTAACTCTACGATATGTTTTCTTTCGTTTAATTCGGATATTTTTTGTTTTTTTTAACATGTTGAATGAACAAGTTTTTCTTCAGATGTTAAGTAAAATCTCAATTGGTCTAGCTAAATTTCATATCTCAATTTAGTTAGAATGTATGGGAAATTTTTTATCTTAAATTGGTCTAGCTAAATTTCATGTTTTATTTACAAAAATTTCAAGTTGGAAACCAAGCAAAAAGAGAAATCAACTTAAAAAAAAAAAACTGACTATTTAGGTATGGATTATTTACCGCAAGTCCATACCTAACCGTAAAACAGTCATAACCATATTTGTTTGCGTTACGGTTGGTTTTTGAATCAAAACCCAACCGTAAATATTCCTGAACCCTTTTACGATTGGGTTCGATTGACAAGTTTCAACCGTAAAACTGCCAGAATCATAATTGCAATAGTTACGGTTGGGTTCGATTGACAAGTTTCAACCGTAAACTTGTCAGTTTTTGTTTTTCAAAAAGTAGACAAACCCAACGGCTTTTTTATTTGAAAATCTAGTCGTTGGGTATTTTTTTCACTATAAAATGAAACATTTCCCTTTCATTTTCTCATTATTCCCTATCCCCTTCATTCTCATTCTCATTCTTCACTTTCCAACTCATTCTCACCCGACCCTTTGAAGCACTAAATATGATAACTTCATACACTACTGATGAAGATGTTGTCATTGTTAGATCGTGGGTTATGTTCACGCACGAGTACGATAGAGCGTATATTAGCAAAAATAACGAACCCGTTAATGAAGATTGGATGGTGTATCAGACATCTGATCCTTAGTGGAAGCGTTTGTTTAAGATTTTTATGGGATTAGACGGAAATCAAAATCGTAGAACGTTCAGAGGCATTATGAGAAGGTTTGAGGAGTTGTTTGAACGATTGGAAGCCTTGAAACAGGAAATGAAAGTGAGAAAATAAGCTCATCCCACCGAATCTAGTGTGGCAAGAGTAAGTGTGTCAATTAATAAGTCGTTCATTAAAAAGAGTTTTTAAAAATTCAAACTTATAATTGATTTATTTTTTTCAATGGGTGATGGCTCTCGACAAATATAAAACAATCCATGGGAAGAAGTTTATGCATGAGGATTGCTATCGTATTTTGGAATAAAGTACCATCATGATTTCATCCTATATACTTAAGTGTTTAAGTGCAATCATCTAATGATCTATTTTATTTCATTTCCTTTAGTTCTTCCTTTAATGTTAAAAAATAAGGTCTTTGCCTACTCTTTTATTTTATTAGTGTAACCCAGGTTCATTTACGGTTGGGACGCAAGTCCATACCCAACCGTAGACCAGCAAAGAATCTTAAAGAAGGACAAATTTAAGTTTGGGTTTTTGAATCAAAAACCAACCGTAAATATACGTGAACCCTCAAAAATAGTATTGGAGTGTTTGCATTCGGTTGGGTTTTTGTTTGTTTGAATGACCCTATTTACTTTAAATATAGTAAAATAGAATGAATAAGTTTAAAAATTTGATTTTTAAACCCCAATTGGGAGTGAAAAGAAATACAAAAATAAGTGAACATGAATATTTACGGTTGGGTTGGGACTCAAAAACCTAACCGTAAAACTGTAGAGAACTTTTAATGACAGGTTTACGGTTGGGTCCACAGGACCCTACCCAACCGTAATACTGGCATTTATTTCCTACAGTTTTACGGTTGGGTTTTTGAGTCCAACCCAATCGTAAAATCCTTTTCAGGATTATTTTGTTTCATTTTTGAAGTCCTTTTTGGTTTGAAAATAGAGTCGTTGGAACCTTGTACGACCCGTTTTCAAAATAGAGTTGTTACACTTCTTCTTTATGCATGAAAAAAAAGGAAAATGGTTGAGTACATAAATGGAACCCATGAAAAAAAAATTAAATAAATAGAACCTTTCTTTTACAAAAATCATCTCCAACAAAACTATTACTCTAATATACTAGATTATGGCTCAAACTGGGGTTCAAAAATTTTGATTTTACTTTGGATGAAGATTTATGTATTTGCCGCAACTATGTATTATGTTATCCAAAAAGAGGAGAAGAACGAAGGCAATGTGGTATAACGAGTCAGAGTTATTGGAAAACAATCTATGAAAAGTTTTGTTCTGAAACCGGCAACCCTTATAACTGTGATCACGTCAAGTTGATTTGTCGATATGGCACTATACACCGACAAGTAGAAGAATTTATGGCATTAGTTTGTATTATTGGTCAACTACGACTTAGGGGTGAAACCGAAGATGAGGTTTTAGAGAGATCTATTCAGGAATGGAGGAGATGGAAAATATGGCCCTTTCTATACCTACCTCATTACCACATCCTAGAGTACTTTTTGCTCACTCGCAAACCTATTTATTAGTACTTTTGTAATGGCATGTGGTTTTGTTGGTGGTAATTTCAATTGTCTATGTAATACTTTAATGTTCTAATGGGTTGTAATGTGGTCTAAGTAATGAGAAATGGATGTTTATATTAATTGTTTATTTTCATGCACATTTACGGTTGGGTTTTGAAGGTCGAATCCAACCGTAAAACTGGCATAATCCACAAAATTTGTTACGAGTCGGTTATACGGTTTGGTTTAAAAGGTCAAATCCAACCGTAAAATATAACAAAAAATTATTTCAAAATACTCTATTCATATTATGATTCCTCCAAAATACGTATGATATTGTCACTACCAATATTAATTTAGTCAATATGTCTATATTATCATTCCGACTCCAAGTCAGAAACAATTCGTGCGGAGGCTTCCTTCGATAGTCGTAATGCGTTCCAAAGTTCGAAACTTTGCTCGAACCGGTTACACCAAGACTTGGAGAGTGCGCCGTCTATCCAACCCTTAAAGGGGGTAATGGGTTCCTTCTTTCAACTTGAGACCGACAAAATGGCACATTTGCACCATCCCCATCACATATCTTCTCTTAGCCAATTGTTCGACAAAGGTTGTTCTTGTTGGTGCAAAAGTAAAACTACATCCAGATGAGATATAATGGATGACGCAATTGAAAGCATTGGCGAGGATTTGGCCATATATTGGCATGCTCATCCAATACTCGCTTGAAAAACTCTTGTTGCCTATTAAACGCCTTTTGAATGCAATGAAAATCTCGTTTAACAACGACTCTTCTTCTCCCGGTTCACTCATCATTGACTTGTATAAATCCGGGTAAGAACGTAGTTCAACCGCGGACCTATGCCTTACATAACTGCGTTCTTCCCAATCCAACTCTTTTGCTCCGCTAAATGGTCCAACTTGTTCGATGAATACATGGTAACCACAATTACCATCACGGGCAACATCGTCGGTGGCCTTTATGTATTCACGAAAAAAATCCGAAACATATAACAAATAATTTTCATATATAATGTGCTCGGTTCGGAGGATTTTACCATTCTCATTTCTTGAAAAATTAGACGGTGCTTGCATCAATCCTCTTGCAATCAGGATCGTATACAGATCTTCAACCACTAATGTATTTCCTTTAACACTTTCTTTTCTTCTTGCTAATTCTTTGATACTAACTCTTCTTGAGTTTGGTTATGCGGGAACTTTTCGCTTGGCACCAACTTCCATTGTTGAACTCTCTTGAGAGGGAAGCGCGGGACCTTTTCCTTTACAATGTACTAGGCTTGGTCCTCCTTGTTCCGTTTGACTTCTTTTTCGTTTGTTTTTTCCTTGAACATCATCCTTCTTCTCATCCTCCGCTTCATATTCCTTTTGCAAATGCTCAAAACCCGAAAGGTCTCTTTTCTTTGATTCTTCCAACAATTCCCTAGCTTTTTTTCGTCCCACGTCCCTCTTTTCTTTCGTAGAAGGCCCACCCTTTCTCTTCCCTCTATATGGTTCCTTGACATCGTACCTTGTGTAAGGAAACACGAATTTACTCAACTTACTCAACCATATTTTCCTTTGCGTGCGATTTAATGTGTCGTATTTCTCGTCTAGAGCTTTTCCAACGTGGGTATTGGAAAACGATCCACCAAAATCTTGTTCGACGATGGGTTCGTTTAAAGACAATTGTTGCCAAAACGGATCAATATCTTCAATTGGGATCACACTGTCTTCTTCGTACTTAGCCATCATATGCGGGCATGGAAGTCCCAAACTTGACATGTTAGGACAAGCACACTCTTCTTCTCCATGCAAGTTGCCCAACCTATAATGCTTAACTTCGTACATTATCTTCTCAATTGCGCAATGCGACACCTTATAAGAAATTCCTTCGAGCCATGGCTCGTCTTTATAAATGGTGTGGTTTCTACAACGACTTTTTTCGAAAAGTTCTTTAACTCTATCAAGGTCACAGAGAAAATAATTGTGCATTGCTTCGAAGACCATAACAAACCCACCATCACAACTATGAAACTTCTTCTTCATTCGGTTGTGACATGACTCCGAGGTACTTGTAGCTTGGTTGTCAAAGTGCTTATATTGGTTTGTGAACGCCGCTACAAACTTCTCTTTGTGCGGATTCAACCAATGGTCCATCAAATACTTCAGAACTCTTGGATAATTTATCCAATGCAAGCATAACATACGAACATTTTCTTCATAATCTTCCTTGGTGATAGACCATGTCAAAGCATCCCATTCACTTTGGATACTAACCCATATTAGTTCCGCCAACTTGTCATCCTCCTCGAATTTTTCTTTGTCCTTTTCTTGTTGAGGTACCGATAATTTCTTAATTCTCTCCATCTCGCTTTTCTTTGTTGGACGAATAATCGGTTTGCACTTAGTTTGAATATTGTTCCACAAGTGGAACGTGCAAAGAAGATTATTAGCATCCGGGAATACCCTTGCTATGGAATTCATCAAGGATTTTTCTTTTTCGGTGATCATCACCTTAGGGGTATATCCTTCAACGTAGAATAATTTAATTTGTTCAAATGCCCACACATAGCTTTCTTCGAGCTCGTCTCTCAAGAAGCAAAATGCAACACTAAACGGGGACTTGGTAGAAGTTTGGCCGACAAAATTCAAGACCGGGATCTCATACTTGTTAGTTTTGTACGTGCAATCCATTAGAAGCACTTGATGGGAGCATCGTGCTAACTTCATAAATTCGGGATGAGTCAATATAATATGCTTTATTTTTTTATTCTCATCTACTTCATGGAATATGGTGTAGTTGAGCTTCTCCCCCAAGAACAAAAGTTGTTGGATTTGGTCCCTTTCTTGCCATTTCTCACTCTTCAACTTGGATTTGGCGTTGTAGATTGTCTCAAACGTAGAGACATTCTTTGGGTTTATTTTCTTTAAGTGTCCGAGGATATCAATGGGTTTCATTCGCTTTTCCTTCATGTCATCTATGATGACCTTTTCTTCCTCGGTAAGTCGTGCCGCAGAAGGATGCGTTAACAAAGTCTCCGGTTGTAGGTGGTTGTGACGACCACATACAACTCTAGATAAGAACCACTTCTTCTCGTTGTTGGTATGAAATTGAAGCTTGAAAGGACATCCTCTCTTCTTAGTGAAAGTAGTTTGCTTCCTCTTCGTCTTTCCTATATACTCGGTACCCTTCTTCGTATGACTTGTATAGAATCCACTACACTCGCAAACCATTTGAAAGCGGTTGTCTTTAGTTTGACGGTTACAAACTATCACACACATAATTAACTTGCCATGTTCTCTAGCCCATTGTTTTGCATCATTTTTTTCCCCATGTCTACATGGCCAAGAACACAAAGTTAGAAGAAGAAAAAAAAAACTTAGCAATATTGTCCAAAGGAATAACAACTTATCTATAACCTACCAAGTCGTTCAAATAGTGATCCGTAGTATCTCTAGTTAGAACATCATTTGGAGGAGGCTGAGCATACATTGGTTGAGGTACAATATCGAGCTGAACACAAAATATCAAGGCATTAGGAAACAAAACACTATAAAATATAACTTTACGGTTAGGTTATGAGCATCGGACCCAACCGTAGAGGACATTACGGTTGGGTTGTGCCTTCGAACCTAACCGTAAAAATAAAAAAGAAACATCCCTAATTAACTACGGTTGGTATTAAAAGTCGAACCCAACCATAACTAGTGCAATAAATATCCATGCACATAATGAGTTACGGTTGGATCGATGCTAAACACCCAACCGTAAAACTGTTATGATTGGGTTTTCCTCCATGAAAAGTACGGTTATGGTTGGGTCAGCGAAGAAAACCTAACTGTAATCTACCTGAATCACAAAAAGTATCATAATTTTTTACGTGATTTCATTAAATTTGAGCCATAAAAGACCAAGAGTTTAAGGTAGAGGTATACCTGACTACTCTCGGCAATTGAATCTTCACTTTGACGGCTAGTTTCTCCATTTGGTTGAGATTCACCATCACAACTTTGAGTTAAAACCTCTCTCATCCAAATAATCATACATAGTTGGGTCTCCATCAATGGGTATGTAAAATTTGGTTTGGTTATCATACAAGGATTCACCCACCACAAATTTGTCACTAGAATCACTCATTTTGGTTGAGTAAATCAAAATGTAGGGATTTTCAAAAAACTACCAAAAACTCTTTTTTCTTTCTTCTACTTTTCTTCCCACCAAACCAAAACAAATAAAATTTTGCTTTATGCATAAAAAATGTGGGATAAAGGAGATGAAGATGATCATTTACGGTTGGGTTCGATTAACATACCAACCGTAAATGTGTTTGTACTAAAACTAAAATTGTTATTTACGGTTGGGTTTGATTGTCAAATCCCAACCGTAAACTATCCTGCATAGAAACACTTTTTTCTGAAGATTAGTTACGGTTGGGTCCTATGCTAAAACCCAACTGTAAACCTGTTACGATTTGGTTTTCCCAACGAAAGTACGGTTACGGTTTGGTTAGGAAGAACACCTAACCGTAAATGGCGTTTACGGTTGGGTTCTACATGAAAACCCAACCGTAAAATTCCTTGAATCACAAAAAAAATCATCATTTTTTACGTAATTTCATCAAATTTGAGCCATAAAAAGACCAAGAGTTTAAGTTAGAGGTATACCTCACTACTCTGGTTGAGTGAATCAAAATCTAAGGTTTTTAAAAAAAACCTAAAAAATTCTCTTTCATTTCTTCTAATTTTTCTTCTCACCAAACCAAAAAGAAAAAAAAAATGATTTGATTTGATTAAATATAAGATTATTTTAGATTAATTATTTTTAGCCTAATCTAATAGTTAATTAGTTTTACTAATATTAACTAATCAGGGGTAGTTTAGCGATTATAAAAATATCATGGATAAGGGATTTTTGAAATTCCTATCTAATGTCTCAACATATACGACAAATCTACTAGTTGATTGAGAAAGACCTTTCTTCCTCAAAACAAAAAAAAATGAGGAAATGAGCAAACATATATATATATAGATAGTTAATTTAATTGTTATTATATAGAAACAACCAAATTAACTACCTTCGTAATAATACAAATACGGTCGAATTTAATTTAGTAACATTGTAATTCCTCATTCATATGCGGAGTAACCAAAATACTATTAACTTCCTTCCGTCTTCTATAATCTCTTAAACAGCCATAACCATAACCATAACCTCAACTATTAAAATACTTCAACTATTAAAATAACCGGGTTCATCCACAACCGTAACCTCTATCTATTGTCTCTTATAGTCTTTTTTAGCTGGCTAACAATGAATGTATTTTCCACACCCAAACAACACAATATAATATAGTGACAAGGGTAATTAAATAACAAAAAGAGTTTTTATGGATAAAGAAAGCTCTCCCTCCAGTAATACCTGGTGAACCACCAGTTATTATCCCATCAAACGACGTAAGAAGAACCACAACCATCTCGGTGGGATGGACCAGTCATAACCAGGGCTGAATCAAGGTTAGCACAGATGGAGTTGTCAGGGGTCACCCAGGTATAGCAGGTAAATGATTCATTTATAGGAATTCAAAAACAAGAATAGTTTTGGCGCTGGCATAACCACTTGGAATCACAACTGCTTTATCAGAGGAACTTAGGCCATGCTACTTGCTTCAAGAACCGCAATTGAAAAAGGATGACCAAAAGTAATTTTCGAGACGGACTCAAAAAACTGTTAGGATTCATAGCCACCACCTTGGAACAACCTTGGTATATTTCGGGCATGATCCTCAATACATTGTTCAACATAACTATAGAGAAGGAAACCATGCGGCCGATGGACTTGCTAACCACGCAGCTTAGGGTAATCATATAGGAAATTTATTAACAAAAATCTGGAACCAGACAATCCCAACCTTTCTTAATGATGTTGTTTTGAATGACTCAATGGGCACCACTTACCAACATATAATCACTATTTAGCCTTTTAATAAAATTCATACTTCAAAAAAAAAAAAAACATTGCTAATGGGATGCTAGTTTACTGGGTAGATTATCAAAATCAAAATTCATATAAAACAAACTGCATAATACTTTATTTTATATGAGTTTTGATACCTTTCGATAAATATTTTACTTTATTTGAGTTTCAGTAGTTTCCCGGTAAATATTTTATTTTATAGAAGTTTTATTACCTTTCTAACAAACTGACACCCTATTAGAAACCATGAAAAATAATTATATTGCAAACGCAAATATTTCATCCAAATAAAATTAAAATACATTAATATATTGGTACTTTCATAGGACCAGTGATATGAAAGAAAATGTTTCTTGCCCCTAAAATCTTCCCCAATAATGTGTCATGAAGATAATGTTCATTTCCATAATAATTAGACCCCCTACTAACTCAACGAGGAAGAAAATGGTGACACATCATGGGGGCAAGGGATGGGGAAAATGTGGGTCATCTATTAAGACTTAAGAGACTGATTCAAAGCTTAAATAGTGCCAGGGCAGACTTTCCATCAAGTCCTTTTGCATGAAAGTGAGTAATATACTCGTGTATTGTGGTTTCTCTATATTTAGGATGATCAGATTCCGACAACAACTCCTTGATCGGTCCATACTTCCTTGTTGATTGTTCAAGACGGGTACCGTGAAAAAAGCACGCAACTGATACTCGAGGATTCTTAAGGTTGGCTAGAACTCTATGCTCCACACTCTTAAGACGATCATTAGATATAAGCTGCATCAAAAACAACAAAACATTAACAGACTGTTTAGAAACCAGTTAAGAATTTCTAAAAGCAAGAATATCATAAGTTAATCTAAGTACACAATTTGAGAATGAGTTTTAGAAGCAAAAAATCAAACTTTTTGTGAAATAAATTGTTTTTTGTTTGTAACTTCTGGGATTGGTTTCTGATTCCGGAGAAGCAGAAGCACTTCTGGTACCTAAACAGCCTGTAAATAAGTGGAGAATACCAGTATACTACAATTGTTGTGGACGACTTGTTGAATTAATTTCCAAGAGATTGGGTTTGCAGGAGTTACTGTAGTCTATTCTGAATTTCCCAACTATTTGTATTCAGAAGTTTGGATAACAATAATGCCCTAAAATAAAATACTTGCCTGTAAAAGATCGCCTATGTTCACGATGAGAGCACCAGGTACCGGAGGGACATCAACCCATTGATTCTTGTGAAGTACTTGAAGACCACTAATGTGGTTATCTTGTAGCAGTATAGTGAGAAAATCTGAATCAGCATGTTTGGCTGTGCCAATAGTGAGTTCTGGTTGAGGGCACTCTGGATAGTAGTGACAGAGAAGAGCCCAACCTTTTACACATTCCATGTCCTTGAGATGGTTCCGCTTCAATCCCAGACCCTCGGAGATCAACTCGAACAACTCCAATCCTAATTTTTCTACATGACCTGAGTACTCCATCAGAGTATCCCTACGAGGTAATACACAACAACATGTTTATAATTCTTTCTACCAGAGGTTACAACATTCAAAATTTACCGCAATATGGCAAAGCAAAATTTTACCTTAGGATCGTTGGAATTTCTTCTGGTTTTGGGGGTGTGGGAGCCATGGAACAGTAGTAAGTGTCCCTCCAGTTTGCAGATGGTGCTTGGTAAAGATCAAAATTACTTAGATAACCAGAATTTACTTTAAGATTACGTGTATAATGGGCAGCTCTAACCTCAGCAGGTTGTTCATGAAACAGGCGCACTTTTTCGAGCATTCCATCCATAAGATTTTTGGGAACACCATGGTTCACTACTTGAAAGAAACCAAAGTTCTCACATGAGTTTATGACTTGATCAATGACCATTTTGTGTCGATGAGCATCCCCTTTCTTAATGTCTCCCAGGTCTATAACAGGGATGCTAAATTCTTTTGACGATTCGGCGTAGGAATCCAAATTCTTATTGATGTCATCATCAACAGTCGGTGGGGAAATGAAGATCCTTGGGATCTCTTTGATTCCTGCATCAACTAATCCTCTTACTCCGGCTTTGGTTTCATCAAACGCCTTCAATTCTTTCATTCGATCATAGTTATTTGATTCAAATTGAGTCGAAGTATCATGGTTATTACCATTCGAAGCCACCATTGCTGGGGTTCTCTGTTTTCTTCGGTATAAGTTAAGAGATATATAATCGATAGTATGAAGAATGAAGAGTACTTCTTCTGTTACTTATATGCTCCATACCGAAGTGAAATAAAAGGTAGTACGAAATTAATTATATGCTCCATACCGACCTTTCATTGCTGGGATTTAGTGGAGACTCTAGAAGGAAATTAATTGTTGTTGACAAATGGATAAATTGTCAGTGAGGATTGGAATGAAATTGTGGATAAGAAGAAGTAATCGTGTTATTCTCAATTATCATGTGTGATGCTTTCTCATGTTCTTTGACAAGAGAAGAAACACTTGACTATCTTTCCTCCTTTTACACATTCAGCTAAGGCACGGAACTGTCAAGCAATGTGTTATACCCTACCAGAAGATAATGAATATCACCCATTCTTTTTAGTTTTGTCTGGATATCAATAATATCGAAAGAGTTGGTTGTCTCTCCAAACGCAAAACGATGGGATATCCTAGCCCACCTAATTTTGTTTTAGAGTTTAAGTAACCACATAACAAAAATTTACAGTTCAGCAAAAGCAAAACTGAAAGTGGAAAAAGAAAACTTTCAGTTTAGACTCGTTTAGACTGTTTTACCTTTTGAAAGCTTTCAGTTTTACTTGTCGCTTGGGGGTACCGAGTTCTTCAATCCAAGGAAAAAGAGCAGTGCCCATACAAGTGCCAGTCTCTGGAAAAACCCGAAGGGTGAAAATAAACAATAAACTGAACAGCCCACCACATCAGACTGATAGGGAATTAGGGTGCTCATAAATGAAGCTGGATGTTTGACAGATGAAACCTGCACGCCTTATCACTGTAAACTTCACAAAATGCAAAATAAGATCTTTTTATCATTTCATAATTGTCAAAGTCATATGCAGTAGGAGTGATCGGTTGATGCAGAAATAAAAAAACATTTAGAACCTATGTGGGATGTTAATAGTGTTGGAAAAAATTCAGGTGTGGAGAACGAAACAGTGAAAGATCTCATGGATTTTTTCTTGATAAACTCTCAAATACTCTAACGATGTTAATAAAAAAAAGTTATCTTTCCACAAATACATTTACTCTACTCCATCTCCCCAAACAGGCAATTCTGTTTTTTTGTGTTCATTTAAGTAACAAAAAGTAGATTACAAAGTTGATTAAATAACAATATATTTTCTAATAGAATCAAATGAGAAGAAACAGCAAACGTCAGTTAACATATCATACTAGATGTTGTAATTAGGTGAAGCGAATATTGTACGATGCAAAGGTGCTACACTACAATCCAAAAATGGTTTTAGAGTTTCAGTCTTTCAGAGGTCTGGAAGTTACCTTTAAGATCAGAATCAAGTGGTGGCCAGTTAAAATCATCGAAGGAATCCTTCAATAGTATCTAGCCATCTCCTTTCCCCTTAATTTAAAACGTCGGAATATTTAAGAAACTGTGTGTTTTAAAGTACATAGTACTCCTCAAGTTTGTTAAGTTCTGAACTATAGGTCGGTAATTTTAACAGCTCTACCAATCGGTTTAAAACCCTGTAAATCTCATCTCTTTTGGGGTGCTTCTCATCCAACGAGTAGAAACCATTAAGATTACCATTCACTTCTATTAAGCTGCATCCCGTTGGTTTCCGAACCCCTGTGTCTTTTATTGCAACTTTTAACCTTGAAAAGTCGTCCCATCTGTTCATATCTTTGCATATATTCGAAAGCATGACATAATTTGCAGGGTTTTTCGGTTCAAGCTTGATAAGCTGTTCAAGACAAACCTCTGCAAGTTCAATATTCTTGTAAGTTCTACATGCACCAAGTAAAGCACTCCATATAACAGCATCTGCTTGCATAGGAATTGTTTTTGTGTAAGCAAAAGCTTCTTCAAGAAATCCTGCTCTTGCTAGAAGATCGACGATGCACCCATGGTGCTCAATTTCTGGTGTGATAGAGTAATCCGTAATCATCAAATTTAACAAGGAAAACCCTTCATCAATCAGACCCATATGTGTGCAAGCGCATAAAACACCAACAAAGGTTATCTTGTCTGGTTTCACATTGGCGTTTATCATCTGATCAAACCTTATTAATGCATCACTTCCACGCCCATGCATAGCCAACCCATTAATCAATGAATTCCAAGTAATCAGGTCTTTTGAGTTCATTCCATTAAAAACATCAACTGCATCTTCTATGCTTCCACATCTTGAATACATGTCGATCAATCCATTCCCTACATAAACATTCTGTTTATACCCATTACTCTCTGCATAAACATGAACCAATTTCCCCATATGTAGAGCTCCTAATCTCGAACAGGCCGTCAAAACACTCACAAGTGTTGTATCATTAGGTGGAATATCAGAAGATTCCTTTAGCATCCTATCAAAAGCATCCAAAACCTTAGAAAACTGACTTTTACGTGCATATCCACCGATTAATCCATTCCATGAAAACACATTTTTCTCAGGCATTTTGTTAAAGAACCTCTCACCTTTGTCGAAATCTTCGTTATTCAAATACCCAATCAGTATAGTATTAAATGCCATTATATCTGGATTTGGCATCTCATCAAATAACTTCTTAGCTGTATACATGTCTCCCTTACCAATATAACCAGAAACCATGGTATTCCAAATAATTACATCACGATCCGGTGTTAAATCAAAGAGGGTACGCGCATTTTCAATGTCACCAGATAAATTGTAGCCAGCTATCATCGTAGTCCAAGCGACAATATTTCTTTCAGGCATTACGTCAAACATAGTACGTGCTGATTTTACTTCTCCAAGAGTTGAATACAAATCAATCATTGAAATGCTAATAAATGGGTTATCTTGAAACCCAGCTTTAATCACAAAGCAATGAACTTTCTTACTCTCCACCAATTCCATAAGCTTCTTACATGATTTGATTACAAATGGGAAGGTAAAACAATTAGGTTTAACATCTCTATCCTTCATCTGATTAAAAACAAGCAGTGTTTCCTTGTAGAAATCATTTTCTGAGTACCCTTTAAGTATAGAATTACAAAGGAAAACACTTGGTTCAGCAATTTGATCGAACACTTTACGTGCATACCAAACGACCTTGGAAACAGCACAAGCTGCTACAAATTTTGGTGCAATATATTCATTTCTCTGAAACCCATTGACAACCATTTGGGTTTGAATCGATTTGAGGTGTTTTAGGTTTCTACATTTCTGCAACTGTGAAATAAATTTCTCTTCTAAGAGTCTGTAGGGTGATTTCCAGGTTATTATGTTTGGAAGAATTTTTGCAGATTTTTTTAAACAAAATCTTTGTTGGTAGTAATCAAATCACCATGGATAAACCTTAAAAACACTGTTTTCTTTTACCTGGCTTATCGAGGCTAATAAAAATATACCAAAAAAACATATGAGGCCTACTATATAAGATAAAAAAGGGTCATTTGAACCTGGCGATCTGAGGCTTCTTTATCAACTGATTTAGGACTATGGATCTTTCGTTCACATTTTTTTCCACTAATTTATGAAACTTTTTGATCTTGGAATTTGGAGTATCTTTTTTTCACGCGATTGAATAGACTTATTATGGAGTAAAATTCACACATACGTAAGGTTGTACCGTATCGGATTTTAGTTCGTACAGGTCGAGAGCGATACACTGGTATGTCGGTATATCGGAAAAATTTCGGTTTCAAATATCGGTGAAATATCGGTCCATATATTTTATACCTATAATTTTATAAAAAAATACTAGTTCACATTTTATAACTATAAATATATTTTAACACTTTATAACAAACGTTTTTCACAAAGTTTAGAAAGAAAACTAGTAATCATCTAAAATATGTAGATCCACAGAGTTCATACAAAGTTCAAACTGGAAACACAAGAGAAACAAGATAACTTCAAAGTTCATCGTCTAAAATGCTAATTAAACAAGAATATTACAATTCTAATCGAGATCGTTAGATTAATTATACATATTATCATATCCATATATAATTCTAAAATATCATAAAAAATATGAGTAACAATTCAAAACCCTATAACAAGGATAATTTTTTTTTTTTTTTCAAAAAAAAAAAAACGGTCATACCGGTATACCGGATTTCGTTTCGGTTTTACCCCGAAATTCCGGCCATTTCGGCCGAAATGTACTGCACAACACACACCTTATTCATATATTTTTTGCATACCCTTGTAAATTATTATTTATGTTGATTAGTTAGTTGTTAAATTTGATTATATAGTTAGTGTTAGAGAAGAAGAAGAAAAAGAGGAGGAAGAATTTGAGAAACCATTGAAACAAAATTAGGTTTTGATGATTTCAATGAATCACATCAAATTGAAGATAATAATGCATCAAACAAACATGTATTGCGTTAAGAAACCCAAAACCCCACTTCGTATGCATATCTATATGATCGTTAGACAAAAATCTCCATTTTTACATGCATTGACATCCCAGAACCGGTAGATAATGGAGTATACTATCTACCGATTATAAGTTCTGGCTCAAAGTTCATCATAATCGGTAGTTCCGGTAGAACCGATTACTACCGGTTGCCCAATAAGCCCCAAAATATTCTTTTTTCAATTTTGATTTTTTTTTTCTTTTTTCATAGTCGGTAGTTTAGGAAACTTAAATATTTATCGATTATGCAATAAGCCTCAAATATAATTTTTTGCCAAAGTGAGAAAAATTTTAATTGTTTTTACTTTCACAATTGGTAGTTTATGCATATTTAATATCTACTGATTGTGAAAGTAGGCTCAAATATAAAATTTTCCAACTTTATAATATTTCAAAAGAAATCTACAGTCATAATCGGTAAAAAATAAATAAAGTTTTCTATCGATTATACTTACTTTCAGGTTCAGAAACATGGCTTGTTTGTGGTTACAATCGGTAGTAAGTCGGTTATATTTTTCTACTGATTACCTTATAATCGGTAGTTGTGTAAAAACTTAAACCTCTAATTATGGAACAATCGGTTGATAATGATAACCATGAACTATCGTTTATAGTAGCTACCTTGTTTTTTGAGGAGATCGTTGTTGCGGTTGATTATGTTTCATATGAGGGGTCTCATATTTCCCTACACTACACTAACGATTGAGGTGAACTAAAATACAAGTTGAGAATGAAGTAAACTTAAAAAAGTTGACATATTATTGTCTAAACTAAAAGAAACCAGTTCATCCCATACTATATAATATTGTTCAAAATAATTATAACAACTGGAAACAACGAAATTAAAAACAACATAGTCATTCATAGTTATCAACATAGTCATTAATTCATAGACATTCATAGTTATCAATCTTATTAGTCTCATCTAATTCTAACTCCTCATGTGGACTTACGTCGTCACGAGCTTTTTCTACTATATAGTAAACATACCTTCATAAAAATATCCATACATGAGACATGAATGAGCAACCAAAATGAAAAGAATCAAAACCTATATATGAAAATGAGACCCTTTAAATCATTAACTAACTATACAATATTTATTAGAAAATAAAAAGAATCACATCAAACAAGCTAAACATTTATTGAAGGATTTAATCACAAAACCTTACATGATAAGGATTCCAATACTGAATTTACCCTTAATCGTTAGATAATATAAACAAATAACCATTGATTACTAACAATAGGTATGTTGTGTTCATTCTAATCCTCCGATTATAGACAATCGGTAGATAGGGTTCACAAATTAACTACCGATTATGAATCAATTATTGACAAAATTATAGTTGTTGAAGCAACCATAATCGGTAGATAAACCACGATTACTAACTACCGATTAAAGTGTAGCTCTAAAATTAGTTTATCTAAAAACAGAATGCATAATTGGTAGATAAACCAATTTTATATCTACTGATTATTTTAAATATTTATATATAAACAAAATGCAGGTCATAATCGGTAAATAAAAAGAAAGTCAATATAACGATTATGGATGATGTTCTTCAGAAACGAAGAACTTGATGCATAATCGGTAGATAAAATCAACTTGATATCTACCGATTATGCATGATAACAGAAAACCCCTGATTTTTTTTCTTTTTCTTTTTTATTTCTTCAAGTTAATCAATAAAATCCTAAAAGTTCGATGTAACTTACTTTATTTGGGCCTTTTGCAGCTGACGGAGAGTCATATCGTCAAAATCAGGGGACAAATCGTTTTCAATAATTTCGCGTTTTTATTTATCATCTTTTCCTTTCCCTTCAATTGAGACCCAATAGCTGGATGCTTTGATCGTAAAGCTTTAGTTTTCTATCCATTGTTATTGATCTGACCGAGATGGAAAACGAAAAGAAGAATATGTCCCTAATGAGAACACG
>JAJJMC010020972.1:5111977-5199325 GCA_023531435.1 Papaver californicum | reverse complement strand
CTACTTCCATTTGATATCTCGTGGAAATAGTGGAGTCGTGGACTACTACTTTTTTTTAAGTCAAGTCAATAGCTTACTAAGTCGGTGAGGCAAGTTGCGCAATTCACAAGATTGGTAATCAGACTAATTAGTATCGAGTCTATTTATGGTCATGTACTAACTTGGAAGTAGCATGGAATAAATTGGAGAGTGTTCGAAGGCAATGAGACTTGATAAATATGTCTTAGAGATAGGACGACTCTGACCCAAGATTGGTGATATGTCCCCAAGGGACAGGTCAAGAAGTTGTAACACGTTCTTGAGGACGGGTCAGAAAGTAGTTGAGGCGTGTCCCTGAGGATGGATCAGGTTGAAGTTCAGGCCGTCCCTGAACGAACTGGTACCAGATTGAAGGCACTTCCTTGAGCGGAATGGTAGGAGAATGAAGGTACTTCCCTGATTGGAATGATACCAAAATGAAGGTACTTCCCTGAAGGGACTGGTACCAGAGTGAAGGTACTTCCCTGAATGGTACCAGAATAAAGGTACTTCCCTGAAGAGACTGGTACCAGAGTGAAGGTACTTCCCTGAATGGACTGGTACCAGAGCGAAGGTACTTCCTTGAGTGGAATGGTACTAGAGTGAAGGTATATCCCTGAAGGGACTGGTACCAAAGTGAGACGCGTCCCTGGGGATGAAGGAATGTCTTGAAGTAGTGACGCGTTCTTGAGGGGCGAACATCAAACTGAGATGTGTTTTCAAAAGCAGGGCATTAAGATAGGATGCGTCTTCGAGGATCAGACATTAATTATTCCATGTATATGCGTATAGTAGTAAATTCATACTCTTTACATAAGAATTTGAGTATTGACATTGCTCTAGAAATAACACTAGAGAAGACATTGGGCTCTAGAAATAACACTATAGAAGACATTAAGCTCTAGGAATAGCACTAAAGAAGACATTAAGTTGATCTATACTAGTGGGCAATCCATCTAGGAACTTGAGACTTATTGTGTAGAGATTATAGACTGCAGGGTCAGTATAGAATGCTTGTAGTTATTTGTAGAGAATGTATTCTTAATTATCTTGCGGAATAAGTAGAAATACAGTGTTTTACATTTTGATGTTGTTTTAGAAATATACAAACAAATATGTGCAGGTATTTCTAGGTTCCTGCAACTAGGCAGAAGGGCGATATTACAATTCTGACCTTTGTTAAAAATCACCATCTATAGTGTGATACGTCTAATTGTCACTTAGTAGTACATAGAAAAATCTGAAAAAAGAGATTATGTTAAGTAATTGTGAATAGAGATAACACCAGTAAGCAAACCGAACCTCTGTGTTTAATGCTAGGATCAACCTAATTCACAAAGTGCAAACGCTCAATTTATTTACACTTTGAGAGCATATTCTTGGTGGTTAGTTAGATATAATCTGGTAATCGAGCAATTCCATATCCAATAACAACATGAATTCCAGGGATAACATAGTCTATTGCTATTCAACGGTTGGTGACAATAAAAATTTAACAAGAAATAAAAGAATATTTTTGTTAAGTATCTTTTCAGTGACGACGAAGAAATTTCTTAATCGTCTTTCTCTTTATTTTAAATAAATAATTAATATTTCTTATCTTTATTTGTTTTGTTTCACAACCTAAAAATCCCCATGTTCATACTTTTAACAACCAAAAACTCCTTGCTCTTCGTGGGAACGAACCTATAACCACTATATTACCACCTGATTGTGTGGAACATAAGTAATTAATTTGTTATGTAAACAATGCGCATCAAGGGTATCGAGTACACCACCAATTCTTTTGCAATAACCTATATCAAATAAACTTTGGGCGTTTCTTCTCCATGTCACTGTATTTTGTTTGTCTATGCACCCATATTTGTAGTACCCTACTATTTACCCTTAATATTTAATGTCTAATCTATTTTCATTTCAGTCACAACAAAAACCTTACCTAGATTAAGGCATATCAACCAATTCTTCTTAATTAGGTTTTTGATTCATTCACACATTCAATTTTTTTTTCTTCAAATTGGATTATCTGGGTTTAACTATGATCGGTCAATATGAATGTCCATATTGACAAATTTTGGTACATACAAGATCAATCGGTTGATAAGGAACATACATAACGGTCGATTGCTCTTGTTGTTCTTCGTGGTTAAACAACTTCAACTCAGAATTGGCCAATGTGTACACTCATATCGGTCGATTCTGGTTAAAAAATACGATTTTTTTCTCTTAGGTATTGATGCTATAATCCATCGATATGAAACTTGTTATTGGCCGATTGTAGCTTTGAATAAATACACAAATTTTGTATTGGTATATGACTGTTTTGTTAAGAATATGGACAAACTATACACCTAGGAACAAAAATACTTTACTGTTTTTTAATAATATGACCGAAATATACACCAGGAACAAAAACACATTAAATGAAGAACATGTTATTTGCATACATACCAATTGTTTTTTATATTATTCGGCTGGGTATTCTTCTTTATAAAAATAACACAATCGTCTTATATGGTTAACCAAACCCGCCGACTCTTTGTGTTTCGTGAATGAAGAATATCAAACCGGAATCAGGGTACGATGAGATTTTAGTTTGATGTTCTTAACAATTCAGCTTTTTAAAACTTTTTCATGTTTTGACAATTAATTAACACTATTTTATTTCATAGTCCCTCTGTTTCTGGAAAATAGATACTAACTTTGTTTATGCGAAAGAGATACATCACTTTTTCATTTTAGATACTATTACTTTTTCAATTCGGCCTATTTTAGTAATAGTATCTCTTTTCCATAAACGGAGATGATATCTAACATGACTATTTAACTACTAGTCGAATTAATTAACACTAATTAATGAAGGATAAATTAGCCACTAACAAAAAAATAATTGGATAAGAGATTTTTAATTTATTTCAAAATTCAAACGATTTTAGGGGTTAAAAAAATTGGGGTTAATTATTTATACACGTCCTATATAGGTGGCTATGGGAAATGGTGAGTAAAAAACCCTGTATACCCTTTTACTAAACTTAAGCCTAAGTAAACTCTTCCTATTGTTATTTCCTTCTCTGGTCTGGCAGTCTACAACAATCGTGCGTTGTGGCAACACATCCACGAATAAGAAGGTAATAAGTAGTGAGAGAGTTACAACGCAGTTGAGAGGATGAGGAGTAGTGCTCAGACAGGTCTTCCTTACTTTCCGGGCACGACCCCATTACAATCTCCACAATCGCCACTTCTTTACCTTTCTCTGACTTCCACTACTTACGAGAAATCAGTGTGTCAAGATAGACAGAATCATCCATTCATCCCAGAGATAATCCATTCTTTATCACATACTACAATTACTCATCACACTGAAATTTTCAACCTTCTTTACTTCTCTCCGCTAAAACCTACCCAATCTTCTCCACTTTTGTGATCGAAGCAGGACGTGAACGGCCATTTCTTGGTTTAGGCTCGTCCTGTTCGAGCTTGATCTCTCAAACATACTTGAAAGTACGATTTTACTGTACATTTGTTTTTACCCTAAAACAATCGACGACCGCAGTGGGAGATCAACCTCTCGGTTACAAAATCCATTCCTTAATTTTTAAGACGTTTGATACTAGGAAGGGTTCGAAAGCATTCAGACTCAATTCTATATCTTCCAGTACTGGCGGAGTCTCTCCAACTACTCCAGAATTCGCCCTACCTAGTCAAGTTCCTTGGGAGGCCATGTATGCTCAAAACTCAACAACTATAGTTGATTTGAGGCAAATCCTAAATGACATCTTAGAAAATCAAGTTGATATTATCAACATCCATAACGAGATGTTCCCCCTTTTAAGAATTTTTACAGAACGTTTATCGAAGGGACAAGCAAGTACTCACCCCATAGAGAATATTAAATTTGTTTATTGTGAAGACTCGGAACAGTTTCTTCAAATCCAAAAGGAAGACTCACAAGATTTGCCACATTGCAATCGGCATCCTTACAACGAAAGCGTGACGCAATCTGGAAATCCTTGTTAAAAAATTTGTATTTACAAATTGTCGCTGAACTCCAGGAGGCCTCTAAGCGATCTATGACACCTCTACCTTTTTAAGGGAGTAATAGTGTGACACCTCAAATCTTTTTATGGGTTTTACTAAATCTGGTATGTGTGTAAAATAGGTTGTCCCTTAGTGATATTTAATATGCATAACTAGTATATGTGTTGGAAACCAAATGTAAGCATGGCTGACACATGGTTAGACAAGAACAATCAGGGACACTTCTGTCATTTTCATACAGTGATAGAAACAAAGAAAATCATCGTCTCTTCTCACCTGGATATTGCTATTAACCTGGAGAAAAACATAGAGAGGAGGAAAATGGATTTTAGAGAGGGGGATCTTAATGAAACTGAAAAGATCTTTTTTCACACTTTATTAATGATATTCAATACATTTATATATCAGATACATTTTGTACACCCATGTGATGCCCATGTGATCATCTGACATGGCATGTTAATGAAAACTAAGATGACAGGTGGCTTGGTTATCTAATATCCCCCCTCAAGCTCATGGGTGCTATAGCAAGCTTGAGCTTGTTCCTTAATGTGAGATACCTTGTTGCTGCTAATGTCTTCGTCAATATATCGGATGTTTGGTTTTCTGTGCTAACATACTGTATTCTTAATTGTTGTTCCTGTACTAAGTCACGAACGAAATGATAATCTATATGAATATGCTTCATTCGGGAATGCTGTATCGTATTTGAGGATAAGCTAATCGCACTCATGTTATCGCAACCCACTGTTGGTATCCCTTTAATTGAATAGTGCAAGTCCTTTAGAATGAAGAAGAGCCAAACCATCTCTGTCGATGTTTGCGCTAATGTCCTGTACTCTGCCTCTGTGCTTGATCGAGCAACCGTATTTTACTTCCGAGAAGACCAAGATACAATATTTGATCCCAGATAAATGCAACAACCTCCCGTTGATCTCCGATCATCGATGGATCCTGCCCAGCCAGAGTCTGAGAACCCTGTTAGAGTGTTTGCTCCCTTTGTGAACTTTAATCCATGATACACAGTTCTATTGAGATAACGAAGTATTCGCTTTGCCGCCTCCATATGAGTTGATCGTAGCTGATTCATGAATTGACAGACGACGTTCACAGCATAAGATACATCAGGCCTAGTCCATGTTACATATTGAAAAGCGCCTACCAAATATCTGTAGACAGTTGGATCTTCCAGCAGCTGCCCATCTTCCTTGCTTAGTTTTGCTGATGCTGCCATTGGAGTTTGGCAAGGTTTACAGCCCTCCATCGTGTGCTTCAGCAACAAGTTTTTTATGTATTTTTTTTGCCCAAGGTTTACAGCCCTCCATCTGTATGCTTTACTTCCAAACCCAGGAAGTAATGGAGTTTTCCCAAATCTTTGATCGGAAACTGTCGTTCTAACTCTTTTATTACCTTATTCATATGAATCTCAGATCCTCCTGTTAGTACTATGTCATCAACATAGACTAGGGGTACAGTAACTGCTGATCCCATCTTATAAACAAACAGGCTTGTGTCAGCCTTTGATTGTATAAATTCTAGTTGGGTCAGACTTGTTCTTAGCCTATCATATCAGGCCCGGGGAGCTTGCTTCAGCCCATATAATGCCTTATGTAACAAACTGCATTGGTCCTGTTCTTATCTATGTATCCTGGTGGTTGGGCCATGTATACCTTCTCTTTGAGTTCACCATGTAGGAAAGCATTTGAAACATCTAATTGATGTATCTTCCAATCTAATTGGTTTGCAATAGAGATTACTACCCTTATTGTAGTTGGTTTTACAACAGGACCGAATGTCTTCTCATAGTCTAGGCCTGGTTGTTGGTGGTATCCTTTTGCCACTAACCGAGCCTTGTGTCTTGCTATTGATCCATCAGAATTATACTTAATTCTGAAAACCCATTTGCAACCCACTACATTAGTTAGGCCTGGATTATCCACTAATGTCCATGTTCCTGCTTCTAGGAGTGCTTTGTATTCATTCAAAGTTGCATCTTTCCAAACTTTCTCTTTATGGGCAGTGCTGATGCAGGTGGGTACTGTACTTAGTTGACCCAAGAGGGCAGCATTCAAAGGATATTTAGTAGAGCAACTGGCTTTTGGCTTGCTATTCCTTGTTTTTGCTCTTGTCAACATTTGATGTTTATTTGAAGAAGTACCATGTACATCTGACTCAGTACTATCTATTGACATTAAATCCTGCATCTGTGAACTAATTGATGAAGAGTCCTGATCTGTGTTTGTGTTTCCTGGCAATGTACTAGTATTGTTGCTATTGACTAATCTGGGATAAGGAAAGTGTGACTCATCAAAGGTTACATGCTAGATATGTATACCTTTCCTGTGACTGGATCGAGACATCTATAACCCTTGTGGTTTAAACTGTATCCAATGAATACACAATGCTGGCTTCTTTGTTCTAATTTGTTTGATGTATATGGCTTCAGCCATGGAAAGCAGGAACACCCAAAAACTCTGAAAGATTTATAATCTGGTTTCTTGGCAAATAAATATTTATATGGTGATATAAATTGTATAGATTTTGTAGGCAACCTATTGATGATGAAGTTTGCTGTCAGTATACCATCTACCCAGTACTGTGTTGGTAGATTAGATTGGCACAGAAATGTCCTGGTAATCTCTAGTATATGCTTATGTTTAATTTCAGCTACTCCATTCTGTTCCGGAGTGTGAGGACATGTTCGTTGATGGACAATTCCTTTCTGGGAACAGAAATTCTTTAGAAATGAATTAATAAACTCTCCACAATTATCAGTTCTAATTATAATCACTGTTGTTGACAACATATTCTCTAATTGATTAACAAGTGACACAAACTCAATTTTGAATTCTCCTTTATTTGATAATGGAATTAACCAACAAAACTTTGAATACTCATCGATGACATTGGCATAATAAAGTTTGCCTGAAACAGAAGATATATGGCAGGGACCCCAGAGATCTATGTGTAGCAGCTCTAGTGGTCTAACTGCTATAGAACTAGACAGTTGAAAAGGCAGTTTCTTAGTTGTACAGAGTCTACATTCATCACAAGAGAAAGGTTTTGAGAATATACTGGGTAGTTGTAGTGCTGCGCATATCCGTTGCATTTTCTGAAAGGATGAATGCCCAAATTTTCGATGAAGAAGGAGAGGATCAGTTGTTGTCGAAGCCAGAGCAAGCTGCTGCTGTGATCCAAATGTAATCGGGTACAGACCGTTTTTATGTTGAAAAGAAGTATCCCATATTTCTTGTCCTTCACAGTGAAACCATCCGAGTCAAAGATCAATACACAATTGTTATCAGTCGTAAATTTATGTATGGACAGAAGGTTGTGTGATGCCTCATGTACTATTAGAATATCATTCATATCAAAATAATGCTCATTAGCAATTTTAGTTGAACTACCTTGATGTGTGATAGTCATACCTGCACCATTTGCTGTTTGAATGGTGGCTGACCCATTGTATTTTACAGGTTCCTGTAAAACAGTGACATCAGAAGCAATGTGTTTAGTAGCTCCAATGTCTGCAATCCATTATTCCCTGTCAAATATATCTGCTGCCGCTAGCATTGCAGTTAAGTTGGCTGGTGGAGCTCTGCCTTGATATGTGAAATTCAGTCTTTGAGAACATGTAGTTGCAATGTGTCCTGGTGAGATGCAAATTTGACAGATAATTATATCTCCATGAGAAGATCCTCTTGAATAGTTGGATCTTGGAAAATACGATGGATTTGGATGACGTGAACCAAAAGAATGTGATCCTCTGTATGGTACTCTTTGATTTCCTCTGAAGTTGCTTCTAGAATAGTAGTTATTGGTTCTTTCATAGCCTCTGCCACTATTCACAAGAAAAGCCTTAGCAGTCTGGTCCTCCTGTAGTGTTTTCTTTCTCTCAAGAATGACTGACTCCTCGCTGAGAAGATTGTTGTGGAGCTCAATGCATATTACAGGTGGGTTCCTATGTCTCATTGCAGTTGTAAATGAAATATAATCTTCATTGAGTGCTTTTAGTGTTATTACCACTAGCTCCTTGTCATAAATCAATTCTCCAGCAGAAGCAAGTTGGTCAGATAATAGTTTAATTTCACTAATTAGAGAAGAAATTGACCTTTTACCTTGTGTAAGGGATAACAGTTTTGTTCTCAGTTGAAAAGAGTGTGTAGAATACGATCTCCCAAATCGTTCTTCTATGTGTTTCCAGAGTTCAGCAGAAGATTGTGCTGTTGAAAAATAAGCTATCACCGCTTCTGATATTGTTGAATGAATCCACATGATAATGGTTGAGTCTTCATCTAACCATTCAGTATACAGTGGATTTTCTATTGCATTCTGCTGGTTTCTTGGACTTGTATACTGAGGAGAACAAGAGTAAGATCCATCTAGGTATTTTTTGATTTTAAACTTTTGAATGACTGGATTCATTAGATTTTTCCAGGTAATATAGTTTTCTTCCTTCAGCTTAGTTGAATGAAGCTAGTAAGTTGATTTAAAGGAATCTTGGAAATAGAAGTTGAAAAAGGATTATCTATTTTTGGTGAAACAGTATAAAAAGAAGTTGATGGGAATGTTTCAATCATGAAAGACTTTGATCAGAATCAAAGAAGACCTAGAGATCAGTAATAATGTTTGGATCTAATTCTTGGATGTAGAAGTTTTGGATCTAGAAAAATCAGAAAATGAAAGTTGAACTGAATGCAAAAATGATAAGGAAAACCAGAAAACTAAAAATGATTTTGGATCTTGAAATATTATCTAAAGCTTGATTGATCTATGGTACTACAAACTATGATTTGCTGGTGTAAAAATATTAAGAGTTGATTTCATCATCTTAATATCAGAATACCAGTAAGACTAGTCTGTAGTGGAGATCTGAGATAAAGAACAGTTTGCAGAGTAAAAAGAAAGGTATTCTTTCCTGTTTAGTACCCTTTTATAGAGTTTGAGAGTGAAATGAATTATGAAACTGTTCTTTGTTATTTCTTTGATCAAGATAAAGGAATAGAGAGTGATTCACCTCGAATCTTTCATGCATTTAATGTTGATGCAGAATTTGTCTGCCATTTTTGTCTTGCTTTTTAGTAGATTGATGTAGTATTAGACAGGCGTGCTTTCTTTCTCTGACTTAGCGTGTTTTTTTCATCTCTGCTATTTCTCTTACCTTCCATTAATGTTCTGACATTATACCTCGACTGCTGAGTATTTTGTTTTGATTGCCGTGTTTCACCGTTGAAAAACGTTGAATGCTATTGAATATGAAATATTTATCAAGAATCAAGAAGAAATTAAAAAATCTCCATTAAAGCTTGATACAAGAAACTGTAACATTTTCCCAAACAATTAGGCTCTGATACCATAATGAAACTGAAAAGATCTTTTTCACACTTTATTAATGATATTCAATACATTTATATATCAGATATATTTTGTACACACATGTGATGCCCATGTGATGCCCATGTGATCATCTGACATGGCATGTTAATGACAACTAAGATGACAGGTGACTTGGTTATCTAATAGATCTGGGCTTATTATTCCTTCTTATTCTCTTTTTTAGAATTTTCCTTCTTCCTTAATCAAAATAAAAGGAAAAGAAACGAATATATAAAACTAAACTGGAAATGACATAAAACTAAGAGAATGAGAAAGTGGTAAAAAATTTATGGAGTCTGAGCTATTTTTGGTTCAAGAACTTGTGTTAGAAAAATCAGTAGAAATATGTTGTTGGTGTTGTTGATGCATGGTGAAGATTAAGGAGAGATTAGAATCCTGGAAGCATAAAAACAAGGTGGGTTTTCATTTTCTTGTCTTCTCCCTGTCTCTCTTTTTCTTTACTTCCTCTCCTAAAATAAATTTAAAAAAAAAAAGTCAGTTGAGATGGTGATGTTGCTACCAATAATTGAGAAGATTTTTGAGGAGGATTTAAAGTGATTTTGAGTTCTTGTTTGATTTGGAAGAATGGGATTTGATCATTTCTCCTTGCATGTATAAACTGAGGCATGATACTAATGGTTTTGATGCTATATCAATGGATTATTTTTCATAAACAGCTGCAACTCTTCTTTAATTTTTGTGCCTTGAGATTTAAACGGAAAGAGATAGGGTTTTATAGGAGTTAATTACAAGGGGGTTAAATGTGAAGAACTTAAAGTCAATAAGGAGTGGGAAAGTGTCTTGGATTTGCTGGTGATTTCGAGTACCAACAGGTTGGGTTTTGGACAGAGTTTTGGGTTGTAAAATTAGTTCAATAAATTGGTGTTTCTGCCATGGCTTTCGTGGTCGTGTAAGAGAAATTAGGGGTTTTAGAAGTTAACACAAAAGTGAAGCTTGGGTTAGAAATTTATATGAAATCGGTTTGGATTTGGTTTGAAATATCAACAAGAAAACAAGTTACTAGAAGTGGACTATTTCTGTTATATTGAGTGATGTATAGCTATGATATGGAGTATTTCAATGATTATAAATGCATGGAATTCTTGGGTTTGTTTCATAGGACTAAAATTGGAGGTGAAGAGGCTGTTAAATGAGTTCAATACAACAAGAGAACACACATCTTTGGGCCACCGCAAAACTGCATTTCGAGTTTCTATAAAATGTCTGAAATAAGAGAAAAATGGGTTAAAGTTTCTTATTGCTTTGTTCATATGTTTCTTCTATGAATTTTGATGTCTTATTAGTATTATGTTATGCGGGTTTCTTTCTAGCATGCTTGGTTAGAATTGATTGAATTCAATGTCAAAACTACTTGGGAACATAATATAGGTGATGAAACCTTAGTTTAAATTATGAATATGTTTTTCTGACACCTAGAACATATGCACTGTTGGAACCATAAGTTAAAACTAACCGTTAGAATTCGTTGAATTTTAACTATGTTATGCGTAGATATTCCATTAATACTCAACCAAAAATTTCAAGATGATCGGACATGGGGAAGTGGCATAAAATATTGTTGGATAGATAACCAAAATTCGTACCATGTAGCAGGGTTTTGAGATTAAAACGAGGTATTTATCCTGTATGGATTTCTTTGATTTTTGTGTATAAACAGTCAATATTTGTGATTATTAAGTTGTAAAAATTTCAAAACAAATAAATCATGGTAAGTACCCCAAATAAGAGACTTGTTGCAGTTACACCTATAGGAATTTATTGTGAATGGGTGTTAAGCCTAGTTTCCTAACTTGGGCATGAAACTAGGAATATACCAATATATTATGTTTCCTAGTTTGTTGTAGTTTCCTAGTTATTAGGATTTCCTAGTTTGTTACCTTCTTTTGTATATAAATACATATATTGTAATCAATTTAGACAAGCCAAGAAATATATTCTTCATAAATTTCTTTGTGGTATCAGAGCCAGGTTCCCTAGAGTTATCATCTTTGACAATGGCTGGTGGTGAAGGTGTTGTAAAGGTTAAATCGGATTCATTCGTTACACCATACACGTTGACATCTGCAGATCATCCTAGAAGCATTGTCACTCATGTAATATTGAAGGGAACAAATTATGAAGAATGGGCTAAAGCGATGTGAGTCACATTGCGGGCAAAGAGAAAGATGGGTTTCGTGAATGGAACTATCGTGAAACCGGCAGATGAAAGTCCGGATATTGAAGATTGGTGGATGATTAATTTCCATGTTGATATCATGGATTTTCAACACTATTGAACCCTCTTTGCGTTCAACTGTTACATATCGGGAGAATGCAAAAGAGCTTTGGGAAGATTTGAAGGAGAGATTCGCGGTCGCGAATGTACCGCGTATTCAGCAACTGAAGCGAGAGTTGGAGAACTGCAAACAATAGGGGCAGACCGTGGAAGAATTTTTTGGTCGACTGAAGATTTTATGGGAAGAGATCAATAATTATGAACCGATATTAACTTGTAAATGTAAAGGTTGCAAGTGTAAAATCACAGAGCAGTTGGTAAAAAGACGTGAGGACGAGCAAGTGCATCAGTTCTTGATGGGACTTGATGATTCGATGTTTGGAACAGTTTGTTCTACAATATTGAACGCAGAATCATTGCCTAACCTTAATCGAGTGTATGCAATGGTGATGAGTGAAGAAAAGCATCGCGAAGTCGCGAGGAGTTATGATGAACGAAGAGAGGCTATGGTATTCTTCACACAGTCTAAAGCTAAAGACCTCGGTGGTGACCGTACAAATATGGTAGAACAGTGTAAGCACTGTGGAAAAACTGGACATAATGTTCAGAATTGTTATAGACTTATCGGATACCCGGAAATATGGAGTGCTGGTAGAGGACGCGGAAGTGGACGTGGAGCTGGATATAGTGCCGGTCGTGGGACTAGTAGAGGACGTGGACAGGCTAGGGCGAATGCGGTCCAAGAAATGAGTGAACCAATGGCAGAGATTAAGGTGACTAAGGAAGACAAAGCTTCACTTCCTCTCTTACTGATGAACAATGGACTACTTTGATGAAGATGCTGAACATTCATAAAAAGGTGGAGCATTCCAGCGACAAAGTTAGCGGTACGATAAATATTGATTAGATAGTTGATTCTGGTGCATCACATCATATGACAGGGAGTTTAGAATTATTGACCAACGTGCGAGACATTGCAGCGTGTCCTGTTGCGTTTCCAAATGGAGATACTATGATGGATACCAAAGAAGGAACTGTAATGGAAGTCGTCTTACACTGACAAATGTTTTGTTTTTTCCGAAGTTAAATTGTAATTTATTATCTGTGGGCAAGCTTCTTACTACTTCTAAATATTTTGTCACCTTAACTGATAAGTTCTGTGTCATACAGGATTGCATCTCGAGGATGATGATTGGAGTGGGTGAATATCGGAATGGGATCTATATATTGCGGGGTGTGACAGCGGTGCAGATACACAAGGTACAGCGGAAGGACAGTGTAGAGATGTGGCATCGGCGCTTAGGTCATCCCTCATATGGAGCAGTAGGAACTTTGTTAAAATTAAGATGTTAGTAAGGAGAATAAAAAGCCATGTGATATTTGTCTTCGGGCCAAACAAACTAGAGATGTTTTTCCTTTAAGTGCTAATAAAGCTGGTGCAATTTTTGATTTAATACATTTTGATTTATGGGGTCTGTATCGCGTGCCATCCTCTTGTGGTGCAGTGTATTTCTTAACTATTGTTGATGATTATTCTAGAGCTTTGTGGATTTATTTGCTTGCTGAAAAGTCTGAGGTTGCAGGAGTGTTAAAAGATTTTTGTTCAATGGTTGATCGTCAGTTTGATCCGCGTATTAGAACTTTGCATAGTGATAACGGAACCGAGTTTACATGTTTGAAATCTTATTTTTGCGAAAATGGTATAGTGTTTCAGACTTCATGTGTAGGTACACCTCAGCAGAATGGGCGTGTAGAACGATAGCATCGTCATATTTTGAATGTTGCACGAGCGTTACGTTTTCAGGCAAACTTACCTCTTCAATTTTGGGGCGAGTGTGTGTTGGCTGCTGGTTTCAGAATTCATGGTATAGTGTTTCAGACTTCATGTGTAGGTACACCTCAGCAGAATGGGCGTGTAGAACGAAAGCATCATCATATTTTGAATGTTGCACGAGCGTTGCGTTTTCAGGAAAACTTACCTCTTCGATTTTGGGGCGAGTGTGTGTTGGCTGATGGTTATCTGATTAATCGGACACCCTCATCGGTATTAGGAGGAAAAACTCCGTATGAATTGTTGCTACATCGGAGTCCCAGTTTGGATGCGATTCGCATTTTTGGATGTTTATGTTTTGCGCGGGTCAAAGAAAATGATAAATTCGCTCCTCGCAGTAGAAAGTGTATCTTTGTCGGATATCCGTTTGGTAAAAAAGGTTGGAGGCTATATGATCTCGACAAGAATATTTTTTGTGTCTCGTGATGTAGTTTTTAGTGGGGGGAGTTTCCGTTTGGTGAACTTGATGTGCAATCAGTTCAGAACCGAGAGTTTGGTTCATTTCCGTTTGGTATGTTAAACTCGAGCTTAGAGAATGGTGGATTATTTGTAGAACATGATGTCAGACAAGTAAGTGGTGTGGGCAACAGTAGACGATTAAATAAGAGCTCATATTTGGAACTGGACGTCAACAGGCCAACTGGTGAAGCTGACAACAGGTTTAATGGAGGATTAATTGAGAGCTCAGAAGTAGAACCTGACGTCAACAGGTTGGTTAACAATGAAGGATTGAGTGAGGTTCAATGGACTTTATGACAGCAAGTCTCGAAAAAGTGATGTAGTCAACAATAGAGGATTAAATGACAACAGGTTCAATACGGACAGCGGGTTCAATACGGACAACAGATTTCTTCCAACAGATGATTCAATACGGACAACGTCAACAGGTGATTCCGGCAGTTCAGTACCTGGCAGTGTCAACACGGACAGTTCATGCGTGATTTTTCCAGCAGCACCTGGCAGTTCTGTTCACGATACTGTACAAAATTTAGGCACAACAACTGGGGGAAAGTTGGGAGCTCAAGTTGGGTCTTCTGAAACGGATACCTTGACTATTTCTTATATGGGTAAACAGTCTTCGCGTATTCGACGTCCACCAGTTCATTTGAATATTATGTTTGTCACACCTCCCGCTGTTACACTACGCCGTGTCATGATCCCATTTCATCTTCACTCACTCCTCCAAAGTCCTCAGGTACTCCGTATCCCTTAGCTCATTATGTTAGTTGTGATAAATTCTCTTTGCCGCACAAACATTTTTTGGCTGCTATTACTGCAGAAACGGAACCAACTAGTTTTTCTGAGGCTATTAAGAATACGAAGTGGCGGACGGGTATGAAAGAAGAAATACATGCTTTAGAAACTAACGGGACATGGAGCATGGAGAAGTTGCCTCCCGGAAAGAAGGCAATTGGATGTAAATGGGTTTATAAAATCAAATATAATTCAGATGGTTCCGTTGAGAGACACAAGGCTCGTTTAGTTTTTTTGAGAAATAATCAAAAGCAAGGGATTGATTATAAAGAGACGTTTGCTCCGGTTGCAAAAATGGTGACAGTTCGAGTGCTTTTGGCACTTGCTGCAGCTAAACAGTGGGAACTTCATCAAATGGATGTGCATAATGCTTTTCTTCATGGTGACCTCGCTGAAGAGGTTTACATGCGTCCTCAGCCAGGTTTTTCAGGTGCTTCTCCTGGTATGGTATGTTGACTGCGTAAGTCTCTGTATGGTCTTCGTCAAGCACCTAGAAATTGGTTTGCAAAGCTTCGTTCTGCCTTGATTTTGTATGGGTTTACTCAGTCCTATTCTGATTATTCGCTTTTTACGTATAAGGGACATGATACTTTTCTAGTTGTTCTGATTTATGTTGATGACTTGATTATTGCTGGCACTCACTCTGATAAGATTTCTTCTTTTAAAAATTATTTGCATACTTGCTTTCACATGAAGGATCTTGGAAAATTGAAATACTTTTTGGGCTTGGAGGTGGCGCGTGGTTCACAAGGGATTTTCTTATCTCAGCGCAAATATGCCCTTGATATTATTGCAGAGACCGGTTTATTAGGAGCCAAACCAGTTTCTTTTCCTTTAGAACAGAACCATGGATTGGCAGTTGATGACAGTGCGTTTATGAATGATCCTGAACAGTATAGACGATTGATTGGACGTCTTATTTATTTAACTATTACACGTCCTGAACTTTGTTACTCGGTGCATACTTTGGCTCAGTTTATGCAGTCTCCTCGAGTACGTCATTGGGAAGCTTCTTTACGTGTTGTTCGCTATTTGAAAGGACGACCTGGACAGGGAATTTTACTTCATACAGATTCTGATCTGCGTGTGACAGGTTTTTGTGATTCTGATTGGGCGAGTTGTCTTTTAACTCGTCGCTCACTTACTGGTTATTTTATGTTTCTTGGTTCTTCGCCAGTCTCGTGGAAAACTAAGAAACAATTGACCGTATCTCGGTAATCTGCAGAAGAGTATCGATCCATGGCCACAGCGACTTTTGAACTCAAATGGTTAAAGGCATTGTTACGATCTTTCGGTGTTTTGCATTCTTCTCCCATGCGACTTTATTATGACAGCCAGGATGCGCTTCATATTGCTGCAAATGCAGTTTTCCATGAGCGCACTAAGCACATAGAAGTGGACTGTCATTTTATTCGGGATGCTATTACAGACGGTCTTATTTCTACTCATTATGTCCGTAAAGGAGACCAGTTAGCTGATATCTTTACTAAGGCGCTTGGACGAAAACAATTTGATTATCTTCTTGGCAAGTTGGGTGTTCGTAATCTGCACACTCCGACTTGAGGGGGAGTACTGTGAATGGGTGTTAAGCCTAGTTTCCTAACTTATTGGGCATTAAACTAGGAATATGCCAATATATTATGTTTCCTAGTTTGTTGTAGTTTCCTAGTTATTAGGATTTCCTAATTTGTTGCCTTCTCTTGTATATAAACACATATATTGTAATTAATTTAGACAAACCAAAAAATATATTCTTCATAAATTTCTTTAGAATTTAGTCTCGGTTGAGCTTACCCCAAATGGTGATGAATTAGATGAGTTTGTTATCACTTGACAGTACAAGTGATTCGTGGTGCGGATGATTAATATTTCTTGAATCATACAAGGTCACATTTTAATGTTTTAGGCTTATGCCATTGGTCATCGTATATATGTATTTCTAGTATCTATTCAAATACAGTTATTTGCATCTGCGGCATTTTGGGAAAATTGATGTTCTTGTTTAATCGGTATGAAATGTGATGTATCATTTTACATGATTTAATAAACATTTTATGGATCTTCTTGAATACTCTATTTTCAGCCTCATTATTTATCTTATAGTTTAAAGAGACGCTTAGGTCCCGATTACTTGTATTAGGAATCTGGGTAGTGTTTTCTCTCAAACATATTTATGGCATTAAATAATTATGAAATCCTTGAAGCTGAATTCATGTTTCCTTATTTTGAGAAAGTTCTGGTCAATGAGAAACTAGCTAGCTAGTTAGTCAGTTAGAGCAACTGCAGCGGTTGGACCAGACCATCGGTCAAATACCAAATTTGTTTGGTCGTGTAAAAAAAAAAACGCAACGACAACAGGAGTAAATTTGATAGTACGCTGTTGTAAATAAGCGTTAATTATCAAACGCTGTACTAAAGTAACGTATAATACACAGACGTTTTACTGTGCAAACGTTAAATTTTTGACGTTTATTTAGGTAAGCGTTTTGTATAAACGTTGCTGTAGTGAAGCGTTATATACTCAAACGTCACTTTACTGTAGCGCTTATCTAAACGTTACCATAGTGAAGCGTTAAAACCAGAACGCTATTCCAAAACAGCATTTAAAATACAAACGTTACCATAAAGCAACGTTTGAAAAGCTTGCGTGGGTGTAGTGGAGCGTCAATTATGGAACGTTGCTTTAGCCGAGCGTTGAAAAACTAAAAGCTGATGTAGGCCAGCGTTAAGATTATTGAACGTCATCGTGGACTAGCGTTGCGAAATATAAACGTTGCCGTAGACTAGCGTGATAAATCATTACGTTAGTATGAGGGAGTGTTACAAATAGTCAAGCAGGTCAATCAGGGTCAAACATGGTGAAATAGACGAATTGTTTATGTGTCAATAGTTTAGATAGTGTTTTGTACACGTGTGAAGCATCCAACAAATTATAAAAACACTTTGTACACGTGTGAAGCATCCAAGAAACTATAAAAACACAAAGATTACCTTCTTCTCCATCAAAACCGCAAACAAGAAAAAACAAGAAAAAACAAGAAAACCAGCCGCCGGAATTTTTTTCCTTTCTCTTTCATTTTCTCCTGTTCACCTGTGCTTCATTCACTCACTCGCCGATAAGCAGCCGTCGTGAACACGTTAGATTAGCCGGACGTTTAGGAGTGCAAAGAAACGGTATATTTTTTTTTTTTTTTTTTGCTATTTTAATTTGATTTTAATGATTATTAGATTTAGTAAATATACTTTTAGTTTTAGGGTTTATATTAAATTTAGTATACATGGTAATAATATGATTTATTGATAGTTTTAGGGTATTAAAAAATTAATTTAAAAAATTTGGATTTGATTTAGTTTGATATTTTCATTGTAATTTGTGTAGAAAAATTAAATTTACAATTTAAAATGTTATTGTTATATATATTTTTGTAAACTATATTATTGTTAATTGCATCATTGTTAATTAGGGGTGTTGAGTTAGTTAATTTATTATTTTATAGTGTTTATAATTCCACTTAATAATTTATGATATTTAAAATGTAATTGTGCATGTAAAAATAATATATGATTTAGTAAATGGAAAAGTTATTTATAGTTGTTATTAATTTGTTTCATTTTAAATTTATTAAGGTGTATGTGGGAGTTAATTTTTGAATGATGATTAGGTGTATTTTGGTTGATTTTAGAAGGTTTTTAAAAATTTATTTTTAATATTCAATTGTTAAAATTGAAACTATTTTTAGGGTTATGGTTAGATGTTGTTAACGTGAAAATAATGTCAAAAGTGAGTACATTTTGAACGTCAAAATAATTATTTTTTTTTGTTGTTAACTGTTTGTTATGGTTAGATGTTGAGGAAATCCGCATCGCGATTGATCGGTGGGAAAAAAAGATGCAAGAAAGGAAAATCAACCAACGATACACAAGGAGGTTGTGTTGGTGAAGAAACGGATGTTACAGTGTTGGAAACTTATAGTATGGTGGAAGATGTTAGGGGGCACGTTAGCAACGATATGACTATTAGGGCAGACCCAAAGACAAAGTACATCCATCGGGGGTCTCTTAAATCGGTTATGCTGGCATATAAAAGTATATCGGAATTCTGCTCTAAGGCGAAATTTATTATCGAAATGGCTGGATGGGACAGATTTTTGGCAATGGATGCTGGTGACTCGTCACACGCCATGATTGATTACATGGTGGAGCGTTTCTGGGACACGACGAACACTTTTCACTTCCCATTCGGTGAAATGGGGTTTACACCATTAGACTGGGTGATGTTGACCGGTCTCAGTATTGGAATTGGAGGGCAAATTCCATACGATGAGGAAAAGTACACCTTTGAATATGTCCAGCAGAATATTTTTATAGAGCTGAAAGACAAAAACTATTGTGTAACTAACAATATTTCAATTCAGTGGATCTGTGATGCACCAACGGTGGCATTTTTAGGGTCATACTTTACAGAGGATTATTTGAAAGGGGCGCAACATGATGCTACCAAAGCTGAGAGAGTTGCAAAAGCGTTTTGGATGTATGTTCTGGGACAATTTTTTTTCTCCAACGCAAGAAACTATGTGGATGCCGGATGGTTAGTGGCTTTTGAGGATCCAAAACTAATTGGAACTTACGACTGGGGTGGTGCTTGTTTTTCAAAACTATATTCCGCCCTTGGCGCATCCGGTAGGGGGCAGAAGTCACTAACCGGACCCTGCCAAATATTAGAGGTAAATTTTAGAAAATATTTTATTTGCTTTTTAAAAAAACGTTTGGTGGTAACTTAAATATTTTATTTTTTTTAAAACAAATTGTAGTTTTGGGGTTACGAATATCTCGGCATACGTCGACCACACAATCCACCACCTGCGACAGTGACTACTTGGCCTACATGTTCTAGGTGGAAGAGTACACGAAAAAAGAGTAATGATATTGTGCGTTCACGTTGTCTTCTAAATGCAATGACTGCCGACGATGTGACATGGCACCCTTGGCGGACCGCAATCCCACTAATACAAAATGACGTAATCACGACAGCGGTGGTTCTCTCAAATAGGCGCGTTGTATTTACTTGGAATGGCATTGTGAGTAGTTAATTTATTTTCATAGCATATTTTATTTATTTCATTTTTTATTGTAATAGTTATTACTGGAATCTTACTTTTAACAGCATAACGTATACCTCGGTGATCGGTTATGGCACCAAAACAATGATGGCTACCGCATTCCGAAGAACCCCCCAGTTCGAGTTAGTGACATCTCTGATGAAGATGCTACCCAACTTAAGGAAACCTCTGAAGTCGATGTAACTGAGTACCTTCAAGGAGAGGTTACGTATCAGGGGTATTTGGACTATTGGCCCCATGTTACTAACTCGAACAAGTTTTGCAAACTCGTAGACTGGGATGCGGAAACATACGACAGTTTGGGTGGCTTAGTTAAAGAAACCATCAACCAACCTGCTGAACATGTGCCCATCCCGCCTATAGATAATTGGTCATACGTAAGTACATTTGTAATATATTCGTTATTTAGTTTCTGAATTTACGGGTTGACAGGCTAAATGTGACCTTTTGTCTATAACAGGGTGAATGTTATGCTTTTGCGCAACAGAGTGCTGACTTTACCCAAGAGTTCAAAAACTTTCATTTGACACAATCGAGGGAAAGGATGGAAGATTTGCGGGAATATAAGAATGAAATCACCAATTTGAAGTTACAACTTTCGCATGGTCGTTTACATAATCCACCACTAGGTTTTGGAAGTTTTTCTTCGACTCTACCATCGCAAATGTGGAATACCGGGGGGCATGTTCCTTCTTCATCGATGCCTCCGTTTATGCCCCCTCGCACCTCTCGTGGGGAGGGGGACGGTAGTTGATAATCATCCTTATTTATTGCATGCAAATCTAACCTTACTTTTCTCTTATCTATGACATTTTATAAACAACTTTATTGTTTTTAGTAAATCCAACCTGACATTTTTCTCTATCTATCCACAATATTAATGACTCCTCAATTAATGTTAATACTGCCGTGTCAACATACAACCAATTTTGAAAATTAAAATAAAATAATTGATTTTTATATTTGTTACCGTTTTCTTACCGTTGAACAAATCCACCATTCTCACTCCCCATCTACCTATAAATACCTGACATATTGTATCATTCATTCTCATTCCAAATCCACCATTCAAACATTTCATAAGAAATTTGTCATCTTCGGTTTTCATTTAATGACGGGTTACGAAAATTTTAGCCTGAATGCAGAAAATTTTACACTAGAGGAAGATTTATCAATATGTCGAAACATTGTATTGCATTATCCAGCTAGGGGCCATGAACGTCGGATGAATGGTGTAATGAGCATGCAATGGTTAGAAGATACTCATGCTAACTTTTGTAAGGAAACCGGAAATCCCAACAACAGGAACATAGCCGGCCTGTTTTGTCGATATGTTGAAATCACAAAGGAAGTACATGAATTTTCTTCTTTAACTGCCAAGGTGAATGAATGTCGTCTTAGGAATGAAACTGACGATGTAGTTGTTTCTAGATCACTAGAGGAATGGATAAGATTGAAACGTTTTGAATTCAGGTACAAACCTCATTTCGAGATTTTAAGGGTTTTGGAAGAATTTAATCCCTTTGTGTTGATTATTCTCCCAAGAAGTGAACCACGTCATCCACGACGTCTTACAAACCAAGCCTTAAGGTTTCACAATAAGTTTACTTAATTGTTTTTAGTAAAAAACTAGTGATTTTTAATATTTCTTTTACTTTGGTTTAATGTATGAATTTAATAATTCAACAAAATGATGTTACCAAAAAAGTTAAATTGGAATTGTCAGCTTTATCTTATTCTCTCATAGCATTCATGTTGGAGTTAATTTCCTGCATGTATTGTCTACTCAAGAGTACAGAGCACTACTTATTTCTCGATAACATCACAACAATGGATTGGTCAGCTTTTTGTGGTAGCGTCTTGTCATAACTTTTTTGAGGCTTTTATTACTGGCTTCTTGTTAGGTGTCGATAAAAACTTATTTGAATTACCATGTTATAAATAACATTCTCTCCATTAAAACCACACCCAAAACTAGAATCATCCTCAAATAAAAATACAAAAAGCGTCAACCATAACTACAAACCTCCTCTACCATAACTACATACCTCATCAACCATTGGAAGGAAATCAGAATAACAATATGTATCATGGTTTGTCCTCTTCCTCTTCTTATATTCCTCACAATCATTTACTCATATCTTCTACATCCGATGATGATAGTACTAACTCGACGTCCTCATCAGACGAAAATTCATTTGCAGTTATCCAAAATGAACAAGCAGTTAATTTGGGATTGTTCGCTTCTAATATAGACTGGCCAAATACTCGAATCGAAATTGACCGGCAGCGGGAGGAGGGAGCAAGGAAACTATGGACAGATTACTTTTCAAGATACCCTACTTTTGGTCATATTATTTTCCGGAGAAGATTCAGAATGCGCAGAGAATTGTTCAATCGTATCTTGCGGGATGTGGTGGGACGTAACCGTTATTTTGTTCAGAAAAGGGATGCTGCCGGCAAACTCGGATTAACACCACATGTTAAGATTACTGCAGCAATTAGAATGTTAGCTTACGGTTATGCGGCAGATGCAATAGATGAGTATTTAAGGATTGGGGAATCTACTGTGTTGCAAGCAACTCGTAAGTTTTGCCTCACGATTGTGCAGCTATATGGGGATCAGTATTTGCGTAGCCCTACACCTACAGATGTTCAACTATTGCTTAATCAGAACCAGGCAAGGGGATTTCCAGGAATGCTAGGAAGTATAGATTGTATGCATTGGAAATGGGATAGATGCCCAACGGCCGAATCGGGTGCATACACCGCATACAAAGGCGATGAAAGTATCATCTTGGAGGCTGTGGTTTCACAAGATCTATGGTTTTGGCATGCCTTTTTTGGTATGCCCGGTTCAAACAACGATATAAATGTTCTTAACCGGTCTCCTGTTTTCGAAAACATTATAAAAGGTAAGGCACCCCCGGTACACTATATGGTGAACGGTAACCATTACGATATGGGGTATTATCTTGGCGATGGGATATACCCAGAGATAGCAACCATAATCATGTCGATCAAGCATCCAGATACACTTAAGAAGCGGAAATTTTCAGCAATGCAAGAGGGTGCTCGAAAAGATGTGGAAAGATCCTTTGGTGTACTACAAAACCAATTTAGCATCGTTAAACAACCGGCTAGAATGTGGAATCCGGACGCACTTGCATATATCATGAAAACAGTAATAATTCTCCATAATATGATTGTGGAGGATGAACGTCTACCGGGTGTTTGGCCACATGATTATGATCAAGGGCGCTACGCTGCACCAGTAACTATATCACGGCAACAAACTGAAGCACTTTCAAGGATGACAACTCACCAACGACGACAAGCAGTCCATAGCAAACAAACGCACCTTCGATTATGAAATGACTTGATCGAACATTTGTGGTCGCATTTTGGTGATGTTTGAAAAACCAATTTTAAAAAAATTGGTTTTAATTCATATCTTTTACTGTTTTTAAATGATTTCAGCCGATGCTTACGTGTAGACAACAAATATGAAAGTAATGGTTTTCATTATTTAGAAGGAAAATAATATTTGTTGTTTACTGTTTTAGGTAATACAAAATTCTTTTCATTTTCGTAAAATCTCTGCTTTCCTAAGCATAACCCACTCTTTTGTTACGTCATCCAATTTGGAGACGTCCGTCATCATTATTCGATACTCCTCTTTCATTAGGCGATGCTCTTCTTTTGATGCTAACTCGGCATGTCTTTGATCAATCTTCCTTTTTGCATTTTCTGCATAGCTGTTGTTGAAGTTTTTTTGGTTATTGATTATTATTTCCAAGGCTTCTGTTTGGGCACTGGATTTTCCTCGTCCATTATGCATTAGTTGTTTAGCCTGTTTTTGCCCATCGGCCTCGGATACGTGTTGGGAATATCTCTTATTTCTTCATGTCCACTCCATTGACCTGCACTGGGTGAAAATGTTTGTAGGTCTTCAGCGTTATTGTCCGAATCTTCTTCAGCTTGTGATGAATCAAATATTTCTGTCGAACGACGGGAATATTTGATATTTTCTATCATAATTGCGTAGCACTCATCGTGCTTAAATGGTTTATCACCATTAGCTTCCCTGAATAGTCGCCTAACTTCCTGTGTCTGTTGTTGTTTAGAAAACAATTAATGCATCACAATCCATTTCAAAACTTGAGCAACGAAACTAAAACATGTTTACTTTACCTTTGTTTCAGGACCCCAGCCGGTATGGTGTTCACGTTCCACTTCTGCCTCTTTTGCAGAATAAAGCGCAACATCTTTACTTATTCCTTGAAAGCGTTTTTGAATGGAGGTCCAACTGCGTTAGGCCATTGAAGGTATAGCTTCTTTCATCCCGGCTTTGATCCGAGTCCATAATCTTTCTTCCAATTGATCAGTACCAACACAAGGGTCTTGAGATATTGATAAATGAATCCTACACATTGTTATATCTTCATTAGTAGTAAAATTTGAACCTCTTGGTTTTGGTGCCATTTTTGATACAGAGAAAAACTGTTAACGAACGACCAAAAAAAATTCAGAACAATAAGGACTTTCTTATACGAAGTTCTCAAATGAATGGTGGTTGTACATGAAACATTAAAACTTCCTCTATATATAATGCCGAAATCGAAACGTTGCAGCATTAAAAATTTGAAGAAGAAAAAATAGCCGTTCAACGGAAAAAAATTTGAAGAAAAAAAAAATAGCCGTTCAACGGAAAAAAAACGGTCACATTTACAACGACTACAAATTAACAACGGCCGGCAAAACGTTACGGTACGAGAACGTTTCACCAAAACGTTATCATATGACAACGTTTCGAATACAAACGTGGGTTTGGAGGAGCGTTACAAGAAAACGTCGGACCATGGGGACGTTTCAAACTGAAACGCTTCTGTAGTGTACCGTTTACGTTTTTAACGCTCTTGTAAAGGAGCTTTCTAATGTTAAACGCTCCTGTGTACCAACATCAATGTTTCAACGTCTTTGTGTTGCAACGTTTCGCCAATTAACGCTACAACAGAGTAACGTTTATCCCACACGCTATTCTAACTTGCCGTTTGTATAAATTACGTTGTATTGAAACAACGTTTCAAAAGCGCTACTCTAAACAAACGTTTTGTTAGACGTCTTTCAGTAATAACGTTTGTTTTTTTAAACGTCCTCGTATAATGACGTTTTCTTAAAACGTTGTTCAACCATGGCGTCAGACTATATCTGTTTTGGACCATTTTCTTCACTAAACATGATCGAATACTGTTCACTTTTTGGACCAAATACTACATTTACTCGTCCGTTGCGGCTCAAAAAATCGGACCAAAGACCATTTCTGATGTTTACTCTTTGGTCTGATCGTCCACTGCAGTTGCTCTTATAATGGGGTTTTCCTAGACCAAATGAGCTTGACTTGTTTCTTTAAGTTTTGTTGTCTAATGAAGTACGTCATATGATTTATATTCAAATGGATTGTTAGTGGGAACGAATGAAGTTGAGTGTTAAAAGTGACATTAACTTGATTCATTCTGTATACTGGACTAGATATGATGCGTTTGGATATGTTATTGTGTAAATATGTTGGATATGATCCTTATACAATTTAAACATTGTTGTGTTTGAACAATGAGTAGGATTTGGCGCAATGTATGGGATGGGCTCCGGTATGGTAAATATGCTTACCAAGAGTTTTTGTTAGAGATTGTTGCTCTTATAACAAGTCGTTCGTACAATCTAACGTGAGAGATGAACGTTACTTAAGTAAAGTAGTTCGTATCATCTAAAAAAGAGATAGTTGTTGCTACTACAAGCAATTCATACTATCTAAATAAAGTTGACGAGCTACGGTTGATTTCTTCAAGCTACAAAGAGGGTATGTAGGCAGTCGCTTTACAGTTCAGCACAACTGTACAAGATTGTTCATATCATCTTATATAAATATGAGATAAAGATGATTGTTGCCTCTGCAAGGTCATTCATTCCATCTGATAATAGTTAATACTATTGATTTGGAAATGATTACCAACTCTTTTGAGTAGTTCATATCATTTGAGAAAAATGGTATGTTGCGTTTGACTTAGTTCTGTGAGTTTGCCAGAAAATCCGTTTGGAACGGTGACTGGTATCCCACTATCCTTGGCACTGGGACTGATCACCTCTTCACCCGTACGGCACGTTGTGCGTTATCAGGATCCCACTCATGAGTGGAAGACCTTGCGACACGGTAGGATGGTAAGAGATATTATATCTAAAGTTTGGTATTCGTTTGGGAGATAGTTATTACCCATTGGGATAATTCGTATTATCTGTTGGCTTAGATAGATGTTAGAAACTACAGAGAAATTTGACAAATTCGATGACCCTCGATGTCAGTATTATGTTTGTCTGCTTATAAAGCAGTTCAGATGAACAGTTGCTTTGAAAGACAAAATATTTAGCGAAGCTGGTAACAGAATTGATAATTTGATAAATGGTCGGTTGTCAATCGTCCAAAATAATCAAGTTCTTACTCTTCCAAAATAGATTAAAGTATAGCAAATAAGAACAAGTTCGTTCCCACAGAGAGGCAGTGATTATGATTTATTTTCAGTCACGTAAGTAAACAGGGGGGGGGGGGTTGTGATTTAAGCTAAATTAAACTAAAACAAATCAATTAAAACGAATATCAGGGGTAAGAAGTATTGGTTAGAGAATTCATCATCCGTTTTCCAACATGTTATCAATCAAAGCATACTCAATATTCATGCATTAGTAATACCAATAACCCTAAAGTATCCTGTTATCTCGTCTACTCCGGCAAAACTCCTAATATCATCAAAAAGCGCAAAGCGCCACTTTTAGAATTCTTAACACCGGGTAACCTGAGTGAGTAACTCCACTCGAGTTCAACCCAATTATAGCAATGGTCTTTGTGAGTTGAGGTTATTCTAAGCAAACCGGCGTAAAGCACCACTCGGATTTAACCTAGGTCAAGCTTCTACACATATCTGTATGGCAACATCCCGTCGTTAACAAATATGTTATATTACTTGTAACCAGAGTTCCTCGACAGATTCGACTCTCAGAACTCTAGTTTAGATGTAGATATCAATGCAGATTTATCTAATTTGCAACTCAAACAAACAAGCAATCAATCGTACATATCATTATAATCAGTAGAACATGAACGATAATAAAAATAACATGAACGTATAAGCATGTGCCATTCAATCAATAAACATGTTTTCCAACTTCAGATTACATCCCTAACCAATAAGAGGGGTTTAGCTCATCATGGGTTTCTCAAAACCCATGGAAATCAATAAAGAAAATACAATCAAACCCGGAAAGATAGCGAAGAATTGTTGCTCCGAAGTGCAGCTGCCGAAGTAGCCAGCAGCACCAAGTTATGCCTGTTGCCTTCTTTCTTCTTGCTGTGTATCTTCTCTTTTTTTTTCACCGTGTATCTCTATCTCCTGGACACTCTTCAAATATATATGTGAGTTCAGCCCCAAATCCTTTAGTTGCGTAAATTCCCTAAATTTGTTGCGTAAGTCCTTCTTTGTCTCAAAACTCACTTTGTATGTCCGGTCCTAGCTCCAACAAGATATCCCCAATACGTGAGTGTAATCTCCAATATTTGCTGTCCCAATTTGCCAAAAGACTTGCCATGAGAAGAGTTTAGTTCTCCTTATAGAACTAGAGTTAGCCACTTTAGAATCGTAGTTGAATTAGGAAATGTGCTAAGTTTCCTTATTCCATCCCAACAAGATATAGCAACTCAATATTCTTTCCTACTCCCATATGACTTCCCCAAGCTAGCTACTACTCCACCATGGCTAGCCACTAGTCCACCAAAACACTCTAGCACCTCCAACTAGCCACTTAGCACCTTAACACTTGCGGTTCAGCCAACTTAGCGCCTGGGCGCTAGCAGCACAAGCTAGTTTGCCACCATGTGGCTTTGCCCATAACTTCCTCATACGAGATCAGAATGACCTCGTTCTTTCGCCGTTGGATCCGTAATTCAATTTCATACAGTGTAGATGGTGAAAGGCCTAAATTAAGCAGATTTTTACTGGCTCCTCGGTAATTCTTCTCATACAGCTCCATTCTGCGGGTTTCTGAACTGTAACCTGAAAAGACAACTAAACTTCGAAAGTAATAAAAATGCATGGTAATTCACTCAAATATAGCAAATAAGGGTCAGGAAAAACTACTTAAATGTATGATTTATGCACCTATCAATAAACACTTGCTTGGTAAAAATCAAATTGGTCTCAACAATTTGAAATCCCGGTTTATCGAGTGGCGAATCGGGAAGTTGAAGCTGGCCAAGGGGGTCATAACCCGACCCGTTGAAAGCGAAAAAAAATTGGTCCGTCACACGATCTGTGACAACTACTCTTGCTCCACTGGAAAGAACAAGGCCTACTAGAGAAGAAAGTTTTGGAGGTACCCGTGGGAACAAACAACTGATCAACAAGCAGTATACCATCCAACCATCGATAGATACTTCCAAAAATGAAGGATTCAAGAGGAAAGCTCCATCTCAGCGGGCATCATAAACCAAGCGCTTTCCGTCAGATCCAAACTCAGCCACAACACCATCCCAAGGATCGGTCCGTCCAAGGTCTGGCCAAGACTCCACGACAGCAACGACAACAGCAGGAGCAAGAGACGAAACCAAATCTAACCTTCCCAGAATTTCATTTTCCCCTAGAGGAATTCCTTGAGTTACTAGAAGTCTGGATACAAGACGACGCCATCAGGTTACCACCTGTGCGACGTTCACTAATAGCCCAAGAAATATCAGATCCAAAGTATTGTCATTTTCACCAATTCGTCAACCATCCTACCAGCGAAGGCAATGGTTTGAAATGCATCTTCAAAGAGAATATAAAATTAGTTGAACTACACGTGGGGACTGAAGATGTCTACAGGAATCCGTTCCATGTCAGAAATTTCACCCTTTTCCGAAGAATCTACCAATCAAAATTTTTAATCCTTGATGGAGTACATATGCGAACTTCTTTACTTATCAAACGCAAAGCCCAAGGATATCTTCACTGCTCTCAATTGTGTTGTATATGGTGAATGTTTATCTCTTGTTGAAAAATACTCTCATTCAAGTCAACCCTTGGAAGACATGGTCCGCAAGAATAATGAAGAATACTGTCAGGGACTGCCCGCTACTGCTCACTTCAAAGATCCCAAGTTTTACATTATTAAACTAGACTACGACATGGTTCTGGGTCGTCAATGGATTCACAACAACAAGGTGGGTTCCTCGTTATAATCAAATATTAATGATTCGATCGAGACTTTGGGATTCAACCAAGTAAGTCCTATCTAACATATTTCTTTACAAACAGTTACCACACGTCTATCGAGGCATGGGGACTTGATTTAGAGACTAACCCTGTGATGACTAGGCGATGTGAATGGGAGGCCGATCCTTTTCAATATTTTATTAAGTGAATTAGAGACGTCCCTGCTTAAAATAAGGAGAAGCTCATCAACAATGATAAGCCAGAATGGGTAGTCACATACGACAAGTGGATTGAGGATTCCAATGCTTAAATACTCTACAATCACTTTTCCAATAATTCCCTATGTATTTTTTTGTAATATTCTTAATTCCTAGAAAATGATTGCAATATTTCTGCATTAATGTTTGAGACTTCAAGTTTATCAATCAAATAAAATATCATTACCTTAAAAATAAAATATGTTGTAAACTACTTGTCAAAGCCTATCTACTATCCCAAGAACCATAGAATATTTTATGAACACAATAAAAAAATAGAGTCTTTAAAGTCTGGCTCGATTTGTTCAGAGGTATGCTTCTATTAAAAATTATTCTAAACTTCAAACCCTCCGACATAACCTTTCAGTCCTATCCCTGGCTTTGGAAGCCTAATCCAAGCTAGATAACACACACATCCCAAGAAGGATCCTATCTAAGTAGAAATCAACGCCAATAGTCACATTAGGGTACTAATTGGCATATTCTTTGTTATACTGTTATACAGGGAATAGTTGATGCCTGATCCTCGAAGACGCATCCTATCTTAATGCCTGCTTTCGAAAACACATCTCAGTTTGATGTTCGTCCCTCAAGGACGCGTTACTACTTTAACACAGTCCCTCAGCCTCAGGGACGCGTCTCACTCTGTTACCAGTCCCTTCAGGGAAGTCCTTTTACTCTGGTACCATTCCGCTCAGGGAAGTCCCTTCACTCTGGTACCAGTCTGTTTAGGGACGCAACTTAACTACTTCCTTCCCGTTTTCAAGGACGCGTCACAACTTCTTGACATATCCCCTCGGGGATGCATCACCAATCTTGTGTCAGAGTCGTCCCTTCTATGAGCCAGAGCCATCCCTTCTCTAGGCCATCTTCATCTAGTCTCTTTGGCTTTGAACACTCTCAAATTTATTTCATGATGCTTCCAAGTTAGTACATGACCACAAATAGAATCAACATTAATTAGCCTGAATACCAATCTTGTGAGTTGTGCAACTTGCCTCACTGAGTTAGCAAGCTATTGACTTGACTTAAAACAAAGTGGTGGTCCACGACTCTACTATTTCCACGAGATATCAAATACAATACATAAGGCAATTCTTATTGGGTATTGGTCTGACGGTCTACGACAATCGTGTGTTGTGACAACATATCCACGAACAAGAAGGTAATAAGTAGTGGGATGGTGACAGCGCAGTTAAGAGGATGAGGAGTAGTGGTCAGATGGGTCTTCTTTACTTTCCGGATACGATCCCACTACAATCTCCATAATCGTCACTTCTCAACCTCTCCATGACTTCCGCTACTTACGAGAAATCAGTGTGTCCCCTCTAAACTATAAATTAATGGTTTTATCTATTCGAAGATAGACAGCAATTCATCCTAGAGATAACTACAATTACTCATCACACTGATATCTTCTCAACCTTCTTTGCATACTTCCCCTAATACCTACCCAATCTTCTCCACCTTTGTGATCGAAGTAGGGCGTGAACGGACATTTCATGGTTTAGGTTAATCCTGTTCGAGCTTGATCTCTCGAACCTACATGAATGTTCAATTTTACCGTATATTTTTTAGCCTAAAACACACACAACCCTATATTAGTAGAAGAATTATTATTAGGTTGATAAATAACCCAATAATAATTCTTAAGCAATAAAAATAATAGAGCTAATCGAAGAGAAAATAAAACCCAAAAACGTGTAATAATAATTAAGATTTCATTATTGATGACTTTGAAATCATCCATAACCAATAAAAAATTTGCCAGACATAGCTATGGATTTTTAACAATAAAATAAAAGACAAAGAAATAAAATAAAACTAAAATAAAAAGCTCACAATAAAAGCTAGAACAAAAATTGTTATTCTCTATGTATCTATCTTCTGGGTAATATCCTGGCTTAATTGGGGGCTATTAGAAATATACACACACTACCAAATTATAGGGGGTGTCAAATGATGGTGAAAATACTAGTTTACCCTTCCTTAATAACTAATCCTAAAATCCTATTATACTTGATCCCACTAGCCTCTATTTTATTCTAAAATCAAAACACAATATCATTCATCCCCTCGTCTATTCCAAAATCTAACGACTCCATTTCCCCAAAAAAAAATCAAAATCAATTTATCGTCGTAAGTTAATTAGAACTTGATGAATGTGTTAGTATTTGTGTTTTGAGTGTAAATCTAGGTTGGAAACCGTAAAATTACAGCTACAGATAAAAGGCTCATCATGGTCATAAACCTTAGACCATGATGACTTTTCATATGCATTTTAAAAGTATAAAAAATCGTCATGGTCTTTGATTTTCGACCATGAAGACCTTTGTTATTTATTTTCACTGAAGCCGAAGAATCTATTAGGGTCGCATCGGTTCTCACCTTAAACCATGGCGAGCTTGAGATTTGAAGGGTTATTTTCACTGAAGACAAAAGGTATATTTAGGGTTGCATCTGTTTTTACCTTAAACCATGACGATATTTGTTTTTATGTTACCAAAGGTCGTCATTGTATAACATAAGTCGTCATGGTTTACCCGAGGATCGTTGTGGTCGAAAATTTAGACAATGATGACCCCTATACAAAGAATGAATGTTGGTTTTGAAAAATATTGTTAGGGTCATCATGGTAATATTTTTGACCATGATAATTTATAGCCTGGTAAAGTTGCAGGTAAGGGTTATTATTGTAGGATGTTACGACCATGACAACCTTTGGAGAATCGTCATGGTCAAAACCTCATGGCCATGACGACCCTTATCCTGTGTTTTTGCTTCCCACAATGATTCGACGGTTTAACAAAAATTCGACCATTCGTACAATATTAGAGCAACCACAATGGGTCGAGTAGACTAAACGACCAAAGTTTAAAGAACAACGGTGTTATAGTCGGGCGGTGTGCTATCATTTCGTTTGGTGTTGGGAGGTGTCCCAGCAATGCGTTTGGAAACGCGGGCGAAATGATAGGATAACGCTTGGTCGAAACGGTATTCTAGCGTAACGCTCGAAATGGACGGAGTTCTAAAGTAACGCCTGGTATTGGACGGTATCCTAACAGCGCGCCTAGCAAACGGGCGGTATCCCAGAACCACGCCCGATGGGGCGAAATGCTAGCAGTCCGCTTGAATATTTTACGCTTGTGCGACTCGGCCGTGTCAGTTGAATGGGACAGGTGGTTTGCTAGCACCCCGCATAGAATTCCAAGCGAGATGCTAGCAGACTGCCCCATTATGAATTCCTTCCTCTTCAACGCGTACCCTAATTTTTCTCCTGTGAACCCTTTGTTTCAACCGAACCCTCTTTCAAACCCTCTTCTGCCTCCCCTCTTCAACCCTAAAACTTCCCAAACGAAATCCCAAAGACCCACCTACCAATTTGAGACTCCGCTCAAGTTTTTTTCATCATCCAAGCAGAATCAAGGTAATTTGTTTTGTTTTTTGAAAATAATTTAAGTTTTGTAAATTAAATTTAGAGTACATTGTATTATTAGGTTTTGTTAGTTAAATTGGTTATAGATGTTGAATGATTAAACATATGATTATGAAATTGAGATATTTAGATTTTATTAGAAATTGTAATTATGGAATTGAGATAATTTTTAGGGGTTTAAATGTTTTAAATTGGGTACAAAAAATTGTTGATCATTTGTTGAATTGAAGATAGAATTAATTAAGTTATTGTTTAATATGAGTTGGGTTATGGTTAATTTTTTGATGAATTGAGTTGATTGTCTTAAAAATTTGGGAATTTGGAATGTCTATGGAAGTATATAATTGTGGAATTTTGATGATATTTTGTAAAATTGGGGCATTGATATTGAAGTATTTTGTTAATGATGAATTTTGTTCAAGAATGTTTGATTTTTGTATGTTGGTACATATGTTTATGTAATTAGATAATTACTTTTGTAATTATGAAATTATAAGGTTTTTCCTTGGTTTATTGATTATTGTAGAATTTTATCTTTCTGCATTGTGAGGATTATTCATGATTTTCAATGTTGTATGAATTGTTTGGCCAGATGTCGAGCAGTTTGACGTCCAGATTCGTTGGCCGAAAGAAGAGGTCCAAGAAGACTAAAATCGTCGAGGATTCAGAAGAAGACTGTATCATTGAAGAAACGGTAGATGTTCCCGGGTTGGAACACTATACACTTATGGAAGATACTGAGGGTCACGCATCCACCTATAAATCGTATTCAACCGACGCCCAATTCAAGTTTTCACATCGTGGTTCCCACAAATCCATCCTTCAGATCTACCAAGGTATTATTAAACATGCCCTTAGAGTCAAATATATTATTGAAAAGGGAGGATGGGACCGATTACTGAGCGTAGATGTAGTTGATTCATCACATGCGCTTATTGACTATATTGTTGAGCGCTTTTGGGATACGACCAACACTTTTCACTTCTCGTTTTGTGAGCTTGGGTTCACTCCCCTTGATTGGGTGATGTTGACAGGAATTAGTGTCGGAATTGGTAGTGTTGTTCCGTACGACGCAGGGAAGTTCCAATTTGAATATGTCCGGGAGCATATATTTCCTGAACTTAAAGACAGTGCGGTCTGTAAAAGAGAAGGTATGCCCAACTAGGTGGTTTCAGATGTAATTACAGTTAAATTTTTTGAGCATTTATTTTGATCAACAAACCTTGATTGCGGCTAACGATGATAGTAGACTTGCTGATAGAGTGGCCAGAGCCTTCTATATGTATGTTTTGGGTCAGATCTTCTATTCAAATGCAAAAACATATATTGATGCTGGATGGTTAGCTGTTTTTGAGGATCTGAATGCAGTTAACGAATATGATTGGGGTTCTCCTACATTTTCTAAATTGTATTCCGGTCTCGCCGTATCTGGCAGGGGACAAAAGTCATTGTCCGGACCCTTCCAAATTTTGGAGGTAAATTTGTTAGTGATATTTATAATTATATTAAATTGTTTTTTTTGTTGCTTAGTTATTTATACCATTGGTTTTCATGATATTCTAGTTTTGGGGGTACGAATATCTGGGTATTTTTTGGCCAAGAAACCCTTCGCCTGAGAGTGAACATGAGTTGCCTAGATGTCTTCGGTGGATGGGAAGCCGTAGGAAGGGTATTGACATTGTTCGTTCAAGGACTGATCTGAATCAGTTGTCTGTAGACTCTGTGACCTGGAAACCGTGGGAAAATGCGATCCACGTCCTGGAATCTGAAATTGGACGAGATCTGTAGAGCTCTCAGGGAAAATGGCAATATTCTGTTGGCTAGGCACCGTGAGTTTTTAATGTTTTTTATTTTCTTTGCATTTTGGTTAAATGATTGGTTTATTTGTTTATTGTACTTTTCTTGGATAAAGAATAACATGTATCTCGGAGAGCGGTGTTTGAGGTAGAAAAATCCAGGATGGGGCGTTCCTAGCAACCCGCTAGTTGTATTTCCAACTTCAGCGACGACATGGTTGAGGAGATGAGCGAAAATTGTCTAGTCCCTGCGAGTGATTTTAGTACGTGGCGTTAACTATGATCTATATTTTGAGTATTGGCGACATGTGACTAACCTGTACAAATATGCCACAAAAGTTGATAGGTAGGTTGAAACGTACGGTTATGCTGGTGACCGTATTAAACACAACATCCAACGTCGTCGTGAACATGTACCCATTCCGCCCCACAACAGCTATCATACGTAAGTATACAACAAAACACAGTATTATTTGATTTTAGTATACAATGATGGTTCAGAATTTGATTTCATTTTTTTCATCACAGATCGCGGATTATGATTTAGTTCAAGAGTTGTCTGATTTTACCCAAGAGTTTCGTGAATTTACGTTAAATGAAACTAAGGATAGGATGGACTCTTTCATTGCCAAGGAAGTAGAAATACAGGGTCTACGAAATAAGGTTGGCATGTTGAACTCACAGCTTGCCCATTTTCGTCAACAACAACCACCCATTGGGTTTGGCTCATATGCTCAGAATATGGCACCACCGATGTGGAACACCATGGGTTATGGATCTTCATCAATAATGGAATCAAATAACTATAATGCCAGACCATCTTTCCCTCCGTTTATGCCACCGCGCTCGGCGTCCGAGAATCAAGATACAGAAGAGTATTTATCATTAGCATTGAATTATTAGTTCAACATAAAACTTTTTTTTTCTCAGAATTGAATTGTCATTTCAAATTATTTTTCTTACATTTATAATCGTTTATTTTATCCTTTATATTAGTTTTGTATTGGCAATTTATATCTCTGATGCGTCTGTCCACCCCATTTGCCTCAACTCTGTTTGCATTAAAATATCAACTGTGTATTGTCAATTCAAAACTCTGATTTTTTTTTGCGTTGTCGTTTTGGTCATTTGGTATTGTCTTGTCAACCGATATTTCATATCTCTGATGCATCTGTCCACCCCACTTTCCTCGACTCTGTTTTTGTATTAAAATACCAACCGTGTATTGTCAATTCAAAACTCTGATTATTTTTTTCCGGTGTTGTTTTGGTCATTTGGTATTGTCTTGTCAACCAACATTTCATATCTCTGATGCGTCTGTCCACCCCACTTGCCTCAACTCTGTTTTTGCATTAAAATACCAACCGCGTATTATCAATTCAAAACTCAAAATCTTATCTTAGTTTTCCTATAAATTGAACACTCGATTCTCCAATTATACAAACCAAAAATACAAACATCAGAAAGCAAATGGCATACTATTGATAGACACATTTTAGTGTCTAAATTGCACTTAATTTCTAGTGAGTTAGTATTCGATTTTGTGTCTATTACGTGTTTTTATGCTTTTGTAGGTACATTAGAAGAATAAAGATTTGTGGAAAAATTGGCTCAAAAAGTGTTAAAGGCACCCGGGAAAATGGATCAAGGCACCCACACTTTGGATTGGGGCACCCTTGGATCGGGCTGAGCTGGATCGGGCCAACTCAGCGGGTCAACTCGGCTGGATCGGGCTGACTCATCGGGATCGTCGGAGAAGCTGCTGTGTACGTTGTTCAATCAATTTTCGAGTTGTTTTCGGCTCCAAATCGTCCCACACGCTAGAAGATATCTCATACAAGTCATAACACGTGAATAGATAGCAAAGAATGCCGAGAAATCTGCTCGGGAATGTGATTTTGGCCGGAAAAAGGAATCACTCTTTGATTCGGATTTGGGAAGATTCTAGAGTGTTTTGGAGAATTCTATTAGGTTTAGAACTCTCCCTAGGGTTTCTACAACCTATATAAACCAAGAGAAGCCAAGAAAAAGGGGAGAAAAGCCTAGAGATCGATTCCGTCAATTTCCGGTCACTTCCGGTGATCGCCGGTCACTGCTGCTGCACCGGCCGGCGTGTTCTTCATCCCATCGCTGCCGAAGAAGACGATCTTGTAACATCTATATACGTTGCATATCCAGTGTTACATTCTGCTCCTGTTGCCTATTCTTTCAAATCTTTGTTGCTTAGAATACTTTCTGTTACAGCTGAACCCTCTCTTGCAACATTTATAAACGTATCTGTTCAGCTGTTGCACTATTATTTCACCTTGTAATCAACTTTTTGAGCAATGAAAAGATCTTTTGAGCAAGTTTTCTTCACCATGGGCTAAGTTTATCTACTGGGATGATGGATAAGGTATTTTTCTCAATTTTATGTGATTTAATTATTTTCTAATAATTATTTATAATTCTTTTGTTATTAGAATTGCATAGTTTTAAATAGTAAAAACGGTTTTCTTTCAACAGTTGTGCTTTTGCTTGATGGATTATGCTTAGTTAATTAATTTTGATAGTCCATGCTTGTGATTTACCTCTGTTTGTTAGCATAACAAAACCAATTTTGGCAATTATTTGGGCTTCAATTAATTTAAAAAGAATTATCTGATTAATCACATAGGTTGTTAGAATTACCTGATTCCTGATTCCTGGTATTTTTAAAATTATTCAAAAATCATCTTTAGGTTATTTAGTCTTTTTCTTACTCCTGAAATTTTCTAGAGTTAATTAGAATCATTATTTTCTAAAATCATTACCTTCACAAGTTCGAGAATCGAACCTTTATTTACCACTTTCTAAACCACATCAACTATCAAAATAACAATCAGTACTATGGTTCTTGTTCTTCTATTCTTCCTCATTCTTCTTCTTTTTTTTCATCGTGTGATGATGATAACAATAGTTTGTACTCATCAGACGAAAGTTCACTGGCATTGAGCCTAAATGATCAAGCAGTCACTGCCGGATTAATCGGTTCAAGTATGAACTGGCCTCAAACTCGTATCAAAATACCAAGAGACCGTGATGACGGTGCAAAACTTCTATGGAAAGATTACTTTTGCAGAAACCCGACGTTTCCTCCTCATGTATTTCATAGAAGATTTAGAATGTGGCGAGAATTATTCAACCGTATATTGGGAGATGTCGTAGCTGTAAATAAGTATTTTGTTCAAAAAAGAGATGCTTGTGGTGTTCCTGGATTAACCCCTCATCAAAAAATTACTGCAGCAATTCGAATGTTAGCTTACGGATGTGCGGCAGATGCAATAGATGAGTATTTACGGATCGGAAAAACCACAGTTTTGGAAGCAACTCGTAGGTTTTATAAGACGATAGTCCATATGTACGAGAATGAATATTTGCGCACACCAACTAAGCTTGATGTTCAACTACTTCTTGCTGAGAACCAAAAAAGGGGATTTCCGGGGATGCTTGGTAGTGTTGATTGCATGCACTGGAAATGGGATAAATGCCCATCAGCTGAATTCGGTGCTTATACTGCGTACAAAGGTAGTGAAAGTATTATCCTGGAGGCTGTGGTGTCATACGATCTATGGTTTTGGCATGCTTTTTTTGGTATGCCTGGTTCTAACAATGATATAAATGTGATGAACCGTTCGTATATTTTCAAAAAGCTAATCAACGGGAAAGCACCGGCTGTGAATTTTGTTGTCAACAGACATCATTACAATATGGGGTATTATCTTGGTAATGGAATATACCCAGAGATATCTATTATTGTGACGTCGATTAAACATCCAGATTCTCAGAAGAAACAAAAAATTTATGTTATGCAGGAGGGTTTCCGAAAAGATGTAGAACGAGGCTTGGGGGTACTGCAAAACCAATTTGCAATCATCAAGCAACTAGCACGAATGTGGAATCCAAACGTATTAGCATATATAATGAAAAATATCATCTCTACATAATATGATAGCGGGGGATGAGCGTTTACCCGGTGATTGTTCGCATGAGTATGATCAATTCAGCCATGGTGCACCGGCAAATATTTCTAGACACGACACTGCTGAACTTTCGAGAATGAGAATGATCCAACGTCGACATGAAGTATTCAACAAAGATACTCATACTCGTTTGCGAAATGACTTGATCGAACACTTGTGGTCAGATTTTGGTGAAGATTAAATATTTGTAAATCCTCTGCATAGGTTTTGTGGGTAAATCTCTTGTAAACCCCCTGAGACAAAACTCGGCCGCTAGGGACACCTAGGGGTTTAAAGACTTGCTGGACATGCTAAGTGTAGCCGTTATGCCTGCGAAAGTGAGTTTAGCTGTACTTATTAGCTCATGTTATTTATTTTTTTAATAAATTACAAACTCATTTGCTACGTAGTAAGCTATTGAAAATACTAGTTAAGTGTCTTTCTTTATCCTATAAATACATCTGTTTTCTCTATCAAATACCACACACACTTAATTTCATACACTCTACAAATTTTATTTCATCATCTCTTCTTTGTTATTCACTTCATAACTCTACCTACAAACATGACAACATTTGATCCAACTGAAGATTTGTCTATAACCAAAACATGGCATAACGAAACCCTACGTGAAGATGTCATAGCTGGAAGGGTTGAACCTGAAACCTTTTGGGGGAGGATCTACATCCAATACGCTCGAGAATATGGAAATCCAAAGCAAAGATCTCTTGAACAAATTCATGATAGATACCAACTTATCCGAATAGGGATAGCTGATTATATAGTTATACAACAAAGGATCTTTTACCACACCCATTTAGGCTTGTCGATCCAACAATTTGTAAGTATGTTTTACTTAACCTAAGTTGTTTGGTCTTCCAATAACAACATAATAAACTTGATGATTTTTTTTTCCTATGCTTGTGTAGGAGGATCTTGCAAAAATGCATTACTATCAGGAAAAAGGAGAAGAGTTCAAATTTGTAGAAAGCTACGAGTTCATTAAGTCCAAAGTGTAATCGGAAGTAACTGCTAACTTTATCCACCGATTATGAGAATTTTTTAAACTTTTCTTACACTTTGGTTGTAATCGGTAGCTCATGTATTATCAATATATTTTAATAGATGGTTGAACGTAAAATCATTTTATTGAATCGAAAAGGCATACATCGCGTAACATTGCATGAAATATAATAAATCAGTAGATTACACTTAAACACTTAAGCAAACCTATTATCAAACCTCCAACGGTCGTACGACGACGGGGACGACGTTCTTCACTTCTTGTGAGAATAATCAACACAAAAGGATTGTATTCTTCCATCACCCTTAGGATCTCGAAATGAGGTTTGTACCTGAAATCTGAACGTTTCCATCTTCTTCATTCCTCTAGAGATCTGGCAACAACTTCATCATCAGTTTCATTCCTAATTCTTCTATCATTCACCCTAGCGGTTAAAGAAGAAAATTCTAGTACTTCCCTTGTGATTTCCATATATCGACAAAAAAGGCCGGCTCTGTTCTGGTTGTTGGGGTTTCCAGTTTCGTTACAAAAGTTAGCATGTATATGTTCTAACCATTGCATGCTCATTGAACCATTCATCCGACGTTCATGACCCCTTGCTGGATAATGTAATACTATGTTTCGACATAGGGATAAATCTTCTTCTAGGGTAAAATTCTCTGCATTAAGCCTAAAATTTTCGTAACCCGACTTTACATAAAAATTATAAAAATTTTATGAAATGTAAAAGATATAGATTTGAAATGAGAATGATAAATATAAATTCATTTATTTATAGGTGTATCAGAATATAAATTATATTATAGTCGTTGAAAACGGTAAAAAACGGTAACAAAACGGTCACAAAACAGTAACAATTTAACCGAAATTAACCAGGCGGACTCCTAGGAGCGCGCCTAGAAGCAAGCGAAGTCCTAACGCCTTGCCTATAGCTGAACGGGGTCCTACAACAACGTTTCACTGTAGGCGGTGCACTAGGATACCGCTCCAACTGAGTGGCATTCTAGTGTTGCGCCTTTTGATTGGCGAGACCTTGGAGCACCGTTTCATCAGGCGTAATTCTAGGCTACCGCTTGATCAGGCGCATTTCTGGTATACCGCCCGTGTTTCTAAGCGTGGTCTTAGGATAACGCATGGAATAAAACGGTACACTACGACTTCGCTTAAGCCTATGCGGTACACTAGGAATTCGCCCGACTAAATCATGTTTAGTCCGGATTTTTTCCTATTTCTAGTCTTCAACAGTGTATTTGGGCGAGTATAACCCAAATATCATCGCGCCAATACGCCTCACTTTTTCGGACCAAAGACTCTATTTGATCTTTGGTTCGTGGTTTGATCGCGCCCCTGTGGACGCTCTTAGTACTTTACCTGAGTATTTTGAGCTCAGTGTTCTCCATTTTAAGCATTGAAACCGCTCATTTCTCAAATTTTAATTTTCATTTTTTTCCGTCCAAACTTATCTTCTTCTCCGTTAATGAAACAAATCAAAAAAAGATATTCTAATTTTAATTATAACTATAATTTATATAACTAATTTAATCTATTCTAATTAATTAATAATTACGTATTAAAACTAACTAAATAGAGATAATTTATTCATTTATAAAAATATACGTCTAACAATTAGGAAGGTGTCACTTTTTGGATAATTTTATTTTATTTTTTGCTATAACCCTGTTAATTTCACCGGCATCTAATTAAGCCAGGTAAAAAGAAATGATGGACATGTTTGGTTTTAATTGCTTTATATAGCCTTCCGATGACCCTATATCCACAAAATTCGTAGTAGAAAAGATCCTGGGCAGCCTCACTTTTCTCCTTCACGTGCATATCCATTCATACAAAACACGTACTTGATAAGTACATGAAGCCGGTAATCAGACTTTCTATGTTTTAGAAAATAATTATTTTTGATTCGTTATAACATGGAGTATTTTAATTAAGCGAGCACGACTTATGATTGGCTTAATCTTCAGTGGGACCCATAAAAACGTATGTGTCTTCTTGGGCGCTGATAATTACCCAACTTTGGTGCATCATGCTATAATTAATTATCACTTCCCCGAACACGTCAACTACTTAAAATCAAATCTCTTCCAATCGGCCCCACCAACACATTTACACAGTAATAACTCTTTCTCCCCTCTTAACTTATCTGACATGTGAATGAGAAATACGGCAAGTCTCGCGTCATTGTCTTGAACGCGCCAAAGATGAAAATAACCTTCTGATTTTCACTGCTTTGGACCCATCCGTATGGGTGCACAAAGGTCGGTTCGGTTCGGTTTTTGGTGGAACTCTATACATGTACCTTTTCATGGTTGGTTCTCAAATTTTGTATCTGTACTTTGGGTTCGGTTCCGGTCTTGTTTTTTTTTTTGTTACATCTAAAATTTAAATATAAATGTAAATTGTTGAAGTAAAAGAGATAGAAAGTTTAAGTGTTGCTACCATTCCAATTTCATTACGAAATGTATACAGTATTAACTTCCATCAAATAAACACAAACACAAAAAAGAAGAATAACCAACATAGAGTTAGAATGTAAAGGTTTCGAGGGTTTCATAATGAGATTCAAGAATGTAAAGATTTCAATGAAATGAATCTAATGAACTTCAAGGATCAAAAGATTGGTATACATCATACATGAATCTAATGAACTTCAAGGGTTTCCAAAATTGTAGCTTGACTTGAACTCTGCGTCATATAATATAATCTCATAAGATACATCATACATGTATAGATGACTAATAGAACAAAGAAAATAGGATAACTGAAGAGAGTATGGAACACAAATTGGTATACATCACCAATGATATATTATATTAAATTAATAAAACTACACAAATAAAAGTTATACATCAAAAGAACTAAAAAAAATGAATTCAAACTTAGTTCACAAACCAGACCAGAGATACTGCAATTTTAACGAATACCGACTACAATGGATTCTCCAAATTATATCTGATATATACATGGCAATCTAAAGAATATAGATATAATAAAACAATCTAACCACATAACAGTCAGAAATGAATCGTTAACTGGCATAATGACTAAAATGAGCCGTTAACTGTCAAGTAAAATCTAGGTTATATATAAATTCACTGTGACAACAGTTACCATAACTTGAATCGTGTAAGCATACAAAATAAACAAGCACATATAGAACCTGGTGGGCAGTAGGTTTAATATAACATGATATCAAGGCCTAGAAAAGATATAAATGAACCGCAGCTTATACTATTAATATGTTAGACATCAACTAGGATTGAAGGCTTAGACATCAGCTTATACTATTAACATGGTTCAAGACTGTAAGCTTAAGTAGCCAGCATTCTCACTAGCCTAACCATACTCACGTAATTCGTACCACATCAACGGCGTGTACCATCCCGTATGGTCAATCAAACAAATTTAAGGAATTCTAAAGTGGACAATAATCAATTCAGTAGTTACTAAAATTCCACATTAAGTTAATAATAATTTGTCACCACCAATCCATTCTCAAGTGCAAGAAAACCCAAATAAATACCAATACAAAGATACCAACGATCATCGTCCATTATTGCATATACCCGTTACTACACAAATGTTTCAACTGATGTGAACTATACCAGACCTCTGTTTATAGCATCCAAAGCCCAGTTCCTTGCACCTTCCACAAAGCATACATTTAGACTTTAAACATTAATCTGTACTTAACATCATCATTAGTTAAATACTCCATTCCATTAGTTTTGTTTGTTTGTTGCAAATGAATTCAGAATTTGAGATCAGTAGTTAGTACAACAGCACTTAGAAAACCAAAACCATACACATAAAGATCTATCGACACTCAGAAAAAGGGGTAAACAATGTAAATAAAATACACAACACTCATAGTAATAACTAATAACATTACAAGAAACAATAGCAAATAACTTGAATGACCGCCGGCAAATAAAATCACATTAGCAATAGTAACATCAAGAGAATCAAGACATTTACCAAGAGAATCAAGACATTTACAATATTAATATTTTACAACCGTATATAGTCAAGCGGTTCTCTAGCAATGCGCCTTGGTTGGGGCGAAGTTTTAGCGATGCGCTTGGGAAGACGGGCGTAGTTCTGGGAATTTTGCTTGCTTAAGACGGTGTCGTAGCGTTACACCTGATGTGGAGCGGAGTCCTAACGTAACGTCTGTGTTTAGACGGTATCCTAGCACCACGCCCAAGAGACGGGCGGTATTCCAGAAGCGCGTCTGGTGGGGCGAAGTTCTAGCATCACGTCTAAAGAAATGATACATGTACGAAAGGATTGTATGGGCAGAATGGGATGGGCGGTGTCCTAGCGCACCGCCTGGTATATCCAAGCGGAGCACTAGAGTACCTCTCCATTACTTGGATAAAGTTATTAGTTAAGTTAGTTAATTAGTTAGTTAATAGCGCTTAGTTTAGTTAATAACGGTTGATTAGTTTAGTTAAGTTGTTGCTAAGCAATAGACAAAATAGAGATTGTTAATTCACTGGTAATTAGTTAGTTAGTTAATTAGTTTAGTTATTTTGCTTAGTTTAATAAATTTGTTTAAATTAGTTAATTTGTTTAACTTAGTTAATTATCTTAGTATACTTAATTCACTATGGTTTGCTTTGGGCGGAGCCTTAGCATTCTGCTTGGACAAAGCGGCATGCTAGCAATGCGCTCCAACTGAGCGGTGTTCCAGCAGTACGCTTGTGTATGGGCGTTTCCTAGTACATCGTTTCATCAGACGAAGCCCCAGCATAACACTTGATCAGGCGAACTACTAGCTAATCGCCTGTGTTTCTGAGCGTTGTCCCAGAGTTACGTTTGGGTCTGGGCGAATTCCTGTGACGCCGCTTAGCATCAAGCGGTACACTACGAGCCCGCTCGACTATAACGATTACCCACTATAATTTCGACTACTTCTACTCAGCTACAATGGAAAATCCCGACTATCCACTATAATTAGTCGTTCCACTGCGCTTTAAAAACACGGACTAAAGATCATTTTTGATTTTTATTCTCCCATTTGATCGTTCTCCCGCGAACGCTCTAAGATCTACCAATCTACCTTCCTATTCTAACGTAAGAGGTAAATACTTAAATATGTTGTAGAATTTCCCACGACTACAACTATTTACCGGATCTTCCATTTTCATTCTAGTCAGATCCATGATGAATGTGGAAGTGCATGTTCAATGTATTGCTTGGCTGTACGATATAGTTTTGGCGTTTTATTCCAGTGGACAATGAAAAACAGAAATAAAATATAATTATAAGAATAATAACAGCTTGTTGCTTTCTTGATGACGAAGGAAACCAATATCAAGTCCTTGAAGTATTATAGCCTTTTGTCTTCTTGTTTCAATATGTGGCGCTTTTGAAAATTTAGATAAAGTTGTGGGTCCCTTTAGAAGAAGTAAACAAAGCCAACTTGCATAAATGATAAATAGATGTGGGTTTGATTGAAAAAAACTGCAAATTTTAAGTTCAGTTGAGTGAAATCCTTCATTGTGTTCGGAAGAGAGATTTTAAATGGAGAGTGTAGCCAAAAAGTTCGACGTGATAGTCATAGGTGCCGGAATCATGGGTAGCTGCACTGCCTATCAACTCGCTAAGCGTGGCAAAAAGGTATTACTTCTTGAACAGTTTGATTTCTTACACCACCGTGGATCATCTCATGGCGAATCTCGGACCATACGTTGCACATACCCTGAGGATTATTACTCAGAAATGGTGCTAGAATCATCAAAGCTATGGGAAGAAGCGGAAGCCGAAATTGGGTACCGGGTTTACTTCAAGACCCGTCATTTAGATATGGGTGTGCCTAGTGACAAGAGTCTGCGAGCAGTTATCACTAGCTGTGAGTCGAATTCGATTCCTCATCGTGTTCTTAATAGGAAGGAAGTCATTCATGAATTTTCAGGCGTGTTCGAAATACCCGATAGTTGGATCGCGTTGTCTACCGATCTGGGAGGTGTACTTAAGCCCACAAAAGCAGTTTCCATGTTCCAAACTTTGGCAGTAAAAAATGGAGCTGTGCTCAAGGATTATATGGAAGTGAATGGAATCAAAAGAGATAATGAAAGAGGAGGAATTAGAGTTTGTACAAAAAATGGTTCTAAGTTTTGGGGTGAAAAATGTGTTGTGACAGTGGGGGCTTGGATGAGTAAGTTAGTTAAAACAGTTAGCAACCGGGTTTTACCCGTAAAACCATTACATACAAGTATATGTTATTGGAGGATTAAAGATGGTTACCAGGACAATTTTTCTTTTGAAAAAGGGTTTCCATCATTTTCCAGTTATGGAGAGCCCTATATATATGGTACCCCATCACTAGAGTTCCCAGGATTGCTAAAGATTGCGGTTCACGGCGGGTATCCTTGTGATCCAGATAAGAGGACATGGGCACCTGCATTGTTGGGAAATGAGGTAACTTCATGGATCAAAGAGAAGTTTGCGGATCAAATTGAGTCTTCCGAACCAGTCCTAACACAATCATGCATGTATTCCATGACCCCAGATGGTGATTTCTTGATTGACTTTTTAGGTGGGGAGGAGTTTGGGAAGGATGTAGTTATTGCAGGTGGATTTTCGGGTCATGGGTTTAAGATGGGTCCAGTAATTGGTCGGATCTTGGCTGAAATGGTTATGAAAGGGGAGGCAAGAGGTGTGGAGTTGAAGTACTTTAGGTTGGACAGGTTTGAAGAGAACCCAAGAGGGAATGTAAAAGACTATGAAGATCAAGTCAACTCAGTCAAATCTAAGCTATAAATCAGTCATCTGAGGTCAAACAAGTGTAGGTGCATCTTCCCATATCATATGTGTGATTAGAGTTAGACATTTAATGTTCATTTGTAAGAACGATGTTGCTTGTTTTGAAGCAGTAGTGAATCATGGACTTCACTTCTAGTTTGTCTTTCATTTGTTTTTGAATCACAGTCGATCTGTACACAAAATTGAATTTGAAGTAGCTATGCTTGATCCCAATACCACACTGATATTACAACTTTTAAAACTGTTACTCCTTCGGTCCCAAAAAATGATATTTTCATTTTTTAATTTGGTTTATTTTTAGATAAGAAAAAAAAAACGAAAGTATTATTTTTTTTCTGAGATAGAGAGGCAGTATTATACTTCCATTCGTCTTGGATTGTTAAACCGAGGCTTATGGAACGTAAGATCAATCTTCCATAATTCCTGTCACATCATATGGGTTAGGATTCTATCTCAGAACCGTAATATCTCACCATTTCTCTCTGATGGTTTCACGGTTAATAGTTTAACGAGTGAGTTGCCGCTCTTGAGTTGTCAGGTCATGCGACAAGTCATTTAGACACTTACGATTGAAGACAAAATTTGTTCCACGACAGGGTGAGACATGCCTTGACAATCTTGTGGATGGAGTGAAGTTTGGAGCCGTAAGACTATAACACTCGGTCTTAAGGTTGAAACTTCCAAGATAAAAACCAAACGACCCAGATTTGTAAAAAGAGACAGCGCGATGGATCACTCAAAAGACAAAAACATGAATAAGAATCATAGAAAATAACAAAGCTTCAATAGAGCTTTAGTATCCAAATTGTGGTGGCACTAGTACAAAAAAGCCTTTGGCCACGGTAATTTACCGAGTCCAAAGGTCTATAGACACGGTATTTCATTTCTGAAAAGTGACCAAAGGCTGCCTAGCCAAAAGATGTGTCCTTTGGTCACGGTGAATTTTGAGTATTTTGTTTAATCCACCGGACCACTACTTCATTAGTCACGGCTTCTTATATATTACCGTGACAAGTTGGTTTATTGGTCTCGGATAGTGAAATATACACAAAATTTGTTCCTTGGACACGAGTTTCAGTATTAAACCGTGACTGATTTGTACATTGGTCATGGATCCTATATATTTACCATAAACATTTACATAAGATACTCAGTCACAAGCCGCTAACATCTTTATGGCTTACAAAAAATAAAATAGGCAAAACAACAACAATAATCTGAATGAAATTATCAAACATTGCATTGAACATGGGGGAAAAATCACCACATTTTTACATGTATCTTGATATATAGATTCTATTAGAGTTAATATAATCAATAAGTATCAAAACATGTAGGCATAAACGAGTAGGAAGGGTAGACTCCGACAATGTTTTGGGAGAACAACTGTATTTCCATTGCATGTCTACTCCAGATCCTGTTTACTGATAATGCATGTGCACAGTCACACTCCACGAGCTCCTCCAAACACTGCTGCTAGGATGTCCACTTGGCTGCAAAAAAAGGAAAAAGTAAAACAAAATATAAGTCAAGTTACAATACAAGAATTTATATATACTGCGTAAGTGCGTAGTAATTCGTCGAAATTTCTGAATCTTGAGTGAAGCCATTTACAAAAAATTAAGCAAGCATCGAAGATGCATAAACCATTCAGTGATACCCACAGAAAACAAGAACGTAAGTTCTCTTATTCCAACTATAAAATACAAGAAACAATTATTTATAGAAGCAATGATGTTAACTTGCAAACCTTAAGGCGAAGATATGAGCTGAGGTCTTTTTCTAAGGTAAAGAGAAACCAACAATAACGAATTATGGAGGTTTTCCCTTGATGTGTGCCTGGATTACCAAAAAATGGAACATAAGAGAAACACAGAGGTCTTTTTCTAAGGTATTAAGTGCCCTTTAAAGTTGGATTACGAGAATAATTTTTCTTTTGCGATTTACATTTTACAAATGTAAAATTACAAGATGGAGATAGATACTAAATATAATGATGATTGGTTAGCCATGACAAAGAAGAAGAATAAAAAGCCACATCCCGATAGAAAAGAATCAAAAGATACATGTGCACTAGCACCAACAGACAAAGATATTTAAGTACAGTGTACCTTTCAGTTACAATATTCGTTTCCATTAATTTGAAAAAAAAAAAAAACTGGTACGAGGTTTCTGGGATAACCTGTAAAACTCATGCTGATTAAAATAACAGTACAAACCCTTATCACAAGGTTCCACTAAAGTGAACCTAGAAGTTCAGGTTGACCTAAGGGAGAAGAATGTTAAAAGAAAAGCTAGAGAAACAACAAATGCAGAATAAAGGATGGTAGCAAAAGTATAAGCTAGTTCTAACAAGACAGTTCCATACCTGATCGCTGGAAGTAATCCCTAGTGTTGCTGAAACAACAGAACAACTATCAACTCTATTTATTTCATATCGGTAAATAGAAGGGGTCAACAACTTGTATTTCCCTCGTATGATAAGTTAGGACATTGTTGAGCATTCAGAAGTAAGTATATTTGTTCAAACTGCCTGCGGTTATGGGTTCCCTACAGTCTATGTTTTCAGGAGAAGAAGCCAGACTAAAATCAACCACAATATGTGGGTATATAGATACTGAATCGAACGATCATCAACTTTACCATCTAGCATGTAGGCTTACTTCAGAGACGTGGAAATTTTTCTTGAAAAGCTTTAATATCAGTACAATGAGCCAATCCTTTTGTGAGTTGTGTATTTCCTGTGCCAGGCCTCCCATAAAGCATGACTCCCTGTCAAGAAAAAACAAAATATTAATCGTGAAGATGTGAACGTTTAGATAGATAAAAAAATTGGTACGACGGAATTACCTTCTATTGATCTATTCCAAAACTTTTAAATAACCCAGGATGCTTAATTGGAAGCTCAAACTAAACAAGTAAAATAATTTACAAGCTAAACCAGTGAGAAAATGAAGCAGCTTAATTCATTATTCTAAACTTGTATCAGTAGTGACTGTTGGATATATTATTATAACTGATGAAAATATCTGTAGAGTCTTACCAACAGGATACCCTTTGTGGGTTCTCCACTTTCACCTGAAATCTGATTCTTAGGAGTGTGAACAACTTCATTTCGACCACGTCCACTACGGGACTTTCACCCAGTAGTACCTTTTGGAAAAGGAACAAGTTACTGTGAATTCAAATGGTAGATAAAAGAGTGTCAGTTGAAGTTTAAGATTCACATTTATAAGTACTTCAGCTGAACTAGATATCGAACGCAGATTATAGCTGCAAAAAATATTAAGAAATGTAAGTAACCAATGATTACCATTTTGCCGTAGAATAATAAGCAGTTTTTAACCAGATAAAGACGTCGAGATGTGTGTCATTTTTCGTAACTTGTAGGAGTTACCTGCAACAATAGGAAATGGATGTGTGAGATAATCAGATTTGTGGGCCTATTACCATCTAGTGAAATGAAAAACTAAAAACAAATCTAGTGAAAGTGGACTTGTAGAATTAACATAATGATACTAGTGGGTCTATTACCAGCTGATATAACCAATATAAAGCATTGAAGTAATAGATATAAATGAAACTATTTTTCCTCGTCACAACCTTAATTTAATATCATAGAGGGAACCCATAGAACAGTCGGAACCATCACTGGATGGAACTAAAATATTCAGAACATGACATACACCCAACACCAGATGGAACTAAAACATCATGTTCTCGCCCTATATGGTAAGATAAACAGAATTTTAGACAACTATATGTGGTTATAATCTATTGGAGAAGACAACAAAATATCTACAGTACAACCTTTGCACTATAATAGCAAGGTTAGGTCTCAGAAACAAAAGAAGAACCATCTGAAGTACAACCTATGAACTGCGTTCAGCAACAAAATTTATCTAGTTTGACATAAAGGGCCCCTTCAGATTAAACCCCCAAAAGTCTTGTATGATACCACATTGTTTAGCTTCTTTATCACCAACATCAAGATAATCAAGTAACTCCGAAGCACAATTTTATCTAAGTGAACAAACTGCAGCAAAAGAAACCCTAATTATCTAAGAGACTAAATCGTGAGAAGAACGACAGCAAATTTTGTCATCCATCACCACATAATCCCTTGATCATCTTAAGCAACAGCTAAACCAAACCCCAACACTGGCGGAAAATCAGAACAAAGAGTGAACACCCAAGACTAAAAAACTCCATACACAAGATATTAGTCATAGAAACCTCAAATTAACCCAGTACAAATTCCCACAAAACTTACAGAATACAGCAATTTCATGATGAATTATTGACAATAAATAAATAAATGATTAAAAAAAAACCTAACTTGGAAAAACCTTTATTCAATTAACTGAACTAACAATCAACAATTATGATATCAGAATCACATACCTAATGGAAGAAGACGAAAACCCAACTAATTTATCACAAAGCGAATTATCTCTAAGCCAGCATTTCATCATCAGCATTCAAAATTAAGGGGAAATCGATCATCATCATCTTCATTTACAAATATCGATCGAGTTAAACAACATATTCATTTTCAACTACATGAAATCAAGGAGAAATTTGAGGCCTAAGCAATTTTTTTTTATTCTTTTTCTACAGAAGTATCATTAATGGCGGAATGGTTTCTATTCGAGAGAGAAAAAAGAAAAAAGAGAAGACAAATAGGTTTCCAGGCACAGATGATATATGTTGAGATTCTTGAGAAATTTCTTTGTAGTGGGTTTCATGTAATTGTAGTTTTGGAAACTGCTCTGACTAGAAAGATGGGATAAGTGAGATAAATTGGGAGGTGGAGTGGTTCTATCAGTCGTGGAACTAATTAGGTAAAATATACGTTTCATCAAAAGTGTTATTATCACTTGGGTAAAAATAATCACGGGGACACATCCTTTTAGTTATTCAAGTTGGATCGTGTCCAAAGGGATAAATAATGGCCACGGATTAATTGTTATGCGTGACAAACTGACATTTAGTCTCTTTTATAGATTTATCTGTGACAAGGGCAATCGTGAGTAAAAGCCATAATTGTACTAGTGTGGCCTTCTACCAAGGAAAAGTATTTTTTTTTTTTGCAAATTCTAATGAATTAAAAGCCTAACTTAGGGTGTTAGGAAAACCACTTACAACCGAAGTAGAGCCATCTAATGTGAAAGAGAAAGTCTTCCTAGCATTAGATTTATCTACTGCCAAAACATGTTTAATACAATGTGGAGGCTCCACCTCCCATTTGATAATACAAAAGAAAAATTTAGCTTGTTTAACTAGGATGTCTGCTGTATGGTTGGCAGTTCTAGGAACAAAGTGAAAGCCACAAAAATTATTACACTGGCTGATAATTCTTTTGGATTCCTCCAATAAAAATTGGATTTGCCACGAAACGATAGTTTGTTTTCCATTGAGATAATCAAAAATTACTTACAGTCACCTTCAATGCTGAAATTTGATAGATTCTCTTCAACTGCCCACTGAGTTGCCTGCCAAACACCTATTGCTTCTGCTTCTTCAGGTTCCTCTGTTGTGGATGGTCCTGCTCTTCCTTTCCTGAAGTCTCCTGCATCATCTCTTAAAATTAGTGCAAACCCTGATGGGTTGTCTTTATCTGTCCAAGCTGCATCAACATTAATTTTTATAGCGTTCTTCCTTGGGATAGTCCAATCCAGATTTTTTTTTGTGTTCCTTTTATTGTTGTCTATTTTTTTTTTCCCAAAAGAAGATATGTCTCTGAATAGCTAGGGTTGTTTGTTGAGGTGGAGAGTGTTTATCCTGAAAAACCATGTTACATCTCTCTTTCCATATGAACCAGAATTTGGTCATAGCTAATTCTATAAATATTATAATACTATTTTGTATCCAAGAGGTACAGATTTCAATGAAAGATTTGTTGTTGTCAATAAAACCTTGAAAAGGATTTGATTGCTCTGCCCAAATGGCTTTAGCATAGTTGCAATGAAAGAAAAGGTGTTATAGAGTTTCATCCTCCTCACAACCAAAAGAGCATCTTGGGGAGACGTCTAAATTAACACTAAAATGCTTAAAATTTGTTGAAACTGCATTCTGCAAACATTTCCAATTAAAGATTTTGATTCTTTGAGATACTTCCAATTTCCAGAAGTCTTTCCAGAATTTATCTGACTTATTTAGGTTGTTAGAGTTTATTCATCTTTCATTTAGTTTCTCATACATAGATTTAACAGTAAAATCACCATCTTTTGTTAATAACCATCTTAGTTTGTCATTCTTCTGAATATTGGAATTGGGTGAAAATCTTTTAATTTTGCTAATTCTTTCAGCTATATTCTTAGGGAATATAGTGAATATTAAGTCTAATTTCCATTGATTTGTGTCAGAGTCTAAAATATCTCCAACAAAAGTAAAAGAACCATTAGCATTATTTTTGAATTGACTTAGGTTTTCTTCTATTCCAGGTAGCCATTTATCTTCCCAGAGATTTATGTTTTTTCCATCCCCTACTTCCCAAATACTATTTTGTTGTATTAGCTTTATGCCTTTACATATACATTTCCAAGTCCAAGAACTAGCAGAAGATGGCTTTCCTCTCAGAGAAGAATTTTTCCTAAAGTAAGTTTGTATCAGCTGGGAACCCCAAAAAGAATTTGGTTCAGTTAACAGTCTCCAAGATAACTTAGCTATTATAGCTAGATTAGTTTTATGAGCATCTTTAAATCCTAATCCTCCTTTATGAAGAAGTTTACTGAGACACTTCCATGCTTTTGGTAGAAACCTTTAGAGTTAGTTTTTTTACCCCATCAGAAATCTCTTTGAATAGCATTAATTTTGTTGGATACTTTTTTAGGAAGAACAAAACAACCCAATTAATAAATTGACATACTAGAGAGAACAAAATTATTAAGAGTCAGTTTACTAGATTGTGGGAGAAGTTTGTTTTTCCACCCCTGAGATTTATGTTCCATTTTTTACACTATTGATTCAAAGGTTTTTATTTTTAATCTGTCAATGAATAATAAAGTACCAAGATAAGAGTCTTTTAAATCTATCTTCTTGATTTTTAATATTTTAGACATCATTCTTTGGTGTTTTGGTTGAACTTTTTTGCTAAAGAAAAGACCTGATTTGTCAAAGTTATAATTTGACCAGATGCCTTGCTAAATATTTGTACTGTTTCTAAAAGATTCTTACGTTCTACTAAATCAGTCTTAATAAAAAGTAAACAATCATCTGCAAAGAACAGATGAAAAATTGGGTTATTCCTAGGTGTTATTTTGACCCCATGAAGAAGATTATTTTCTTCATGCTTGAGAAGAAGTCTGGAGAAAATATCCATACATATAATAAATATATAAGGGGAGAGGGAGTCTCCTTGTCTCAGTCCTTTGGAAGGATTGAAATAAGAACCTTGGGATCCATTGAGCAACACATCTAAAGAAGTTGCAGAAATACATTGCTTGATTAGGTTACAGAATTGTTCACAGAATCCAAAAAAAGACAAAGCTTTTAGAAAAAAATCCCAATTGACCCTATCAAAGGCCTTAGACATGTCTATTTTTATGCCTAGACCACCAGATTTTGCTTTTAATAAAAAAAAGAGTGTATTATTTCTTGAGCTAGAATAATGTTATCAGAAATTTGTCTTTTGGAAAGAAAGGTTGATTGAAAGGGAGGAATTATGTTATCTAGGAAAGGTTTAAGTCTAATAGCAAGAATTTTTGCTATTATTTTGTAAGTAGTGCTACAGAGTCCAATAAATCTGAATTGAGTAGGATTTTTAGGGTGCCTAGTTTTAGGAATAAGAAAATGAAAGTTTTATTTAAATCATGATGAAAAGAACCAAATTGAAAGGATTGTTGAACTGTTTGGATAACTTGATCCCCTACAATACCCTAGTTATGTTTAAAAAAGCTATATGGGTAGCCATCAGGGCCAGGGGATTTGTTTGGTTTCATGTTTTTAGGACACTTAAGAACTCCTCATTAGATGGAATATATAAAAGGTTATTGCTGTCGTCCTTAGAAATTACAGGAGAGATATTACTAAATAAGTTATCTTGAAGGGAACAATCAACAAAATCTGCAGTGAAGTGGTTTTTAAAATAGTCATCAAGTATATAATGGATCTCCTTTTTATCAAAGGTGACCTCGCTAAGTTATTTTCCAGACATTCAATGTTATTCCATTTCCTTCTTCTGAGAGTAACAATGTGAAAATACTTTGTGTTTTTTTTCTCCTAGATTAATAGTATTGTCTCTAGATTGTTGTTTGGCTAATTCTTCTTGAGTTTCATAGAGTTTTTCCAGTTCAAACAATTTAGATTGAATTTTTTCTTCTTTCCTATAGATGTTTGTGGTTTTATTCAGGTATTCAATTTGTTTGAGAAGTAATTTTATTTTTTTCCTGGTAATCCAAAGACTTTTTTTTTTCCAATCTAAAATAACAGAACTCAAATTATTTAAGTTATGTACCAGGGAATCTGATGGGTTATCTAATGAATCTTTCCAGTTTTGATTTATAATTTGGATACAAGAATCATGTTTAAACCAAGTGTCATAATTTTTGAAAGTCCATTTTATGTTTTTAGAGGTATTATTTAAGGTTAGTAAAATTGGCCAATGATCTAATCCTACTGCAACTAGATGTCTAACAGAAGCATTTGGGAATTGCAGGCTCCAACTAGCATTTGCAACTGCTCTATCTAGTCTTTCCTGGATATTAGCTTGGTATTTCCTATGGTTATTCCAAGTAAAATCTTGACCCAAATAACCCATATCTAATAGTCCTGCTCTATTAAGGATGTTTTGGACATATTCACAATCTTTTGGATTAAAAGGCAGTCCTCCTCATTTTTCAGATTGGTTAAAAATCATGTTTATGTCCCCTATAAGAACCAAAAGGCATTGCAGAGATGTTAACTTGGTCAGCAATTTGGTCTATCAGATCCCATACTATATTCCTATTAAAAAGATATGGACTACCATAAAAACAAGTAAGAATCCATTTTTTAGATTCAAAGTTTGTTTGGACAATAATGTTTATCATATTAATATTCCATTTCACTATGTCAAAGTGGAAACCATCTAACCAAGAAATTGCTAATCATCCTGCTTTTCCTATAGGATCTACAAAAAAGGAATTTAGGATAGAAAGACAGAAGAAATTTTACTAGATATTTTTGAGATTTGTTTTCAGAAAGGAAAAGGATTTCAGGTCTTTCAGAATTTATTAATTAGTCTTAAGTGATTTTGAGTAAATGGGTTATCACAACCTTGAACATTCCATGCAATCAATTTCATGATTCAAAGAATAAAAATTATTGTAAATTTTTGATTAAGTTAGAGAAATTTTTATGTTTCCTAAACAGATATATTCCTAGGTAGAAGTTATTCCAGCATAAACAAGGCAACATGATACAAGGCTAAGGGCATCAAAATGCATAAAAAACAAACAAAAAATTATAGATAGCAATTTAAAGAATTAAAACACAAGATAGGAAAGGAACCTGTTTCTCATCCTGTTTCTTAGGTGATGGAGTGAGGGAAAATGATATTGGAAAGTAGTGTTCCGGCTTTGTTTGTGGTTCTTTCAAATTGGGGCCATACTGATCAATATGTATCATGTTATCATTGAGAGAAAGAGAAAAAATTTCATTGAGTTGGAAGAAGAAGAAAATGATGGTATTGAAAAGCGAAACGCAGGTTCTGATAAAACATTGGGGGAATCAGAGATAATAGTTGAAGGATCAAAAGCTGGGGAAAGAAATGGTGGAGATAAGTTAACCCTAATCACAGAAGGGGAAATTGGGGAATTAGGTTAATCAAAGGTATCTCTAGCATTCTCAAAAGGAGAAAAAGAAAGTCTTCTACCCTGAATAGGCGAGGCCCCGGATCTAGGAAGAATCGGGTTAGAGATATCCTGAAGTAAACTTGAATCCACAACTGATCCAGACTCAAAGAATCGGCTAGACTCACCAAGATGATTTAGGACCAGGAGATTATTTGATTTGAATCATCCAAAGACCGATTTAAGGGAATAAAGTTTTCAGGAAAGTTGAATGAGAATGATCTTTTACCTAACACAGATTCATTAGTTGAACCCCCTTTATACTCATAAAAGTATCAAAAGAATGTTGGTTTCCTTTATAATCCACATTGTCTTTTGGGTTCGAAATTTGTACTTAAACATCATTCAGAAAATGAAGATCATCTCAAGGAAAAGGCGAGTCCACTGAAATGTCATAGATATCTTCAAGATCTCTATTTTGCTTGATTGCACATCCCTCCTCTTTATGACCAAATCTCAAGCAATCATAGCAGAATTGAGAAGGAAGATTCAGATAGTTGATGAAGATTTCAGTGAAGGGGTATTGCCCTACCTTTACTAACAGTTTATCTATCAGAGGCTTCTCCACATTTGCCCACAACATTACCTTAGGATTAAAATCATAGTTAGAAGCAGCACTGCCAGGGTAGACTCTAGTCACTCTTCCTAGTTTACTTGCAATTAATCCTATAATTTCCGGACTTTTGTGTTCATCTTTAACATTTAAAATATAAGCCCAAATATGAGTTTTTTTTACTATTTCTGTAGAGATTTGCATACCAGGGTAAGCTCTAGTAGCTTCTAGCACATTACCAAAGGGATACCACGTACCATTTGAAGTAACCCAAATGAAATCATCATAAGATTGAAAGGTAAAGATAAAAAAGATTGGGATCAACTTTTCTAATTTGAAAAGCAATATTAGGCCCCAAAGATAAGAAACAACCCATCTGATCTCCCAAGGTTTGAACAAAATGGTTGAGAAAATTCTTGTTAGAATGTTGTTACTTTTAATTCTAAAGTCTCTAATAAACTCTAGTGGAGTAGGTAATAAGCCTACATGCATATGGTTTATAAAACGTTGAGCTAAAGAAAGACCACTAAGATGTTGATAGAGGTTATATTCTCTAGCCATATCAGATCAAATTGATGAAATGCAAAAGAGCTACTAAAAGAGACAAGCAGAATAGGAAGTAGAAAAAATACAAACAGAATGAAATCCTATAAGATTACCTAAATGATGAACGCTAAAATTATTGGCGATGCAAAGTTATAGAATAAAAATAAGATAGGCACATGCTTCAACAGAAACCCGTGAATGAAGAGTAAAACACTAAAGCAGGGAAAATTAGCATGATACATGGTTTAGCACCCATAAACATGAGGCAGAAAAAGGCAGAGATAAAGAACCAACTAAGAGGAGGCTTTAACAGATAGTACGAGGTCAAACAATAAGTCATCATAGGACAACTAAGGACAATACTAGGAATACGATATTCAAAAATTTAAATATTGACATTAGGCTATAGTTCAAAAGTAAAATAAGATATTCTCTGAACAACTGCTACTATTTTAAAATTTGATGCTCTTAGATCCCCAAATATTAATCTGCCCCCATTTGGAAAACAAGAAAGTTTTAAATAACAAATACTAGATAATGTTTAAGAAACCAACCAAGAGTTACAGAGAAGGAGACATAATGATAATAGCAGGTAAATGAAAAGAATGAAGCTAGTAAGTCAGGCACTAATATGGGGAAACAAAGGAAATCAATGTAAGTAAATACAGTAGTTGAATCAAGTTATTCCTATAAAAATATGCAAAGCTTCATTTAGAGGATTCACTTTCTAATTTATCTAGAGAAGAAAGGCAAAACAGATAAGAGATAAACCAGAGAAAATGGTATGCCAACATATGCCAATTCCTAATGATGTTTTTACGTCATCCACCAGAGTTATACGGTGCAGAGAAGGTTAGCTTCATCGTATTCCATTATTATTTGTGTTCCATTTACGGAGAATATGCATTCATGCATCCAAAAGAAGGCAAGAAGTTAGCTTTTTGCAATTTGTCACCAACTAAAGAGAGATATGGGAAAACAAGCATAAAAAAGGATAAAAGTCAAGTTAGAAGGTCCAGGTCCGGTAGAAATTCCAGTTTTAAGAGAGGAGATGCCACCAGGCTTTGATTACATCTTCTCTACTTGAACTGTACCACAAAGATTTGACTTTTCCGAATAGAATTCACCAAGCTCTGATCTCATCCTTCTCGGCTTCCCTCCCCAAGATCAACCCTCTTTCCTCCTGTGTGACCGAAGCAAAAGTTGAACTGCCATTTTTTTTTGGGTTTAGGTTAGCCTTTTTCACAAGTTTTATCTCTCGTATTTTTCACGGTTCACCCTTTCACCCTTTTATCTTATTTTCACCTGAAACATTTTGACGACCATAGTAGGAGATCAATCTATCGGTTACAGAAAATATTCTTCTTCTCCAAAAATAGTGATCTGAGGTCAAGGTCAGTGGTAAAGTCATTGAGTGATGATATTGGTGACTTGAATTCGAAATTTGTTAGCACCAAATTCTTTACCAATAAAAAAAAAAACCGAACATCATTTTAGTGTCAACTTCCGATAAATCATAAAACTTTCAATCGTACAAGGTTTCCCTCAAAGCAAGGTTTGAAAAACAGGTCGGGTCATGGGGATAGGCCGTGACCGTTATGACGCGTTTTGACGGGTGTGAGCTATGTTTCGGGCAAAAAACGCGTTATTTAGGAAAAAAACGCGTTTTTCTGACGTTTTTTTTTAATAACGGGTGTGATAACGATTATTTAGGAAAACAAAAAAATTATGATATGAAATTCCTATCTAACGGTTATTACATGCGTGAAAACGGTTACAACGGGTCTAAATAACAATGTTACTAAGTTTTTTTGATTTTATTTCTTTATTTCTTTATTTTGATTTTTTTAATTAAAATTTTTAATCTTTTATTTTAGAAATAAAAAATTGGATAAAAAATATTTTTATATTCTTTTTTTCTAAAAAACGGGTATAACGGGCGTGAAAATAGAAAAAACGACCTAAAAAATTTATATTAAAATATTTTTAGAAGAAAAAAAGAAAAAATTAATTTTAAAAAAACGGTTACAACATGCGTGAAAACGATTACAACGGATCTAAAAAACGTTTTCTCCTTTTAATCGGTGTTATTTAGACACGGTATCGATAAATCCCACGGACACGCTACATAAACCGTTTTTTCGGAAAAACGGCCGTTTTCAAACCTTACCTGAAAGTACAAAGTGACTCTATTATTAAAACGTGCTAAAACGTCTTTAGCCAAACCAAATAAGCTCAACCGCGATGCATCTTATCTCATCAACACATTTCTCACAAACTTCTCTTGTACAAATCTCCCCCTTGCCCCAAGTCAAACTGGCGGGATTTTCTCGAAACTCAAAAAAATAAATAATCCCTGAATGTTATTTAGGGTTTACAAATAAAAACGAGTGAGCAAAGTGCAGTGAAATTCAGTGTAATATGTAGTTTATTCAATTGGATGCAAAGAAGTAAAACATCATCAAAGAAACGATCAAAATTCCGGAAATTTTTAGATAATTTATGTAAAACTGGTGATGATTATTTCGGTTCAATACGATTAATATTACCATCATTAGATAGAGAAAGAGGAAGTTATGGATTGAAAGAATCCGTACTTGCTAATTGTTTGATCGATGCTATTGGTTTATCTAAAGATTCTGAAGATGCTAAAAAACTTATTAATTGGAGAAAAGGTGGGAGTAAAACTGGTTTTAATGTTGGGAATTTTGGTCTTGTTGCTGCTGAGGTATGTTGCCCCAACTCTCTCTTAGCTTAAGAATTTAGTAATGGTTTATAAAGTTTTGGGATTAGTGAATTTAGGTGATTTATAGGCTATATAATCAATGATTTTAAGGTTAGTTTTGTTTTTTCGGAAAGTGTACGGTGGACTGTTTGATGCTGTAAGAATTTGCTAGAGGTTCGTGCAACCGTTCCAAGTTGCTTGCTGGTTGACATGGTGCCCATTCATAAACCCTAATTACTCTAGATGAATTACTCTTTGGGTGAATGCCATGATCCTAGGGTTTATAGGGAGCAAAAGGCTTGCAAGTGGGGTGAATGCCATGATTCAATTTTTCATTTAGGTTGATAAAAGTGTGTGTTTTTTGTTTTTGTATTAATTCAGTATGAGTTTATGGGATTGCTATCTATTACTAGTTTTATATGTACAGTATATTTTTTGTGTGGAGAATTTAGTTGAATTGGGTTAAAGTGCGCTTAAATCTATCTTTTTTTTAGTGCTAAACTGAATTAATGAAAATTTGAGATTTTATCGTGCTTATCCTCGATGTTCATCACTTAGGTACTACAAAGAAGGCAAGGAACGATTTCTGGTGGATTGACGATCAAGGAGTTAAATAATATGCTTGATCGCTTAGCGTCAAGTGAGAATAGGTAATTTATTCTATTTGAGAATATGTTGTTTGTGTCCAATATGAAAGAATGTATTCTTTTTTCTTCTTGCTTATTAACTTTTTGGGTTCATCATCAGAATTTAGATATATATGGACAGTAATCACTAAATACCAGAGTGCCTCAGTGTCACATATGCATATTATCGAACTAACCTAGGTTTGAGAAAGAATAGGGAAAATGCTACACCTTTTGGCCTCAGTGCCTCAGAATAGATGTTTTTTTTTCTTCTTATTCCCGCCTTTGGTTATGTTTACTGATCATATCTCATTTTATTACGTTGCTTTGGAACTCTCTAAACAGAGGTGAAAAGACCGCTGTACTTGCTGATCTCATACAGAAAACTAATGCACAAGAAATGAAGTGGATTGTCAAGATCATACTAAAAGGTGTACATTTTAAGCATCATTTTGCAAATCTGTTATTTTATGTGATATTCGTCTTTTTCTTTTTACTGCCAATCTGTTGTGGACTTACTTTTGAAGTTCTGATTCATTTTCTCGTAGACCTGAAACTTGGAGTCAGTGAAAAGAGCATTTTTCAAGAATTTCATCCAGATGCTGAAGACTTGCTTAAAGTCACTTGTGACTTAAAACTAGTCAGCGAAAAGCTTAAGGACCGAAGTCAACGGCACAAGCACCAGGTGTTCATTAACCTCTCCTGTGCTAATTTTCGTTTGTTGATAGTATATGACCTTATTGTTCATCTTCCAAGCAGGACATAGAAATTGGAAAAGCTGTACGCATTCAACTGGCTTTGAGGATTAGTGATGCTACTTCTGCATGGAAAAAGGTACGAAATGACAAGTTTTTTATTTCATGTGTTAAATACATTTCAGTCTGTTAAAATATCATGTCCTTCAGTCACTTAACTCTTCAATGTTTCTGATTCTCTAGCTTCATGGAAAAGAAGTCGTGGTTGAGTGCAAATTCGATGGCGACCGCATTCAGATTCATAAAAATGGACCTAAGATAAACTTCTACTCAAGGTTTGTCGATATTACTCTTTCAAGATAGTTTCCCACAATGCTTAATCTACTTTGTCCTTCACACAAGATTGTTGTGTTTCCGTATACTTGTATTGGCTTTGTCCATGGCAGCCAACAACAAGTTTCCGTAAATCAGAACCGCATGGCTATACTTAATCATTTAATAACCTAAAATGTTGATGATCCATGGACTTGTGCTGTGAATTGAAGTATCGGTACAGTTTCACCTGTGCTCAGTTTGGATCTTTAGTTCTGTTTGTAGATGCCTGTCAATTTCTTCTTAGATCCACAGACCATTGTCTGATGTATTTTACTTCCCTCAGATACAAACTTTCAGAGCTTGTGGTTTTTGGGAAGACAGGAATTCCCCACGGTAGGCCGAAGTTGGACAGCCTGTGACCATTATTTTTATACCAGAGTCTGCTGTTGCATATTGATGCTCCTCTCTTAAAAGTTTGACAATGCGGTGAAAATTTTTCAGTCAACCAATCATCTCAGTTGAATAGTCCATGAAAGTTGATCTGTTTAAACGTCATAATATGGTCGACGCTTTTTTTTTTTCAGGAATACTTGCTGTTGCTTTTTCCCCCCTTTCATGGATGATAAACGTCTGATCAGATGGCTAATTATCGCTGTTTCATGCATGTAGGAACTTTCTTGATCACCCTGAATATGAGCATGCAATGTCAAACATCATCATGCAAAATATCTTGGTTGATAGGTAAACTTTCTCCATCTCTCCAGTTTCTAGGAAGATTGCAACATAGTTACTGTTGGCTATATTACTGGATTTTGTTATATTGTAGTTATTTTGATGTTGTGGGATTCAGCCTCGTTTTTTCCCATGATTTGTGATTGATTATCTATTGTATTTCTATGGGTTTAGAGCGTGTATGGCAAGGCTAAGTTGTCAAAAAACCTCACTCTAGGAATCTTATGATGCGAAGCCAATACAGGATTTCTATGATACATGCTGAATACCAACCCCTCCTTTATCATACAGATGGCTGTGTCATCATATGTTAACAAGTCTCTTCCAAAGAAATCCTACCCTTATACCTTGCCATTCTCTCATAAAAATTTGATATGAGTACCCAGCCTGTTAAACCTTTGAATTTATTGCATGCTGTTCTGTTCTGTTCTGTTTTTTTTTAATTTATTTTTTATTTTTTCTCCCAAAAGTGCCTTGTATCATTGTTACAGTGCTATATTATCTGTAAACAGCTAATCCACATTGGTAATCAGGTGCATCCTTGATGGTGAAATTTTGGTCTGGGATACATTTACAAATCGTTTTGCCGAATTTGGGTCTAATCAGGAAACTGGTATCTCAATGTTTTGATCTTTCACTCCGTTTGCTGTTCTTTAGCCGCAACGGTTCCTTAAATTTGTTATTCCTCTTTTGTCTCTCCTGTTTTACAGCAAAGGCCGCAAGAGAGGGATTCTCCAGTGATAGACAGGTTCGCTTCCGCTTTAGTGAATTATTTAGTCATGGGCTTGTATTGCAAAATTTTCTTATAGATCTTAACATATGTTTCTTGTCATGCAGTTATGCTGTATCCTTTGAGTGGTTTCTGCTTTTCCCAATCTGTATCTGGGTTGGTAAGTTCGAATGTCCATTGAGATTTAGTATGGATCGGTAAGTTTGACCGCAGGATACTTATTTTAGAAATTAGAAGTAATAGAAATCAGGACAAACAATGGAACTTTTATGTTTCCCTTGACCATTCATGGCTAGATGTTGCATTTGACATTCTTTATGTTGGAGACACTAGTGTTATCCATCAGAGCTTGAAAGATAGACATGAACTTCTTCGGAAACATTTAAAGCCTTTAAAGGGTCGTTTGGAAATCTTAGTACCGGATGGTGGTAAACGTTCATCGTTCTTCAGGTATAGCAGGGATATTTTTAGCTGAATATTTAGTAAGAACCAATTTTATTTATGCTGTTGAATTCCCACTACTGCGTGATCAATTAAAAATCTTGTTAGTTTGTTAAGTAAGGATGAAATTTATTGGCTTCATATGATCATCCATCTGAATACTTATCTGCATGGCCATGATCACTATCCATGTTAAACAGTAGAAAGTGTTGTTTGGCATTGTAGGATTCAGCGTACGTAACACCATTGAAATAATTTCCCACTGGATGCCCAGTGGTCTATATTACAACCACTGATTTTATTTATTTATTTATTTATTATTTTATTTTTTTGTATACCTCATCCATCTATTAATCAGATGAAAGGTTATAGATTTATTGTCTAATGTCTACTGTCGATGGCAAAGACAATTTTGTTTTACTGTAATTATTTAACATTAATACTTTTATGTTAATTTTATTTTATGTTGATAGCTTGCTTTTCAATCAGTTGTATCTGTGCTTCATGTTGTTTTCTTACTTGTTTATGACATTATAGGGGAACCTTGCTGGTCTATTATTGCGCATAATGTGGAAATGGTTGACAAATTCTTCGAAGCTACCATTGAGAATAGGTTAGGAGTTTTTCAAGTATTTTGTATTTTTATATGGATGCATACATTTAACTAAATTTATTGCTTAACACATGTAGAGATGAAGGTATTGTATTGAAAGACCTTGGATCCAAATGGGAACCTAATGATCGAAGTGGGAAGTGGTTAAAGTTGAAGCCTGATTACATACATACTGGTTCTGATTATAGGTTTAATATCCTTCTTATATTTTCATTTTCTATTTATGTACTTTAAACATAAACTGAAGTTAATTCGTTGAATGCTTGTCAATAGGTGGATATTATGGTTCTGGTCGTCGAGGAGGGGAGGTAATTTTCTTGGTATTCTCTTATAGGTTGTTCGTTCTCTTATTTTTCGCTGTAGGTCCACCTATTGTTTCATTAATTCTTGTACTGATTTCAGCCAGGTGAACATGGTTGAAATCTCCCATTATACCCCAGACCCAGTCAACACAGAGTAAAATCATACGCATCCCTCTGATGCTAGTTCTACTTATGGACTTTCTTTTTGAACCATAGACTCATAGGGTATCCTATTCCATTCGTCTTAATGACTATGGATCTAATGGTTTGTAGGTTGCTCAGTTTCTTGTGGGTCTTGCGGAACCTTCAGCCTCTAATACCTACCCCAGACGGTAACCCACTTTTATTCTTATTTATTTTGAACAGTAATTTTTTTTCTGTCAATTTGTCCCTGCTTTGTGTTTCAAGATCGTATGTTTAGATGTTTGATGTTTGTAATTTATGCCCGATTAAGTAACATCTCGAAGTACTCTTCTAATCCACTGTTTAGCAGCTTCAGGAGACTTTTTGGCTTCAAAATATAATTTGATGGAGAAACCTTTTGTATATATGAAACTATATTGTCCTTTTAAAATCATAAGAAAAGAAAATAAAACTATATGGCGTGTTTGGATGTAGATTTAAGTGGGATTTGGGGTCTTGGAGGTCTGGGAGGAAGTCCCTTATCTTGTTTGGAGGCTCAAAATCTCAAAATTCACATTTCCCATTGGATTATTAATCCCATCAAATCCTTTATTTTCAGTTTCACCTCCTTCCCTAAGATATACTGGGGTTTGCTAGAAGGATTTTCGTACCAGCTCGTTGAACTTAAAAAAATTGTCTTTCCTGTATCCAAACACCACATGAGAAATCATATGGATCCCATGGAATTTTCAGCAGCTGACAAGCATGTGAGAGATTTGTATGTTTTTCAGGATTATGACATCCAAACGCTCTAATACATATATATAGTTAACTCAATAACACCATACTTTCGAAGGAACAGAGCTGCTTGTACAAAATTCAAACTAAGCTTATTTACTTGGTCGACTTCTAAACCCTACATAAAGTTCATCTCTAATCAATTGTTCATATATGTCATTTCTTGCTTGTTGCAATTTGTTGCAGTTTTTTATAGTTGTGCTATCCTGTTTCATTAAGTTATATGTTAAAAACTTGTGTTTGAAATAGAATCTACCGAATTGTGATAGTTGAAGTCATACTTTGTAGTGTTTGATGTCTTGTTTAGGTTTGAAAAACTGATGAAGACTAACACAGCTAATTTTGCTAAAAAAAGAATGTAGTCAGTGAATTCTACAAACTAACCACACTATTCTTACTGAACCCTCTCTGATAGCATGGTTTTTCTTTGTTACAGGTTTATTTCATTTTGCAGAGTTGGTACTGGCCTTTCTGATGACGGGTTGATGCGTTGGTTACAAAATTGAAGCCCTATTTTAGGTTCCTATAAGAGTTTATTTTTTCCGTAGTTTGCTCATGCATATCATTATGTAATCATAATTTTGAACTTAACAGGAAGAATGAGTTCCCGAAGAAGACACCGAGCTTTTATGAACTAACCAACCATTCAAAAGAGAGGCCAGATGTTTGGATTGATAGTCCTGAAAAGTAAGAAGCCTTTGCTTCTTTCTCCTCAAGTTATGCTAAGACAGATTTATTTTTAGACGCTAAGATTTTTCTGCTTCTTTTCACAGGTCAATCATATTATCCATTACTAGTGATATCCGAACTGTCAGATCTGAGGTATTGTTAATCTTTTAAAGAATGACATTTATAGAGAGGATAATCTGTATGTGAATAATCTCATCATAATTAATTATAACACAAAATCCCACTTTATGTGCGTTAAGAGTTTTAGGTCTACCTGACATAAATCTGCACTATTTCCATGTGGTTCTCACAGAGGGGATCACAATGGACACATCTTATAATATGACTGTTTCTTGGCGATTCTTATGCAAGTCACATGGTACTTACTCGTGTTAATTTTCAGTTACCCAGTAGTTAAGTTGTCTTAATTTAATCTGTTATGCAGGTATTTGCTGCACCTACAGTTTGAGATTTCCTCGCATTGACAGGGTGAGATATGACAAACCTTGGCATGAGTGCCTTGATCTGCAGTGTAAGAACTTCGCCGTATCTATATAAAGTTATTTAGTACTTCTATTATTCGAATCACGTATCTTGACATTTTTTTTATTATGATAGTGCTCGTGCGGCCTAGAATTTGTTTATGTACCTTATAGGCAATGGTGCTACTTGATGAAATCTTTCATGCGTCTAAATCATTCTTCTCTTGCTGCCTCCCTCTAATTCAGCTTTTGTGGACTTGGTGAACTCAAGTAACGGCAATACTAGGGGGGCAGATTATGGAGGCTCTCAATATAATAAACCAAAGCGGGCCAAACCCTCGAGCAAGGGAGACAAGAAGAATGTCTCTGTTGTCCCTTCTCATTTCCTTCGGACAGATGTCTCTGGAGTAACAGAAGAAACCCTCGTATTTGAAAACATGATGTTTTGTATCCTGTCGACATTTACTATCTATCTGTATCTATATATATATATATATACACACGACTTCTGGTTGCCTATTTCATCATAAGTCCCTGCTTATTATGACAATGTTTTCCGCGAACCTGTTTCTTACATATAATTTTGCCATGTCCATTTCTGCTGGTAGTTTTCTTGACTTCCTTAGATTTCATCAATGTACCCCCAACCCATTCGTTGGATCTATTTCGCAAAATGGTGGTTGAGAATGGAGGGGCATTCTCGATGAACCTAAATGATTCAGTTACTCATTGTATTGCAGCAAAAAGAAAAGGTATGTTTTTGAAGACCATACAAATCCTAATATGTTGCCAAAATATTCCCTTACCTTTATTTGTTACATTTCTAAAAAATGAGAAATTATCCAGGTATCAAATTCGAGGCAGCAATGCGTCGTGGAGATGTTATTCACTACTCTTGGGTTCTGGACTGTTGCTTACAAAAGCGTCTTCTGCATTTGCAGCCGAAGTTAGCCCTGGAATTTTCTACTGTTGTTTTATTTGCTATACATTGCTTATTTTTGTCATCTCGTTACTCATCATATTAAAAATGATGTGTTTGTAAGGTACTTTCTCTTTCTTGGTGACTCATCAAAGGAAAAATTACAAGAAGAAGTTGATGAATTTGCTGATTCTTATTACTGGGATCTTGATCTTGCAGATATTCGACAGGTATCCTCTAAATTTTTTTTTCCATAACTGATCTTAATGGGCCTCGTTTAGTTAGCCAATTATAATAGGTAGATATGAGATATCCCAAAATAAATATGGTGGATAAAACGAGAGAATTGTTTGGTTGTAATAGGTTTGTCATGTGCTTGTTTTCAAAAATAAACTAATACAACAAGGGTGTTTGTATCTGACCATATCACCTTTGCTTGTTACTTGCTCACAACATTTACATTGCTATTGAAGGCGATGTAATAACCCAAGTATTCATTGATTTTATGTTCTTTCTAGCTCTTCAACAACATCAATCCATCAGAAGATCTAAAAAGTATTGGCTATTACAAGAAAACGTATTGCCCGAAGACGAAATGGTCTCGCTTTCAAGGTTGCTGCCTTTACTTCTACTCTCTAACGAACTCTATGTAATTTTCTATTCCTCCTCTCCCTAGTTATCTCTGGCATTTCAGACTTAGTTATGTATATCATGCTTTTATATCATTGTTGAGTTTTACGTTTATATTTCTATTAAATTATTAATTCAAGTTTATTTGTACTTGAAGAAATTCTGATTGGGATTTCCTGTTGGAGACTTCAGTAAAGAGACTGAGGCTTGAAGTTACTATGGGTGGAGGTGAAGTTAGCGAGAAACTTTCTTATGCCACTCATGTGGTTGTCCTGTCAGTACCTGGGTATGACGTAGAATTTGATTCAATACTGGAAAGGTAAAAGGCTGTTATTTTTTTTAAGGTACCGCAGGTCCGCCACTTGATGATGGCTCCTTGTTTTTTGTGGACATCTTTAAAAATCCAACCTTGAATAATGTCTCCGATTCTCATTAAATCGAAGGCTTTCATGCTTATATACGCAACTGTAGTTCTATTTTCCTCACTGCTTTATGCAGCTTCTCAGCAGCAGAGAAACATTGTATATGCAGCAAAAAGCTGTATGTTGTGGGGTATGAATGGTTAGAGGATTCTTTGGAGATGGACCAGAAGTTGGATGAGGAAAAATACAACTTGAAGCCTTATGGGTTAGAAGAGTCAAATATTGAAATGAGGTTGGTGCAACTATATTCATCAGTGGGAAGTCTATGTTTCATATATATTCCTGTGACATCTTTTTCGTTTTGTACACCCAGCCTATTCTGTTGGCGAGTCAGTCAGATAGATTATCCCGATCGCAGTTTCACGTATTCGAGTATAAGAACCAAATTCGACCTCTGCATTAGTTCTAGGTAGTTCAATGGCTGGATTGGTACCAATTTCGGTCACATCCAAATGCCAGGTACTTATTTTCATGGACGGCAACATTGATGGGGTTACCGGATGGTGATCTGATGCATGCATGTGCCGAATATGACCTCGAATATTCAGTTAAAGGATCCACCTATCTCGTTTCACTGGACGACATAGTCGATATTTTTCTAACATTTCCAGCGTGTTTTTTGAGAATTGCAGTGAGCATGAAATATCTGCTACTTCCAGAAAGGATGGGAAGAGTATTAGCGAGGAAACTGCGGTACAAAATGTGAGAATATCAGCAGCATCTGAGGTTGTTGGGAATCGAAAAAGAGGAAGACCCACTCTTGGAAACACAAAAAGAGGCCGAACTGTTGCCAGCCAAGCTCGCCAAACGAGGGTGAAAGGTCGACAAAGGCCTGCTAAATTAGATGAAAGTGAACCAGAAAAAAGTGCTTCCTCCGATGATACATCAAGTAAAGAAGCCATAGAGTCAAAACGACGGGGCCCAAGGAGTTCAAGGAACCAGAACCGGTGTAAGCCAAGCTCGAAGAACACGGGCAAAGATGGGAGCCAAGCATGCCAAAATAGATGAAAATGAACTTGGAATCAGTGCTGGCTTAGAAAATGGACCATATAATGAAGCCACTGAACCAGATAGTGGGTTCCATGAAATTCATGAAACAGAGACAAAAGAAGATGATGAAAACAACATGAAACAAAAAGCAGATTTTTTGATGTATCACAAGGAGACAATGTGAATGGGATAGGGTCTACGGAATTGAATGACAGAAACAACTCTTAAGGACAATGAAAAGGTCATGGGACATAGCAGCTCGAAAGGAGAAGAAAAGATGGATGTTTCAGAAAAGTCGGAAGTAACACTTGATCCTCTTCAAGTGATGTTGTTAAATATGATACCAAGCCTTGGAGTAAAACCTGAAGCATATCAATCTGCATCTGGAAGTGAGATAGGGATGAGAATAGATCCAAGCATTGGAGTGAAGAAAACTGAGGCTTCAAAACCTGCTCTAGAAGGTGAGGTACCACTAAGAGTAGATCCTGATGCAGGGCCTCCTAAAAAGAAGAAAGTCAGCTACAAGGATGTCGCTGGCGAGCTGCTTAAGGATTGGTAACAGGTCATATCTTTCTCATGCTTTATTACATGTATTACTAGTTGATCGTTCATGTCTGTGAGTCTGCGTTTGTATATATGCCAGGCTGTTTTCAGTTTTTCTTGGTTAAGTTGCTTTCTGTCCAACCTTTAACTTTTATGTGCATACGTTCCGTAAATATATATATATATATCTCAGAATTTCCACCAAACATTTATGAGAAAAGAGATGTAGAAGTTAAGACATCTAAGACATTATCTTTCTATAGCTAGAGCTGTTTCATAGTTCTAGTCTCTAGAAGTATAACTTGTTTAATGTTAGGTTGTAATAGGTGAAAGTGAAAAAATGATAGTAATAATTTTGCTGAAATTGTTGAAACGGAAAGAATATAATTCAAAAGAGTATAATTCAATAAGAAGTGAAATAACAATCATGCTCAAAAGCTTGATAGAAGCTGAATTGCGAAGAATTGCTGCATCTATATCGTTTGTCCAATCACTGACATCAAAACTTTTAGTGGGTAATGATTCAATTCTTTTTCTGGATAGGGTTAGTTTTTTTGACTTTTTCTACCAGATTTTTTTTTAATGAAACAAAAATGCAAAGAAACAAAGGCAGTAAAAAGCAGTGGGGTTGGTCTCTAATCGCCTGATTAGAAGTTAGACGCCTTATCCATTAGGCCACGGGTGCTAAGTTGTTTGTAAAATAGAGGAAATGACTCATAACACAACAAGTGTTACTGGATGGATTTGTTTCCCTGTGTAGCCATTTCTTGCAGTGTTTTCCATATCTCTGGATTAGTACGAAATCCAGCAATTCTCATCATTTAGAATGATTTTGTTAGCATCAATTTTACTATATTGTTGTACATGCCAAAATGAAAATCTAACCCTAACATTATTTTATTGTATTTTGTTTATTTTTGGATAAAATAAAAAAGTGAAAGTATTTTTTTTTTTATGAACGGAAAAATATATTATAGTAAAAATTAACGTTTAGTTCAGTTTTTGTTAGATTTTAGACTTTTTAATCCTGCCTCTCAAAACCTAGTACTAGTAAATCCTAATTCACTAAATTTAAAACGAGTTAGTCCTTCTTTAAACGATTCAGTCTAAATCCATATTTTTTCACGTCGAAAATATCCTTTGTATTAATAGCGTGTACTAGTTTATTATTCTCATTTCTTCACCTTGTCGGCAAAGCTTTGCAATAATGACGAAAATATTTTAGGGTTTAGCTGTTAGATCTCATTTCAGCTTGATTCTACGAAGCTTTTCGACGATGTTTGGTATATGAGATCTTAGGATAGTGAAAACGGTTTAGTAATAGTAATGGAAGAAGTTGAAATTGTTATAATAGAATCAGGAAAGATGAAAAGCCTTACCAACAGAGTTCTTGAAAAATTTGAGCGAATTACTCAACAGGTACTAGTAATTTTTATATTCATCTGTTGTTCATATAATTTTGTTCTTATTTATTGTTACATGGATGTTTTTATGTCATTTCCGTTCAATTTTCTCTCTTTAGTTTTTAGAGATGCTTGAAGCAGAAAAAATATTTTTCAAATTGTATAAAATAATTAAAAATTTAAGATGGAGCTCTTTCGTGATTTTAAATTTTGAGATTTCAGTTTAAAATATTAATTTTATTTCTATATAGAATTCACAAGGAATATATTCAAAAGTAACAGGAGCCGAGGTCACTTGACACAATGAATAGATAATTATAATTCTGTCTATTAATTTATAGTATTATTCAATTTGATGCTATTCAATTTGATATATGAGCTCATTTTACCTAGGATTATTGTAAGTTTAATTTCAGTAGATAATAATTAATACATGGGAATTTTAGATAGGTGTCGACCTATATTCATTTATTTCATAGTCTGTCAAATTTTAGGAAATGAGATATTTATGTAGAGAAGAATGCGGAATTCAGAGACTTTTCGGACGCAATATATAAACAGCATAGAGATTCTGTATGCCATTTTGAACTGTTTTAAAATTAGTATTGTTAGATGTACATTTTATGTCTGATCGAATTTTTTCCTTACCTGCAATTTGCTTTGATTTTCTTAGAGTTTGTATTGGGACATGGAACGTTGGCGGTGTAGTTCCACCAGATGACCTTGATATTTTAACGACTGGTTGGATACTGATGAGCTCGCCGATATATATGTGCTCGGCTAATTGTCACCTTACACAATCTATGTATCTAAAAATTCCACATTAGTTCATAGTGTTTTTCAATCTTTAGCGTTTTTGTTATTCAGTTTCAATTTATTCTCGGTATGTATTTGTAGTTTTCAAAAGATTGTTTCACTAAATGCTGGGAACATTTTCGATACCAGTACAAGTATGGGAAAGTGTTATTCGCAATACACCGAATAGAACTCAGCTATTGAAGGAAAAAGCCTTTAAATGCTATAGTGCACCTCATTCTCCAACAAAAACTAGCACATTGAATGATATAGTAGATATGGAAGATGAAATACTAAATGGAACTTCTAGTGATGATGAAATTGGTGAAGAAGTCCATCCAATGGACGATGAATCGATGGACTTCTACGGAGAAAATGATCAAATGAATAAAAGCAAAAATAGTGTCAAGCTCCCAACCCTTGTTGTTGTGTTAAAGGCTTTACGAGAAGAGAAAGAATTAGAGAGTCAAAAGTTTTCACCCAGATTCTAAAGGCTTCAAAACAAGACAGATTAGAGACTGTAAGGATTCTAGAGGGTGTGTATTTTTTTCATAGATGTTGTTTTGCCCCTTGTGCTCCAAGGGTGTTAATAAAAGAGATTAGTTATATCTTTTTGTTGTTCATAGTGTTTTTTATATGTCCAAGGGTGTTATTAAAAGAGGTCAGGTATGTCATTTTGTTGTTCATGGTGTTCATTATACGCCCTGTGTGTTCCAAAGGTGTGCATTTTTGTCAATTTAATTTTATCTTTATGTAGTTGATTTTTTTGTGTACTAGTTAGTACACTGCTTTTTTTGTACTGGATATATAAGGTGTATTTATTTGTGCATTAATAATGCGCAGTGTACTTTTACGTGCACTATTTTTTTTTACTGGTTATACGAAAGATATTTTTTTGTGCATCAGTTAATACACTGTGTAATTTTATGTGCAAATTACTGTGTACAAACTGGTGTATATGTGGAAAAATGACTGCATAAGCTTATATGCTTGCTTCGAGAGAAAAAAATAAAAAAGTTCTATCCTCGAGTACCTAAGAAAGTGTATTCTTTTCCTATATGGAATTCAAGTGATATTCCTGTTCTTTGTCTCTTTTCGTGCGTATTTTCATTTGTATCAAAATCTTATTTATTTCAAATAATGAACTTAAGCAAAATCATATTGGTAGGACGCTCTAACATTTTGACTTCATTACATTGTATATCTAGTAAAATCATATCATATTATTATACACTGTACTTGTTCATGGTGATGGTTAATGTACATAATTGTACACATGTTGATTGTTAATGTGCACATGATTATACACATATTGATTGTTAATGTTCTTGGAGATAAACTTGTACACATGAGTACACATGTTTTGGGTATACATGTGTACATAGTTGTACACATGTTGATTGTTACTATGCACATAGTTGTGCACATGTTGATTCCTTTTATTGTTTTTCTTTAGGGACTCATAAGTTTAAAATGGTAGAGCCCCCAAGCCTATCACAAGGTTTGCGAGGTTGATGGTTTAAATCCATCTGAGTTTCCATGTTATGTTTATGCAATATGGGTAGGTGTGTACATATTGGTGCATCAATGTAATTCCTAGGAAATAAATATGTATATAGGTGAATATGGTTGATTTGTTCCATGTTTTGTAAGGGTGTACATATTGGTGTATCAGTGTATTTTCCATGAAAAATAGGTCTGCGAGTGCGTATGAATGATCGATTTAATGCATATTTTGTAGGTGTGTACATATTGATGCACCTATGTAATTCCCATAAAAAATTAGTTTTGTGTGTGGTTATGAATGATCCGTTTTATGCATGTCTCGCAGAGGCGTACATATTAGTGCACCGGTGTAATTTCCATGAAAAAATAGGTTTGTGTGTGGTTATGAATAATCGCTTTTATACATGTTTTACAGGGGTGTACATATTGGTGCACCATTGTAATTTCTATGAAAAAATAAGTTTGTGTGTGGTTATGAATAATCACTTTTATGCATGTTTTGCAAGGGTGTATATACTGATGCACCAGTGTAATTCCCATGAAAAAGTAGGTTTGTGTGTGGTTATGAATGATCGGTTTTATGCATGTTTTGCAAGGATGTACATGTTGCTGCACCTGTGTATTTTCCATGAATAAGTAGGTTTGTGTGTGGTTATGAATGACCGGTTTTATGCATGTTTTGCAAGGGTGTACATGTTGGTGCACCTGTGTATTTCCCATGAAAAAGTAGGTTTATCCGTGGTTATGAATGATCGGTTTTATGCATGTTTTATAAGGGTGTACGTGTTGGTGTACCGGTGTATTTTCCATGAAAAAGTAGGTTTGTGTATGGTCATGGATGATCAGTTTTATGCATGTTTTTTAAGGGTGTACATGTTGGTGAACCGATGTTTTTTCATGAAAAAATAGGTTTGTGTGTGGTTAAGAATGATCGGCTCTATGCATGTTTTGCAGGGGTGTATATGGTTGTGCACCAGTGTAATTCCTATAAAAAATTAAGTCTTGATGTGAGTATGAATGATCAATTTCATGCATGTTTTGTAGGTATGTACAAAGTGGGGCACATGTAAAAAAATGACTGCATAAGCTTATGAAAATTTTGTGCATGCGTACTTTTTGTACAATCAGATAACGATGAAGAGAAAATTAAAATTTTTAAAAAATGAAAATTTTATAGTCATTGGGTACTCATTTTGTAGATATTGAAAAGAGTTTATATAAAGTTTGCGAATTTTAGACTAGCGGTTTGAAAGATAAATTGTTTTTATATTATTTCACAGTGCTGACATCATCATGAATTATTTTGAACTAAACTGTAAATATTGGACTAAGTTAAATCATAAAGATTATAATATATTTTTTATATTTTAAATAAATAAATAACTAATTTGTATTTAGTTGAATGAGTTAGACTAATCAGTCCATATTAGTCTCTTTTTAAACTAACTTTTTTTTTCATATATTATAACGGATTTGTGCAATTTTTTGCTATAGCTATATGCGCCCCACATGTTTGGATGTGGTCATGTGACGTTGTTTTTGATCGATTATCTTAGACATATTATTTGCTAAAAGTCACATATACCTGTGTACTCCCAATTTTATTTTAATATAGTCCTTAGACCCTTTTACACCTTAGCTGAGAAAGCATTTTGCGGTGAGAATAAAGGGCCCCGACCAATCTCTGGGTGAGATATTCACTTACATGTGATCCCATTGGGCTAAGAATCACTAGTAGAGATACGTTACTGAAGAAATGAAAAGGTAACCTTAATATTTGGAAGAAGTTGCAAAAGGAAGGATGATTATTGCTTAATGTTGATGCAAAGTGGTGTGATAGTCGTGAGTTTCTGAAAACGGGCATCTTGTGTTCACAATCAATTGATTGATTCAAATGTTCTCAAGAATTTCCATTATTTACACGGATATCTCATTTTCATTCTAATCAGATCCACGACTGAAATATTTGTTTTTTCTATCTAATGTGCTTGACTTCCGGTCAATACATAAAATCAAATTACTGCTTACAACAAATGGAAGTGCATATTCAATGCATTGGTTGGCTGTACGATATAGTTTTGGCGTTTTCTTCAAGTGGACGGTGTAAAACACAAATAAAAAACATTATTATAAGAATAATAACAGCTCAGTGATGACACTGACACTGAGGGTTGTTGCTTTCTTGAAGATCAAGGAAACCAATATCAGTAGCCTTTTGTCTTCTTGTTTCAATAAGTGGCGTTTTTATAAATTTAGATAAAGTTGTGCTTGTGAGTCTCTTTTAAAGAAGTAAACAAAGCCAACTTGCATAAGTGATAGATATATAGATGTGGGTTTGATTGAAAGAAACTGCAACCTTTAAGTGTTCAACTTTTCAGTTGAGTAAAATCCATCATTGTGTTCGTAAGAGAGATTTTAAATGGAGAGTGTAGCCAAAAAGTTCGACGTGATAGTCATAGGTGCCGGAATCATGGGTAGCTGCACTGCGTATCAACTCGCTAAGTGTGGCAAAAAGGTATTACTTCTTGAACAGTTTGATTTCTTACACCACCGTGGATCATCTCATGGCGAATCTCGGACCATACGTTGCACATACCCTGAGGATTATTACTCAGAAATGGTGCTAGAATCATCAAAGCTATGGGAAGAAGCGGAAGCCGAAATTGGGTACCGGGTTTACTTCAAGACCCGTCATTTAGATATGGGTGTGCCTAGTGACAAGAGTCTGCGAGCAGTTATCACTAGCTGTGAGTCGAATTCGATTCCTCATCGTGTTCTTAATAGGAAGGAAGTCATTCATGAATTTTCAGGCGTGTTCGAAATACCCGATAGTTGGATCGCGTTGTCTACCGATCTGGGAGGTGTACTTAAGCCCACAAAAGCAGTTTCCATGTTCCAAACTTTGGCAGTAAAAAATGGAGCTGTGCTCAAGGATTATATGGAAGTGAATGGAATCAAAAGAGATAATGAAAGAGGAGGAATTAGAGTTTGTACAAAAAATGGTTCTAAGTTTTGGGGTGAAAAATGTGTTGTGACAGTGGGGGCTTGGATGAGTGAGTAAGTTAAAACAGTTAGCAACCGGGTTTTACCCGTAAAACCATTACATACAAGTATATGTTATTGGAGGATTAAAGATGGTTACCAGGACAATTTTTCTTTTGAAAAAGGGTTTCCATCATTTTCCAGTTATGGAGAGCCCTATATATATGGTACCCCATCACTAGAGTTCCCAGGATTGCTAAAGATTGCGGTTCACGGCGGGTATCCTTGTGATCCAGATAAGAGGACATGGGCACCTGCATTGTTGGGAAATGAGGTAACTTCATGGATCAAAGAGAAGTTTGCGGATCAAAGAGAAGTTTGCGGATCAAATCGAGTCTGCTGAACCAGTTCTAACGCAATCGTGCATGTATTCCATGACCCCAGATGGTAATTTCTTGATTGACTTTTTAGGTGGGGAGGAGTTTGGGAAAGATGTAGTTATTGCAGGTGGATTTTCGGGTCATGGGTTTAAGATGGGTCCAGGAATTGGTCGGATCTTGGCTGAAATGGTTATGAATGGGGAAGCAAAATGCGTGGAGTTGAAGTACTTTAGGTTGGACAGGTTTGAAGATAACCCAAGAGGGATGGTAAAAGACTATGAAGAGTTTAAAAATAAAAATAATATCCAAAAATATCTTAAAATAAAGTCTAAAGTCCGAAGAAAAACTTTAAAAGAAAAAAATTACGAAGATAACTAATACAATTTAGTTAATTGGTTTCTAGGAATTACTAGATAATCCTATATTAGAGACCCGCTTAACCTCTAATCTTATCCCAAAACCCGGTTTCTATTAATCCAAAAACAAGTTTTTGGATTAGTTTTCTTACTCACGCGTCCAATTCACGTGAGAACAATGAAAAACAGAATTTCAATATCTCATAAATACCCATTTCTTCTCTACCATAACAGAGAAAATCAAACTTTCGTTTCAAAACAATTTTGAGATTCGTTTTTTTCTCTCTCTGCTTTTGTTTTTTGGTAGCTCGGATCTGTTTTTCTCTCTACTGGTGCTGGTGCTCTAGGAATTTAAATATTATTTTGAAGATCATTTATTACTGCTGCTGATGGGGATTGATGAATAAAAACCAGAGAAACTACTTCAATCAGCTCAATCTTCCTAAAATTTCAGATCCGTTTATCTTCTCTGCTAGTGTTTTTAGGGTTTTGTTTGAGGATCGTTTTAGTGCTCTATAATCACCTTCATCTCCATCCAATCCAGGTATGTTCTATAATAAGTGATGGTAAAGAAGTGAAGCAAGTGAAGAAGAAGAAGATTCACGAATAGATCCATGAAGAAAAAGAAGAAGATATAAATTCATTAATTTTGGGTTTTGATTTATATTTTTTAATCTTGTTTTTCATCTGGATTTGATGCTTAATATTTGAAACACGAGGGTTGTCTCTTGAAGTGACATGGTTTAATCGACATGATGTTATTTTTATTTGGTGTACTTCTATTTTTTTTTCAGATCATGGTTTAATATGTACTTTTCATTCAGTACATATTGATATGTACTGTTAGATCATTTATTTTTTCCTTCGGTGCAGATTTTCCTTCAGTACATATCAATATATACATTTGGATCAATATGTACTGTGAGATCATATATTTTTTCCTTCAATACCCTATTTTTTCCAGTATATACCAATATGTACCGTGGGATCATACACATTTTCCTTCAATACCTATTTTCCTTCAGTACATATGAATATGTACTGTGGGATCATACACTTTTTCCTTTAGTACATACCAATATGTATTGTGGGATCATACACATTTTCCTTCAGTATATATTAATATGTACAGTTGGATCATACACATTTTCCTTCAATACATATTTTCCTTCGGTACATATCAATATGTATTGTTGAATCAATATGTATCGTGGGATCATACACTTTTCCCTTCGGTGCATATCAATATGTATTGAAGGATCAATATGTACTAAATGATCAATATGTAGTGTTATTGGCGACTAATAGAGATCTTCTTCTTCTTTTGTTTTTCTACTACTTCTTTTCTTCTTCTTTTTTATTGGTAGTGCAGGAATACTATTTTCTTCTTCTACTACTTCTTCTCTTATTACTCTTTTTTGGGTTTTTTTATGATTTTGATTTCGTTTTTATTTGACGATTTTGTTTTTGTTTTTGGACTAGTTAGCAAATTTCCCAATTGGTTTAATAACCCATAGATTCTTTTTTATAAGTTTAGAAGACGAACAAAGATGGATATTGTTTTATTACCCAAGTATTTGGAGGATACTCTTCTAATTTCCTAAATGGGTATTACACCCAAAGCTAGTACAACTGATTTTACTGACTTTGACCAATAAACCCTTGATCTTATCTTCTTCTTCAATAATAATAACAACGAAGATCCAGGAAGAAGTAGCTGATGTCGTTAATGGTCGACAAGATAATATCAGTAATTTGATACTAGAGTTGCAATTTGACTTTTTGAGTCTTCTGAAGAGTGAAGATTTACTAGACCAGCAATCAAGATCAGTGAGAAACCATTGGAAGCATGTTTAAAGAAATATTGTTAACTTTAACTTACTGTCAAAAGTATGAGATGATATGGTTAGGTTTTCTTTCGGATTTGCAAGTGCAAATGATGGGTTTTTCGGAAAGCACATTCAAAGGCTTACATATGTCTTTTAAAAAGACCTGATGAGCTCAAAAGTTGTGCAAAATCTTTTTAGTCTTTCTGTTTGTATCCTCTTGCGTTAGGTTTTTTGTAAACTTTTACATTTGGATCCTTTGTAGAAAGACTAACATCTTGAAGAGTATATGTAGTCCTTGATTGAAAAGCATATATATGTGTGTATCATTTTCTCCACATTTGTAATCTATTCTTTGGTGGTATTTTAAAAAGCATATATATATGTGTATCGGAATTGTGCTTTAAATGCACTTTAAACTGAAAGAATTCTTTGTAAAATTGATTTTTGGTGTAGGTGGGCAGTTGAGTTTCATCCAATCTGTTGATTTATCAACAATCATTTTCTCCACATCTTTAAACATGGATGAAACCATGTACATCACATATGAAACCAGTTTCATACTAGTTTAAACACAGGTAAAAATAAATTCTACCAACTTTAAAACTAAATGAAACCAGTTTCATACTAGTAAAACATGGATGAACTCAAATTCAACTGAACCTAAAACAGGATGAAATCAGTTTTATACTGGTTTTAAACATGAATGAAAATAAATTCAATCAAATCTAAAACATGATGAAACCAATTTTATACTAGTTAAACATTGATGAAAACAAATTTAACTAAATTTAAAAAAGGATGGTATCGATTTCATTCTAGTTTAAACATGGATGAAAACAAATTCAAGTTAGATTCATCCTAGCTATTTTTTTTTTTTAAAATTTTAGTTTAACTCAGGATGCATCCAGTTTCATCCTACCTATTTTTCGAATAATTTTTTTTATCTTATTTTAAGTCAGGATGCAACCAGTTTCATCCTAACTATTTTATTTGGAAAAATAAACTTTCGAATTTACCAACGACAATGGATCTTGTTTTGTAGATAATTTAAAATCCTTTCAAAAAATATAAATTTTATTAAAATCGGATATATATTTAGGAAGTTATGAAATATTTTGTGATTGGTTTTTAAATTGGAGAGAGAAAGGATAAGAAATAGAAAAAACATAAAGATGATGGATATAATTGTTTATGATTTGTTATGTCCATATCACCCATCCTTGATATTTACATGTCTTCTAGAATCATAACTTAGGGATACTTGGACAATAGACTCATTTCCCTACAATTTTCTAAAAACAAAAATAAAATAAAACCCTAAAAATTAAATAAAATTAAAATTAAAATAAATTAAAATAAAAAATAAATAAAATAAATTTGTCTTCTTTTTCCGTTCTTTTCGATTTATCTTTGACTCGAAAAACTTAATCAACCAATATAATCTTTGGCTCTAATTTATTTCGATCCAAAACCTGTAATACAAAGAAAAATACCCAAAAACCTAAAATAGAACAAATAAAAATAAAAATCTAACTAAATCAACTAACTTAAAAAAACAAAAACTAAAAAAAAAATCTAAAAACAAGTCCGTGTCAGCGGCGCCAAAAACTATTGTGTTTTGTAGTTGTGGTAAGAATGGGTTTCGAACTCTCGAACTTGTGAAGATTGATTTTAGATTTAAAAACTGACTTTAAACTAGAAAATATAAACAAAAGATGAAAGTAATATTCACAAATACCGAGGTTATGCATTTCACCATTAACCAATTAAAATGATTCAATCTAATCAATATTCATTCAATTCTTTACGTTTATAGTGATTCTGATATGTTGCAAAAGTAGATTTTCAAAGTAACAGTAAATCGAAAGTATAGAACATCAAAAACCCTAGGCTAAGCATGCTCTATCAAAAGAAATCACAACTGCTTAATAAAAATCCTTAAATCAATTTTTAATCAAAGCAAATAATCATAAAAGAACTTGTAAAAATCAATTAAAATAGAAATATACCACTTTTGTTGGAACAATAGCTTCCTCCGTCGCCTCAACAAATGGGTTTAGCTCCTCATATTAATCACTTGCTCAAAATAATGATCCATGACTCAAAGTGTTTACAAATGATGAAAAATAGTGAAAATAATGAAAAAGAAAATTCGTAACGTATGTTAGGCATTGCGAACTCACTGTTACAGAGGGAAAAGTGTTTCACTGAAGATAAACGTTGCAAAATGAAGATAAACGTTGCAAAGTGAAGATAAACATTGCTTAGTTTAAAGATTTTAGCAACAGTTTCTTCAACCCTTTCTTCACGGTTTCTTCATATTCTTCATCACTAGCAGAATTTTTCTGATTTTTTGATTTTTTTGTTTTTGGCAGAGCCAGCCCCCTCATCTCGTCAATCGACTCCTTATTTATACTCGAGCATCCAACCCACTCCAAATCTTCGAATTAACTTCAATAAATCTTCCAAAAATCTTTCGTTTTAATGAAAAATCTCCCGGCCATGATTGCAGCATATCTCGGTGAATCTCTTTCCTTCTCTGTTGCTTTGTCTATGCTCAAGAATGATATTCCTTTATGTTGTTTCCTTCTCAAAACTAATTTGCTCGATATTGTTGCCTATCTTGAGATGATATCAATACCCGAGAATATTCATTCCTATTTAAACGCAAAACTAACTTTTTTTTCTTTTTTTTCTTTGATTTTATTGATATGTGTCCTTGCAAACTTCCTCTTATTAAGAAAAGAATAAAATCTTGTCTTAGTCCCTTAAATATCTTTAACTAAAACATATCCAGTTTACGCTTTTAAAGAGGAGAAATTTCCCTGGCAGTTTTGTTTGTTTGAATTTTAATAAGGTAGTGCCTTTATCAACAACTGGGTGCCTTTATCAACTTAGGTGCCTTTATAAATTTCATGAGTGCTTTTAACAATTCTTCATGGGTGCCTTTAACACTTTTTTAGGTACTTTTATCAACTTTCTCACCAACTTTCCACAATGATTTTATTCCACAAAAATACCTAAAAACACAATAAATAGCAATATTAGTACAAAAAATGAGAGATAACAATATATAAATTGGAAACAAATCAGACACATAAATGTGTCTATCATCTAGCTAGTATAAATATGGGTATAATAATGTAGCTCTAATGTGCTTATCAAATACCCCCACACTTAGATTTTGCTAGTCCTCGAGCAAAACTAAACAAAAATAATACTAAACTAAACTAAAATGATACAACTCTCTTTCGTTGAGGATACGGTTACACTTAGCATGTATAACAAGCCTTTAAACCCTTAGGTGTCCCTAGTAGACGAGTTATAGTCTCGTGAGGGTTTATTAGAGATATACTCCACAAAACCTACTCCAACTCTCAAATATTCCAAAATCGTAAGCATCCAAAGAGCTATGAGGACATAAAGTTTCTGCACACTAATAACAAGAAGTTAGATGTATCAAAGAACATTATTCTCATGCTTAGCCCTTGAGTTAGGAGAAAACCGTCATATGAAAGAATTCAGGTTCGAGAGCATCGAATGTTTCGATTTCTGCCTCACAAATAGGGTTTTATGAAATTGCACTCAAAAAACGCACTTTATGGTTCTCATGTGTACATGAAGGAATGAAGATAGAAATCCTACACACATTGAATGGTGGGAAGGAAAAACCTTCTGAATTATATTTGAATATCCCATAGAAACGTGGGAAGAAAAGAACATGTTTCTGATGATCTCTACAAAAGGAAATCAATTACTATGCAAGGATGGGAATGCTCACTCACCTTCTCATCTAATCTACAATCATCACCACTCTCACAACACCCTATAGAAACGTCTTCGTCTTCTGCTTCAACTGTAGATAATGAACTCTTGAACTTCGTAGAACTCTGACAATTTATACTCTTTTCTTCTCAAATTCTTGTTGCTTTAAACTTCTCTATAGATTTCTTCTTCCCCACGTCCTTATTGAATGACTACAAATGGAAATATACACTAAAGTGATAATCATTATTCTTTTTCTCTTTTTCGGTTTTTTTCGGTTATTGATTGAATAATTTTTTTTTTCCGGACAAGAAATGTGAAATACAAACTAAAAGAATAACAATGAAACTAATATTTCGTCACAACTTATATTGTCTCGGTATCTAAACTTCATAAAAATCCATTTCTTTTGATTTTTTCGCTCTTGTACTTGGTCTTCAACTATGATATAAAATTTTTCTTCTTATATTGTTACTTCACTTTGAATCTGAATTTTGCTCATTAGTGTTGTTTATAAACCTTGAACGTCTTCACCTTTCTTCAAATTTGTAATGTTTCGCTTGTTGATGATGATATATTTTATGGATCTGTTCTTTTCGAAAGTATGAGAATGGTGCCAACTGCAAATCAAACTACAAGGTAAGGTTATTTTGCAATTCTGATGTCACCCTCAGGATTGATAGAATTAGCACTCAAAAGATCAAAAAGTAGTGTTGAAATGGTGCGAAGTAGGGTAGCTCATCATTCTACTCGGAATTTACGCAGATGAAACACTATAAACGGACAGTTGAAGGTTTGATGCCTCACTCAGGGTATTGAATGATCAACTTCTCTAATAGTGAACTCGCCACCGACGGTTTAAGTCCCTTTTTGTCAGCTCTAGCCTCTTAACAACTAAGAAACCCGAGTACAGTTCTCTAATACTTCTAAGTTCAGTTATTTCAGTAAGACCTCCGTATGTAAACCTAGCTAGAAGTATACTAAGTGACTCTAAAATATCTAAAAGTTGGAGGTTTCATGCAAATAATTACAAGAAAGTAGAAAATTTTCTGCTTAAAAAGTGAATACTTAAGAATCCTACATGCTTAACACTCCCCCACACTTAAACTTTGCATTGTCCTCAATGTAAACTAACTCATCTAATGTAAAATCAAGGTGGGAATCCTATAATGATATGAAAATTCCAAACAATAACAAGAAAAAGTACAAGAAATACTAAACCAATGGGCTGCCTCCCATGCAACGCTTGGTTTAACGTCGTCAGCCCGACTATAAAGAGTAGGGAACAAATCCGATGGGTTGACTCCCATGAAGCTAATAATCTTGTATCCCTGGAAAAAGAAAGAAAAAAAAAAGTCATACTATTATACACTAAACATGATCCTAAACATTGTTAGTCTTGATAGACCGGATCTTCGAGGAGGACAGTTTCCACCTCGGTGTTCTTAATCTCTAAATATGGTTTCACTCTTTGTCCATTTACTTTAAAAATATTACCAGATTCTCGATTCTCAAGTTCGACAGCCCCATGAGGGAAAACTTCTTTGACATAATACGGGCTTGTCCAATGAGATCTTAGCTTACCAGGAAATAAATAAAACCTAGAATTATACAAGAGAACTTTTTGTCCAGGTTCAAATGACTTTCGACTAATCGATTTATCATGAAACACTTTAGTTTTCTCTTTGTAAAACTTTGCGTTCTCATATGCATCATTCATAATCTCTTCTAACTCATTGAGTTGAAGGTTACGGTGATTCCTAGATGTAGACAAATCAACATTAAAGGTCTTAATTGCCCAATAGGCTTTATGTTCTAACTCAACGGCTAAATGGCAGGCCTTCCCATAGACAAGTCTAAAAGGGGACATACCAATGGGTGTCTTATAAGCAGTCCGGTATGCCCAAAGTGCATCCAATAACCGTGTAGCCCAATCTTTACGATTAGAATTCACTGTTTCTCTAATATATTCTTAATTTGTCGGTTAGAAACTTCGACTTGACCACAAGTCTGGGGATGATATGGTGTAGAAACTTTATGTGTAATGGAGTATTTAATTAAAAGTGTCTTAAAAATCTATTGCAAAAATATAATCCTCCACCACTAATAATGGCTCTAGGGCAACCAAATCGAGAAAATATGTATTCTCTAACGAACTTGATCACAACATGACGATCATTCGTCTTGGTAGGTATGGCTTCTACCCATTTAGATAATAATCAACCGTTAATAAGATGTAAACATTACCATTCGAAGTGGGAAAAGGTCACATGAAGTCTATCCCCCATACGTCAAATATCTCAACTATCAATATGGAGCTTAACGACATCATATTCCGCTAAGTAATCCTTCCCAACTTTTGGCACCAATTAATAGGGGCATAAGTTAACAACAATAGGGGCATAAGTTAACAACAATTTCAGCTTCTCAAAAGCTGCAATACAAGTTTCATCAAAGACAAAATTAATGTCCTTACCAAGAAGGTTGTATAAAGGGCGTGGGATCTTACTGAAATCTTTAATAAAACGACGATAAAACCTGCATGGGCTAAGAATGAAATAACTTTCGTAACTGTACGTGGAGGTTTCAATTTTGAAATCAAATCAACTTTAGCCTTGTCTACTTCTATTCCCTTGGAAGAAACAATGTGACCTAGAACAATTCCTGAATGAACCATAAAGTTACATTTCTCCCAATTCAATACTAGATTCTTCTCCTTGCATCTCACTAAGACAAGATGAGATGATGGAGACATTCATTGAAAGACGACCCAAAAACAGAAAAACAATCCATAAAAACTTCAATAAACCTCTCTACCATGTCTGAAAATATGCTCAACATACAACGCTGAAAAGTAGCGGGTGGATTACACAACCCGAAAGGCATGCGTTTATAGGCAAATATACCGAAGGGACAAGTAAAAGTGGTTTTCTCTTGGTCTTCAGGGGAAATAGGGATTTGGTTATAACCGGAATAACCATCGAAGAAACAATAATACCTATGTTTGGCTAACCTCTTAAAAATTTGGTCAATGGATGGAAGGGAAAAATGATCTTTCCTCGTGACCTTGTTCAACTTTCTATAGTCAATACATACTCGCCACCCGGTGGTCTGTCGGGTAGGGACCAATTCATTACTTTCATTCTTAACTACGATGATTCCTGATTTCTTGGGTACAACTTGAACGGGGCTGACCCAAGTACTATCGGATGTCGGGTATATGATACCCGCATCTAGTGGTTTCAGAACTTTCTCTCTCACAACCTCTTTCATGTTAGGATTCAATCTATGTTGTATTTCTCTAGACGTTTTAGCATTTGCTTCCAAGTAAATATGGTGCATGCAATCACTAGGATTAATACCTTTCAAATCTACAATAGACCAACCTATAGCCGTCTTATGTTCTCTAAGGACATCAACCAATCTTCCTTCATGTTCTAATGTAAGATCAGAAACAATTATTACAAGTAAAGTGTCTACAGGGCCTAAGTAAACATATTTCAGAGTGTCGGGCAATGGTTTAAGGGTCAAGGTCAGAGCTTTCTCGACAGATGGAACAAGTCGAGACTCGGGCAGAATTAGAGGTTCAACTTTGGGTTTCCATTTATTAGTGTCAAACAGCGGTGTGGAGTCTAACAAGGCGCTGACTTCACAAATAACACTTTCATCATCAAAATCATGTCAAAAATGAGCTAAACAAGCGTCTAACGGATCATTTATATAGGAGAAATTTTGTGTTTGGGTCGTAGGTTTTGGTATGGTAGAGTGTTTGGGTCGTAAATTTGTCAAATGGTGTGTTTGGGTCGTAAGACCGTCAGTCAACACGGTCAAACTAACCGGCCGTTAGTCCAAAAATTACTAGTTTGCCATTCCGTCAAGCCATCCATAAACAGCCGTTTTTTTGTCAAAAATTCGTCAAAAAAAAAACGGTAAAAATACGGTAAAAGGACGGTAAAAATTCTCTGTGGCCTTTTCCATCCAAAAAATCGCCGATTTTTTGGCGATTTTCCGATTAATCGCCGATTAATTGCCGATTAATCGGCAAAATCGCCAATTCCTCTCTGTTGCCTTTGCTTATTACGGGATTTTGGGGTTTTTTAGAACTTGCTTCTTGCTTTGCTTATTCCTTCCTGCAAAAAAAAAGAAAAAAAAAGAAAAAGCAACGATCAATCACGGGTTTGTGGGTATTAATCGATTATCAACACTAAAGATTAAGCCAATGATGAACAACAATGTATCTAGGTAAGTAATTTT